>JAWWNF010000281.1:1695000-2185000 GCA_034641395.1 Darevskia armeniaca | reverse complement strand
TGATTGATTGATTGATTGATTGATTGATAGATAACAAAAACATCAGAACTTCAAAACAGAACCTCTGTTCAACCATTTTTAGTCCAAAGACTTTACTGTAATTCCTAAATAGAGATTAAGCTTGGATCTTTATAAAAGGATTAAATACTGGGAAATGAAGTCTGAAGGTTAACACACACAAAATCCTTATTGGATTTGAAGGGCAGGACTGTGATGGGTCCTTAGATCAGGGGCAGAGCAAATGCTGTGACAGTATCGGGTCCCCAGTTCCATCTCTGATTCAAAATATCTCAGGTTGGAGAGCTGGGAAAGTTCCATGCCAGACCAAGGATGGGGAATCAGTGGCTTTCCAGACATTCCTGGACTACAATTCCCATCATCCCTGACCACTGGGCCATGCTGGGTAGGGCTGATGGGGTTAACAACATCTGAAGGACCACAGGTTCCCCACCTCCCTTTTAGACATCCTGGGAGTAGAGCATTGAGGACCATAAAAAACTGCCCCATTGATGTATTCAATAGTTGAGCTTCCCATAATCAAGTTGGTTAAAAATTTACAACCCTAATTTTAGTTACATGAAGACTGATGTAAAGTATAGCCATTCAAGTCTTCTAAAAATAATAATAATTAAAACTTGGTGACATCTCAAGAAAGTATCTGGGCACAAGATCAAGGTTTCTGCTGAAAAAGAAAGAAAAGGAAATCACCTGGTTAGTTACTCTCTTCTCATGGTTTTTGTAGACCTCTGTCAAACACTTAACTTTTTTTTAATGCCTCCCTTAATTACCTTTTTAAAAATAATAAACGCAGAGTCATGCTTTTGATAATTGAAATGTAAATTTCAAGTAGTATATCACTTACATGCAATATATATTGTAATCGAGTGCCCCCAGAAGTCAAACTTGGGTGCCAAATAATAATTACATTTCTTTTGCGCAAGGTCATTGGTAAAGTTCTGGGATTTGTATCCTCAGACTTTCCACAAGGAAGGGAGTTCTAAGACTGCCTGTATTGCAGAACTAATGAATTGGCCTGTCATGTGAAGTTTAATTCAATCAGAAAGCCGGTGTGTGCTACCGCTAATAAACCATAATTATTGAAAAGAAAATTGGCTTTTTATCAGTGACAATGTAACTTAATTTCTCAAAATGATAAATACAGTAGAGATGAAGCAATATGCAATGCCAGGTGTTCCTTTTCCATTCAGAGATTTGTTCACCTAAACACACACAGAGTCAGGGACACACGTATGAAGAATCAAATCAAGATCACCCATAGCCTGGACCATACATAAAAAGGTAAAGGGACCCCTGACCGTTAGGTCCAGTTGCAGATGACTCTGGGGTTACAGTGCTCATCTCGCTTTACTGGCCGAGGGAGCCAGCGTACAGCTTCCGGGTCATGTGGCCAGAGCAGGGCACGGAAACGCCGTTTACCTTCCCGCCGGAGCAGTACCTATTTATCTACTTGCACTTTGACGTGCTTTCAAACTGCTAGATTGGCAGGAGCAGGGACCGAGCAACGGGAGCTCACCCCGTTGCAGGGATTCGAACCGCCGACCTTCTGATTGGCAAGCCCTAGGCTCTGTGGTTTAACCCACAGCGCCACCCTTGGACCATACATAGCTCCACTGATTATTGAAAACTTCTTGATGATGATTCTAACCCAAACAGGTGAACTGAAATGCAACTGTGGCCAACCCATTCATTGCTCTTCATCTGTGACTCATAGTTCATACATCAGTGGTGTGCGGTGAATTTTTTTTTTGTAGGGGAACAGTTAGGGCCAGAGACGCCAACTTGAAAGGGCTATTGGTGGGGGCAACATTGCACACGTGAGCATCACGCCTTCCTCCTTAACCCAGGCAGATGCTTCCCAGATTTTGGGAAGGAGAACCAGACCTCTGAAAGAACGCTGCAGCCCTGCTGCCTCCTTCCCAAAAGCCAGGCGGGCTTTGGGAAAGTGGTGGAAGCGCTCTTGGATCCTTTAGGGCAGGCATGTCCAACACATCGATCGCGATAGACCGGTTGTTTGCGGGATTGATTTTGAGAGAGAGAGAGAGAGAGAGAGAGAGAGAGAGAGAGAGAGAGAGAGAGAGAGAGAGAAGCCCGGCATGCTCCGATTGGCTCCTCAGATCTGTGTAAACTAATATAAAAATACAGTTTGACTTTTCTCACTTGTTTAGTTACTTGTCCATCTAGTAACTGGGTCTGTCATGATTATGTCTAAACAACTACTGTATCCATGAAATAAAGGTTTGTTTGTTTGTTTGTTTGTTTGTTTGTTTGGTTGGTTGGTTGGTTGGTTGGTTGGTTGTTTCATAAACTTAAATGAGGGGTGGGAGAAGGAAACGCTTGCTGAAGAATGACAATGGGACAGTGTGGTAGAACACTGCCAGTTTTTGATACTGAAGAAGAAGAAGAGGAGGAGGAGGAGGAGGAGTTTGGATTTGATACCCCGCTTTATCACTACCCGAAGGAGTCTCAAAGCGCCTCACATTCTCCTTTCCCTTCCTCCCCCACAACAAACACTCTGTGAGGTGAGTGGGGCTGAGAGACTTCAGAGAAGTGTGACTAGCCCAAGGTCACCCAGCAGCTGCATGTGGAGGAGCAGAGACGTGAACCCGGTTCCCCAGATTACGAGTCTACCGCTCTTAACCACTACCCCACACTGGATAGTAGATCACAGCCTACTTGAAGTTGGACATGCCTGCTTTAGGGGGTCTAGCCTCATACCTTTAGCCCACTGATCACACACCACTGAAGGTACAGGTGCAGGTGTGAACCAGCTGGCAAAGATGGTGGCAGCCATCACATTCTAACCCAGAGTGGCATACCCTCCAAGTGCCCCGAATTTGCAGGGTCAGTCCCGGAATTACAAAAGCCACCCCAGCTTCTGATGTGATCCCCAAATGTCCCTATTTTTCTTTCCTGTGTTGCCGTTGCCTTTATTGGTGTGTGTTTTTCTTTTTGTGGATCTACCAAAGAATAAAATAAAAGCAGGATTAAGGGGTGGGTTTTCCCCCCCCAGGACAGTGGAAGGCATGTGTGCTGTGTCCCATTGGTGTAGTGGTGGCGACACTCGCCCTTCTTCTGATACGAAATGCCCTGTGGGGTGGGGAGGACACACACAAAATGGGGTGTGTGTGTGAGGAAGGTCAGTTGGGGGAGTGAGAAATGTCCCTATATTCATCTGAGGGATGTTGGAGGGTATGAGCCTCATATACAGCACATAGCAGTATGCAGTAATCTAGCCTTGGGGTTACCATCACATGAACTGCAGTGATCAGGCTATCCAGGAACGGCTGGCTGTAGCTAGCGAACCAAACAAAGCTGGTAGAAGGCAGTCCTGGCCACAGAGGATAATTGGGTCTCCAGTGACAAAGATGCACTGTAAATTGCTTTCAGCTTCAAATGGTTTATATATATGGTATATATATTTATTCGTCTGTCACTCCCATTTAGCTTGTTTCCCCCTCCTATCCCCCTCCCCCATATATATATATATATATATATATATATATATATATATATATATATATGGGGGAGGGGGATAGGAGGGGGAAACAAGCTAAATGGGAGTGACAGACGAATAAATGCAGTCTGGGACAATGCAAAAAACCTTAATGACCACTTGTAACAGCAGGAAATGTTAGTATGATGACGTCGCGAACAGGATTTGAACCATAAGCAACAGAAGGAATTAAAGATTATTGAATGGTGGTTGTGATATAAGAGAGAGAATATAATGTGCAGCAAGGGGGGAATTAAAAACACCATGGAAAACGAGAGGGGAAGTCGGGGGGAAAAGAAAAAATATATATGTGATTTTTAATAATAATAATAATAATAATAATAAATATATAATAAATGAAAATCATCTCTGCTTTGTTATGTTAACTAACATATGTAGTGGGACTGGAAGCGCTCGTCTCAAATCAAACCTAGACAAACAGAATCAAACTCCTTGGTTAATTCTAAGTCAGCAATGGCTACCCCACTGCAAATGCAAAGATTTCTCTGGAGACTGGCTAATATGAAACTATGGAGATATTTGATGTCACAAATCCACCCCCTCACCCCCAAATATATTGTTCCTATCTCACAAAACACAACCCTGGAAAAAGAAAATCACATTTATAGCCGAGAAGCTTTTGCCTAGAGAAAGATTATTCACCAACAAAGCATTATCTTTCACTATTATCTGAAGCCACATGTAATAACCTGCCAAAGATGGGATATTAGATTACTTGATGTGAACCACTGTTCTGACCTAGTAAGCTAATTCATATACTCCTGCGGACGTTACTGAGGACCTAAATCCTGAGGTAAAGTTAGCCGCCTGGCTTCACAATGCAAGAGCCAAAGTGCTCTGTACACCAGCGTGAGGGAAATGTATTGCAGAATGAATTGTCTTGGAGGGAAAAGGAGCCCAGAGAAACACACGCAATTGAAAGCTTAGCCACGGTTCTTGCCAATTTGACGTGAATGTCAGTTAAATAAGGCCATAACAACAGCTGCAGTCAGGGCCATCTTTAGCAGATGTGGTGCCAGGGTGCAAATATCCACCCAGCGTCCCCAAATTACCATGGATGGAGGGGCGAAGCTGCGCACTGCCAGCCATGGGGGGGGGCAGCTTCCATCCTAAGCCTCTGCAGGGATCGCTCTCCTCCAGCAGAGGCTTGGGAAGGAAGCTGCACGCCCGCCAGCCATATGGTTGACGGGGTGCAGCTGGCAGGCATGAAGGGAAAGGGGAGGCCGCCGGCAAAGCCGCGCAGCTCCCCCACTCACTGGGGCGCCCCTGAGAGGCCGGCGCCCTGGTGCAATGCACCACTAAGTCCGATGGGAAAGATGACTCTGGCTGCAGTTGCAGTGCAGCAAAAAATAGGGGACCACTGAGAGCAGAAATGGGAGAGGCCTGTGGCCCTCCAGGTGTTGGACTTCAACTCCCATCATTCCCAGCCAGCTTGGCCAATTATCAGGAATAATGGGAGCTTTAGTTCATCAATATTTGAGGATCCAGGAGTTCCCCAGCAGCTCCTGGCTCTGGGTGAAAAGACTGCATCTTCCTGTTCAGTTCCTGCTGCCTCCTGTTCTGCCTCCCCACTCAGCTGCTCAAAGCCCACACAGCTGCAAATAAAACGTTTTAAGTGTCTTGTAAAGTGCAATATACAAATGTGACACTAGATGGCGACAGTGAGCTATGGCAAATTCAATGTATTTTTCTGAAACTTTTTTTTTTAAGCATTTGCACAGCATTTTTAATATGTGTGTAGATTCTAGCCTGTAAGCACAGGAAACAGGGAAGGCTTCCTGCCATTCTCCTGACACCAGGTCTGTGACTTTAAAAGAAAAAAGAACTAAATCTTTGTACTTTTAATGAAATCCACACACACACACACACCCCAAAAAGTTTTTGGCAATATTTTAGCATAAAATGGAAGTCTTTCATTAAAAATAAAAGTCAGCAAGTTGGTAACCAGTCTTCACAGTTTCCTGAGCTTCAATTTAAGCTCAGGGGAAAACATCAATAGGTAACTCCATCCATGGAACCTTTTCAAATCAGGAAGCAAAGACAGCCAGGGAAGCTGTAAAGCACTGGAGAAACTCACTTTGCATTGATAAGGTAAGCGCAAGCCCCACACCCATCAAAATCATAATGAAATTGTAATGAGTAGAAAAACAGAAGCTAGAAAACTTTGGAGGCTGAGTTTTAACACAGTGCTCGTTTTCTGTTGAAATGCCATTTCTGGAAGGTAACTTTCTGAGCTCCAGTTGTGGATTTTGGTATCAGGCTGCACGTTCTCAGCAATTGGACCCTGGAGATGGCAGCTTTCCAGCTGCACAGAAACCGGCTTAGCGATGAAGCAACTATAGACCAGTAAATGCCAGGTGCAACGAAGTGATGAGACATCCAGTTTGCTAGAGGGAAAGGAAGCAGCAATGCATGTATGAGCAGCACCTGCCAAGCAGCAAGAGAGCTATACTAGGCAGATGACAGAGATAGAGGGAAACATCTGCTCTTCTTCTGCCTTTCTAGCTGAAGAGAAACAGGTGGGTGGTGATGAAACGATGAGGGGTCCAGAACTTTCAGAAGAGCCACGTGGTGTAGTCCTCCTGGGATTGTACCATTTCAGAATGCAGGTGGTGCTAAATGCTTGAGAGAGAGAGAGAGATCACAACAAAGTGGAAAGAGAGGGAAAGAAGAGGGGTGGTTAGATCAAACTCAATTATGTCTGTCTGAAAAGGAAATGGGACGGCCTAATCTGAGCACCAAAGGGAGGCAGGTGGCGCTGTGGGTTAAACCACAGAGCCTAGGGCTTGCCAATCAGAAGGTCGGCGGTTCGAATCCCCACGATGGGGTGAGCTCCCGTTGCTCAGTCCCTGCTCCTGCCCACCTAGCAGTTCAAAAGCACGTCAAAGTGCAAGTAGATAAATAGGTACCGCTCCGTCGGGAAGGTAAACGCCGTTTCCGTGCGCTGCTCTGGTTCGCCAGAAGCAGCTTAGTCATGCTGGCCAAATGACCCGGAAGCTGTACGCCAGCTCCCTCGGCCAGTAAAGCAAGATTAGCGCCGCAACCCCAGAGTCGTCCGCGACTGGACCTAACGGTCAGGGGTCCCTTTACCTTTTAATCTGAGCACCATCCCTGCATATAAAAATATAGTGGGGAAAGTTTGCTGGGGATGACCTCTGTGCCGCCCACAACCTCCTCACCTTGTGGTTTTCAAGATGGAGGTCAGCATTTAATCATGTGACCTCCCCAAATACTTTCTGAAGTAGTGCATCCTCAGAGGAAGTGTTCCATGTGATTCTGCTGAATGTAGAGACTTTGTTTCTTTCAACCACAGATCGTTGCTGTGAACACAGAGGATGAAATCAAAGGAGATGCATCACTCAGCCCCTATGCACTAATCCTGTCCGTTACAGCACCATTTGGATAAAGAAAATAGAATGTGGGGAGTTAAACACCCCTCCCACGTCACTTGTTTGATCAAAATCGGTGTCTTTGCAGTTGCTTATTATTATTTTTTAATGTTGATAAACCTGATCACAGTAACTATGATTCTATGATTCTATGAAATCTTCTTGGGTGTTAAGATTCATGGAGGGGGCTCTCTTGATAGTTGCGCCACCTTCAGAAATTCTGGGAATGGGAGATCAGGAGATAGCTTTCCCCTCCACATTGAATTCAAGCCCCTTCGCCACGACAAGGCAGTGATCCTTCTAACTGTATGATCCTATTGCTGTAACCTGGCCTGAGAACTTATGGTGATCCCTATAAACCCCTGACACAGAGATTAAGGAAGAAGAAGGTGGACTTCAAATGGGAATACCCAGAAGGAGTCTCTTTTTACTATAAAGAGAAGAAACATAGACTGAGACGCAAAGAAGATATCACAAAGTTCACAAGGAAGTACAAGGAGCTGGGGGTAGACGTGGAGGAGGAGGAGGAGCAACAGCAACAAGAGACAGAGCAATTAGAAGGAGCATGTGCCGCACCGGTCGGGGCAGGAAAGGGGGAAGAAGAAGAAGGAGAAGGAGAAGAGGAAGAAGAAGAAGAGGAAGAAGAAGAAGATATTAATAAGGAACAAAAAGAAGAAGAACAGTAAAGAGAACAAGTAAACAAAAAGAAAAAGAAAACAAACATGGCGTTAAAGATATTGTCGTGGAATGTAAACGGAATAAACCAAAAACAGAAAAGAAATAAAATAGAACATATTTTGCAAAAGAAGAATTTGGATATTATTTGTCTACAGGAAACACATATTGCGAGAAAACATAGAAGAATTTTGGTCAAAAAAAGATTGGGAAACGAATTTATAACATCAGATAAAACGAAAAAGAGAGGAGTGGTTTTATATACCAAACAGCATTTGGAAGCTAAACAACTTTTCAAAGATGAAGAAGGAAGAATAATTGCAGTCCAAGTCACCTTGCAAGGCAAAAAAATAATTGTTGTTGGTATCTATGCACCGAATGAGAAGAAGTCAGAATTTTTCAAGAAACTAGAAGAAATGCTCTTCGAATATCAAGATCAGAAAATGGTGATTATGGGAGATATGAATGGGGTGATCTCACTGGAAATGGATAGAATGAGAAGAAAAACAGACTTAAAAGAAGGTAAGCTTCCAAAATCATTCTTCTCTTTGATAGAAAGTTGCAATGTGGTCGATATCTGGAGGTTGAGACACCCATTAGATAAACAATTTACACACTTTTCTGACCCTAATCAGTCTACAGCAAGAATAGACTATGTCATGGTATCCAGTGAATTGGTTCCAAGAATTGGTAAAATTGAAATTCAACCAAGAACATTATCCGATCACAATCCAATAATTTGCGAAATTAAAGGAATGGAGGAAAAAAGTTTCAGATGGAGACTGAATGAAAATTTGTTGGATGATAGAATATTGGAGGAAAAAGCGCGAAAGGAATTGATAAATTACTTTGCGAGCAATCGAAACAAAGGAACAAAAGAGAGTATTGTTTGGGACGCAAGTAAAGCAGTGATGCGTGGATTCTTCATACAACAAAATAGTATCAAGAAAAAGACAAGGGAAAGGAAGAAAGAAGAGATTTTGAAACAAATTATGGAGAATGAGAAAAGGCTATCAAGCAAGCCAAATGATATGAAGGCAAGCCAAAATATAAAAATACTACAAAGTCAATTTGCGATGATTATAAATCAAGAAGTTGAGTGGAAGATAAAATGGATGAAGCAAAAGAACTTTGAATACGCAAACAAACCAGGAAAATGGCTTGCATGGCAGATTAAGAAAAGAAAAGAACAGAATACAATAAACAAAATTCAGATCGAAGAAAAAGAAGTACAGAACCCATCAGAAATTAGAAAAGGGTTTGAAAAATTTTATAGACAACTATATAAAAACACTGGAGAACATAGCATAGGAAAAATCGAAGAATATTTAAAGAGAAAAGAAGTGCAGAAGATCCCAACAGAGAAGAAGGAAATCCTAAACGGGAGAATCGAGAAGGAAGAAATACTGAAAGCAATTAAAAATATGAAAAGTGGGAAGGCTCCGGGACCGGATGGATTTACAGCAAAATATTATAAAAAATTAAGCGACATCCTACTTGACCCCTTGGAAGAAGTGTTAAATAATATTTTAGATAAAGCGGAAATACCAGAAACTTGGAAAGATGCGTACATTACATTGATTCCAAAACCAGACTCTGATTTGCTTCAAATCAAAAATTACAGACCTATATCATTGTTAAATAATGATTACAAGATTTTTGCTAGCATCCTTGCATGCAGAATGAAGAATGTGTTAAAAGACATAATACATGAGGATCAGGCAGGCTTTCTTCCTGGCAGGCAAATAAATCATAATACAAGAAATGTGATAAATATAATAGAATACTTGTCTGTCAGGATTGAAAAGCAGGCCGCAATGATCTTCGTGGATGCAGAAAAAGCGTTTGATAATATATCATGGGACTTCATGATAAAAAATCTGGAAGCAATGGATGCTGGAGAAAGATTAATTAGAAGTATCAAAGCGATTTATTCAGAACAAAAAGCGAAAGTGATTGTGAATAATGTACTGTCAGAAAACATAAAGATAAGTAAGGGGACAAGACAAGGATGCCCACTATCACCATTATTATTCATTTTGGTCCTGGAAGTTCTCCTAAAAGCAATAAGAAAAGCAGAGAGTATTAAGGGTATTACAATTGGGAAGAAACAACACAAGGTAAAAGCCTTTGCAGATGACTTGGTATTGACAATTGAAGACCCTATTAAAAGCTCCAAAGCAGTTTTGGAAGAAATGGAAGAATTTGGACGAGTCGCAGGATTTAAACTAAATAAGAAAAAGACCAAGATGTTGGTCAAAAATATGGACAATGAAATGATGGAAAAATTGCAACAGCAAATGAATATAGAAGTAGTTAAAAAAGTGAAATATCTAGGCATCTGGTTGACAACTAAAAATATTAATTTATTCCAGGACAACTACGATGTGGTATGGAAGAAAATAAAGAAGGATCTGGAAATGTGGGAAAGAATGAAATTCTCATTATTGGGAAGAATTGCAGCAATTAAAATGAGCGTGCTACCAAAAATGTTATTTTTATTCCAAACAATTCCAATAATCAGAGGGACAAAAATATTTAAAGAATGGCAAAAAAGAGTTTCAAGGTTTATCTGGCAGGGGAAGAAACCGAGAATTAGATTTAAATTGTTAACAGAAGCTAAAGAAAGAGGAGGATTCTCGCTGCCAGACTTGAAGCTATACTATGAAGCAGCATGTCTCACTTGGTTAAAGGAATGGATGATACTTGAAAAACCAGACCTTTTAGACCTGGAAGGACACGATAACAGATTTGGTTGGCACGCATACTTATGGTACGAAAAAACAAAGATACATAAAGACTTTGGAAACCACATTTTCCGGAAATCTCTTTATGAGGTTTGGGATAGGTATAAAAACCTATTAGTAAGGAAAACACCATGGTGGTTGTCACCACTGGAAGCAACAAGCAGAAGAGAAATAAATACAAGGAAGAATTGGACGACGTATGAAACATTGCTTCAGCACGATGGAGAAAAATGGAAATTAAAACCGTTTGAGAAAGTAAAAGATTTTGTCAATGACTGGTTGCACTATCATCAAATTAATGAGGTGTTTAAAAAGGACATGAAGAACAACGGATTTGGAGATGCTAGATCCAAATTCGAAGTAGAAATTTTAGGAAGTAAATATAAAACATTGTCCAAAATGTACAAAATTTTACTGGAGTGGCATCTAAAAGATGAGAAAGTGAAGTCGGTGATGATACGCTGGGCACAGGATATTGGTCACAATATTATGCTAGATGACTGGGAAAAGTTATGGAGGGAGGGTATGAAATTTACAGCATGTAATGCACTGAGAGAGCATATGTTAAAAATGATGTATAGATGGTACATTACACCAGTCAAACTAGCGAAAATGTATAAAACTGATAATAAGTGTTGGAAGTGTGGAGAAAAAGTAGGTACCTTTTTTCATATGTGGTGGGATTGCAAAAAGGTGAAAAGTTTTTGGGATATGATATATGGTGAGATGAAGAAAATGTTGAAATATACATTCATTAAAAAACCAGAAGCTTTTTTGTTAGGAATTATAGGTACCGACATTAAGAAACAGGACATTAAACTTTTCCAATATGCTGTGACTGCGGCTAGAATGTTAATAGCACTGAAATGGAAGCAAGAACAAATACCGACAATTGAAGAGTGGAGAATGAAATTACTAGACTATGCAGAAATGGACAAAATGACGGGGAGAATTCGCGAACAGCGGGACCAGAAGTTCGTCAAAGACTGGACTAAATTTTCAGACTACTTAAAGGAAACTACTGAACTAAATACGTTGGTAGGACTTCAAGAGGCATTGTAGATTAAGGAAGAAATACTGTTGTAGTGTATGAATTTTTATTATTGTGTTATGAGTGAGATGTTATGCAATGGAAGAAATAAGAAATATATGGTGAAATATGGAGGTTAGAAAGCTAACGGAAAGGAATGAAGGAGGTCAAGGCTGTAAAAAGCCAAAAAGGTATAAGAAGTGGATATGTATGCATGTGAATGTTAAAAATGTAAAAATGATTTGAAAATGAATAAAAATAATTTTTTTTAAAAAAAGAGAACTTATGGTGAAGGGCAGGTAAGAAATCTTATTTATCAATAAATAACATGCCACTTGTTTGAGACTTAAGGGACACTTGGTTAGATCATCTGTATAATCTCAGATCAGTTGCCCTAATCATTATTCATTCACATTTCAATCAATTGAGGCACAAAATAAAGCTCGGAGTGTGAACGGGAACTGCCTATAAAAGCAAATCATGTTAAGAGCAGCCAATGAGATACTAAATGAAAGGAAGAAGGGACAGAACGACTTTAATGTAATTGACCAACTGGCTGTGAAATATGCCAACAGAAGACATTGCTACATCTAGCTAATTAATCAGAGGAATGTCTATCCAACCCAGTGTTTCCAAGTGTCTCTGTGATCTTGTAAAACAGTTCATGCATCTCAAATTTGGGAAATGCTTTTAACAGTTGGGTCATCTCCTGGTAACGAGAGACTCAAGCCATTTTACTACTCACTTTTCTCCTCTTCTGCCTTTCATCCTTGGTAATCAAGCATTAGCACTCTAGTGGCTAATTGCCAGTCATATCAGTGAAGGGGAAGATAGATTGGAGGGAAGTTTTCACCTTCAGGAAACCATTTGCACATCACTTTATCTGCCAGGGATCCCCAGCATGCTCTAGAACCATGTTGCCCTACATGATGAAGAATATTTCCGAGGATATACCCACCACTTTCCTATACCTTCACGGGGCAGGAGACAAGACCATATAGCTCAGTGGGTAAGCATGCATGGAGAAAGTCCCCAAGTCAATCCCTGCAGGCTTGACCTTACAGGAGCAGGTAGCCTATGGTGTGAGATTTTTTGCCTGAGATCTTCTTCCCTATCAGCCTCCCTGTTCTTTAGGCGAGGCCCTATTGGTGGCCCCTACACAGGATAAACTATGTGGTGTGGGGGCCCAGGCTTTTCAGGCTCCTCACATATGTAACTCCCTGCTTCTCAGGACTTTGCCCACCTGGCTTGGGAGGATGGGGCCCTGACTGACTCCAACTACAAAAGCTGTGGTCCTGATGGACTCCAGCTACAAAAGCTAAGGCTGCTGAACAGACTTTTGGGCTAGGATGTTGTTTGGGGGGTGGTTGGGGGTGGTTATTGCTGTTAGGTTGTTGCTGTCGTTAGCGCTGCTTCTTCGTATCTTTATTTTAGATCTTGTGATTTATGTGGAAATTGTTCAGTTTGGTTGTGTATTTTTGATGTTTTATTTATTATTTATGGCTATTTATGTTTCTGTCACATTTTGGCTGGGATATTTAGCTGATATAAATGTGTATGGTTGCAATAAAATTCAAAGGCCTCCAACAATTTACCCAAATGGTAATGTTTATCCATATCTTTGCAAATAACACGAAGAAGCTATGCAAAACAGGTGGATGGGATGGGCAGCATTACTGGAGTGAAGGCTTCATCATTTCCAGTTTCTAATTCTAGACTTAGCTGTATTTCACTTCATTTCTGCATATAATTTCTGGGCAAGTATGAGCATTATTCACCTTCTGCTGTCGCACTCAGTGGCAGCTTGTGAAGGACAGAGGCTTCTGCAGGAACAATTCTGACCTTTTCAGCTTCCTGCCGTTGGACTGGCATGTTCTTCACATTGTGTTCTTTTACTAGTGACTCCTTCTATCATCTGATGGAGTCAGATCTCCATTCAATTTTGATAGGAATCCTTGAGGTCCTAAAAAGCTGCTGTTTTCCCCTTCCTTTAGTGCATATTTCTTGCTTCTGTTTTATTTTCTAGTCCTTGGAATATCTGTAGTTTGCCATTTCTTTCCCCCCAGCAACCAAGATGCATCTGTCCTGTGATGGGCTCATCAGAGATCAATAAGTCCGTAGAAGTTATTTACTGCAAACATTCCTACGCAATACGGTTGGGTGGGTGTTAAAAAATCCCTACCCAAAAGACAAATGTGACCTTTTTCCTTTTTTTGCAAAGAAGCTGGTCTCTTGCTGTGTAGGAGCTAAAGATCATGCACTCATTCAGAATTAACTGTTTAGTTAACACTCATGGTACTCAGGTCTACTCAAAAGTGAGTATTTGCGTTTAACAAGGCTTACTCCCAGCTAAGTGAGTATAGGATAGTATAGCCTAGCCTTTGGTTTAGGGTTGGCATTGGGGAAAAGAGGTGTCTTGTGCCTTCAGTAGCTGTGTGTCAGGCAGAAATTCAACAGGCCTAGGGCTTGCCGATCAGAAGGTCGGCGGTTCGAATCGCAATGACAGGGTGAGCTCCCGTTGCTTGGTCCCTGCTCCTGCCAACCTAGCAGTTCGAAAGCACATCGAAGTGCAAGTAGATAAATAGGTACTGCTTCGGTGGGAAGGTAAACAGCGTTTCCATGCGCTGCTTTGGTTCGGCAGAAGAGGCTTAGTCATGCTGGCCACATGACCCGGAAGCTGTACACCGGCTCCCTCAGCCAGTAAAGCGAGATTAGCGCCGCAACCCCAGAGTCAGTCACGACTGGACCTAATGGTCAGGGGTCCCTTTACCTTAGTAGGGAAATACAATTATGGGGAAAGCTTCACCACAACGCATCACTAATGCAATCAATTCTAAACCATTCACAAACTTACTTAATGTTTGACTGTATTATTTGCATTGTATATGCATGCAATGTTTCTTGTGTGGTTGGAGTATATGGGGATTGTTTGTTATATCTGTTTTTAGAAACTGAAAAATAAAGTTAGGAATAATTTTTAAAAAAAAATAAAAGAAAAAGACAATGAACTAAATTTAACACCAGCGGTCACATAATCTATTGAACTGAACAAGGCCTTTTTCTTGCTTGGAGTTTCACTAGAACCACACCAGAGAATGTGTCTAATGCAGGAGTTGCCAACATGGTGCCCTCCAGGTTGCAAATGACAACAGCTATCAGTCCCAGGTGGCATAGCCAATGGTTCGGGATGATGGGTGTTGTACTCCACAACATTTGATACACACCACATTCGCTTCCCTGGCTTAATCCATGAGTCCTGTAGTCTAATTATGTCCTTAGCATGTTCCTCTTTCTCTTCATTCTGATTTAGAGAATAAGAAAACAGATGCTACCAGATCAGAACTAAATCCAAAGGCTTATTCCCGTTGCCATTAACACCAGCAAGAACTGAAGAAATTATGTGTTGATTTCTCCCCACCTTCAATGGCGCACACATAAATATATTTACCTGCAAGAATTGGTGACTCAAGCCGCTGCTAAAGGCACACATACCAAGGCTAGGTGAGAAGTGGGCAACTCTAAGTGACAATTAGCTTTAGATGACATACTCCCCTCCCTTCCACTCCACCAGAATTTTCCTCGCAAGTCACCAACCCTCCCTCCCGATCACATGAATAGCTCACAACCTCTCCACATTGTCTGCAAATGCCACCTTCAGCATTGCAAAGGTGATCTCCATCTTTCTCTGAACCAGTTTAAGTAGCAGAGTGCTTGACACAAGTAGATGGCAATCATATAATCAACAGGTCCCGCTCTGCAGAGGTATCTCCCGTCGCATACAGGACTTGCAGGCAAAAGAAGCAGGGGGAAGGTACTCTTTGATCTGAAGTACAGAAATATTGTGTCAAGAAATACGAGGAAAAGGAAGGAAGGAAGGAAGGAAGGAAGGAAGGAAGGAAGGAAGGAAGGAAGGAAGGAAGGAAGGAAGGAAGGAAGGGTGGGTAATAAGATAAGCTCTAGCCTACCCTGGAAAAAATTATTAGTTTTCAATAGGGATCTGCAAGAATGGTTTTGCTTTGTTATTCTATTCAAAAAAATTGTTGCAGAAGTTTTCTTTAGATACTGTTCTGTTCTGTTATTTATTAGAACCTTTTTAGGTCCATGGACACATTTGGATTTTTGAGCAAGTCCTGTGGGTGGCATCCCCTCTGGACACATCAATAAAATTAATCTGAGCCTTCAGAAGTACATAGAGCTGAAAGAGGAAGTGGGTAGACTTCCGGCCGGAACGGGGAGCCGAGCGGGAGACGGGACTTAACCCTCCGGGGGGAGTCCGGTTTTCGGCGAGAAATAGGGGTGTTTGTTAGGGCGCCACAACCCCCTAAAAGCTTCAGGAGGATTATCCTGGAGACAGGATCCAGCAGTGCCGAAGAGGAGTCTCTCCGCCACCTGGAAGCACTCGTTTTCGGGTGCGGGAGGGTGGCGAGATTGAGACACCGGCACGGATCGCCATCTTCTACTCGCGGAAAACGCAGCCTCGAGTCTCCGCGGCTCTTCTAACGGCTCTCAAGTAAAGAAAAAACCCGAATTTGACTCTATAAGGTTGGTACAATTTAATCAATAAAAATTCGGAAGGCAGCAGGGTGTAAAAAGGAGGTCAGCCCTGACTGTAGCCAAGTGTATATATATAACGGAGCACAATAGCCGGAGTGACTTTAACGGCTTGGAAACCTACAACGCAAAATTTGGATATAAACTAGGCTTTTTTGCCTTGAAACATTAAAAGTGAGTGAGAACTGAGTTGGAGAGATACTTTGTATTCTTTTTACTTTCACTCTCGGTCTTTGAGGAACAATGGAGAACCGCTGGAAGCGAAGTGCTTCTTTTACTTTCACTTTTATTTGAACTGCGTAGTTATAGAAAACTTTGATTATCTCTGTGAATTATTTTGAGATTGCCACACCAGTGGGGGTTTATAGATTCTGAAATTGTGGCCAACATCTTGAAGGTCTTTTTTTCTTTTTTTTTCTTGTTTTTTATGGTGGTTTACTGACTGCGACTCGCATTGTTAACCCCCCCTCCCTTTGAACTGGAAGTTGGAAACTGTTAACCCTTCCTCTCTTTTTGAATTGGGAACTGGAAACAAAGTCTCTTTACTTGATTTAACCCCTGACGGCCCCGTCTGGGTGGCCTGGATTAAGCCGAAAGGCTGAAGATCCTCCTCTTTTTTGTGTGTGTATATCTACAGCCCTGGATCTAGCCATTCAAGTGGCAGAAGAGAGTGTGGTTTATTTTTGATTTGGTTTTCTGCCGGGCAGACTCTTTGTGTTTTCCTGGAGAGGGGGCCCCTGTGGATTATAATTTGTAGAAAAGAAAGTATTCTTTTTTGGATTTAGCCAGGCAAGTGGCAGAAGAAGAAAATAATTATAATTTGGACTGAACTTATATTTGGATGGTGTCTTTAATTTGGATTGATCCTCAACTACTGGATTAGAACTGGGACTGGACAGAAATAAAAGTGTTTATTGGACTTTGGATAGATATTGTACACCTGCCATCAAAAGTGTTTGTGTATGTGTTTGCGTGATAATTGTATTAGAGTGATAAATATTTAATGTATGTTCTGATTATTTGATTTGACCAATAAGATTGGAAGGGTGATATTTGAAGGTTGAAGGTTGAGAAGGAGGTATAGGTTAATTATTGTGATGGCGGGAGACAAAGATAAAAGAAAGGGTGCAGAAACAGGAGCAACACCAGGGGATAGTAGAAGAGGATCAAAACAAGAAGAATCCAAAGAAATAATAAAAATGCTGGCTGAATTGAAAAAGGATATAAAAGATATAAAGCAAAGTGAACAAAATATGGAAAATAAGCTGGAACAAATGGACCAAAAATGGGAACAGACAGCTAAAGAGCTTAAAAATCAAATCCAAGAGATAGATAAAAAAGCCCAAAAGAATGAAGAAGGAGTCAAACGTGTCCAGAAAGAAGTGAAAGAGTTGAAAAGAGAGGACGAAAAGCTTAACATGGCAGTAACAGAAGTAAATAAAGCACAAGAAGAGATGTTGGACGCTATCGCGATGCAAGACTTAAGACAGCGGGAGACAAATCTGAGATTGAGATCAATCCCAGAAACACAGGGAGAAAACATCGGAGAGAAAATCATAGGAGGATTGGCACAATGGCTGGGAATGGAAAGAGATGAATTGGCAATGAGTGTAGTGAATGTCTTCAGAATTAAGACAAAGGATAAGAATAAAAAAGGGAAGAAATTTCCAGGAGACTGTCTGATAATTTTCAAAGATAAAATAATGAGAGACACGATTTTGATGAGGAACAGAGAGAAAAAGCTATATATTGAAAATACGATGATAATTGTGTTTAAAGACATTCCTCTCCGTCTTCTGAAGAAACGTGATCCCTACAAACCCTTGACGCAGAGATTAAGGAAGAAGAAGGTGGATTTCAAATGGGAATATCCAGAAGGAGTCTCTTTTTATTACAAAGAGAAGAAACATAGATTGAGACGCAAAGAAGACATCACAAAATTCACAAGGAAGTACAAGGAGCTGGGGGTAGACGTGGAGGAGGAGGAGGAACAACAGCAACAAGAGACAGAGCAATTAGAAGGAGCATGCGCCGCACCGGTCGGGGCCGGAAAGGGGGAAGAAGAGGAAGAAGAAGGAGAAGAGGAAGAAGAAGAAGAGGAAGAAGAAGAAGATATTAATAAGGAACAAAGAGAAGAAGAACAGTAAAGAGAACAAGTAAACAAAAAGAAAAAGAAAACAAACATGGCACTGAAGATATTGTCGTGGAATGTAAACGGAATAAACCAAAAACAGAAAAGAAATAAAATAGAACATATCCTGCAAAAGAAGAATTTGGATATTATTTGTCTACAGGAAACACACATTGCGAGAAAACATAGAAGAATTTTGGTCAAAAAAAGATTGGGAAATGAATTTATAACATCAGACAAAACAAAAAAGAGAGGAGTGGTTCTTTATATCAAACAGTATTTGGAAGCTAAACAACTTTTCAAAGATGAAGAAGGAAGAATAATTGCAGTCCAAGTCACCTTGCAAGGCGAAAAAATAATTGTTGTTGGTATCTATGCACCGAATGAGAAGAAGTCAGAATTTTTCAAGAAATTAGAAGAAATGCTTTTCGAATATCAAGATCAGAAAATGGTGATTATGGGAGATATGAATGGGGTGATCTCACTGGAAATGGACAGAATGAGAAGAAAAACAGATTTAAAAGAAGGCAAACTTCCGAAATCATTCTTTTCTTTGACAGAAAGTTGTAATGTGGTTGATATATGGAGGTTGAGACACCCACTAGATAAACAATTTACACATTTTTCTGATCCAAATCAATCTACAGCAAGAATAGACTATGTCATGGTATCCAGTGAATTGGTTCCAAGAATCGGGAAAATTGAAATCCAGCCAAGAACATTATCTGATCATAATCCGATAATCTGTGAAATTAAAGGAATGGAGGAAAAAAGTTTCAGATGGAGATTGAATGAAAATTTGTTAGACGACAGAACGTTGGAGGAAAAAGCGCGAAAGGAATTGATAAATTACTTTGCGAATAATCGAAATAAAGGAACAAAAGTAAGTACTGTTTGGGACGCAAGTAAAGCAGTGATGCGGGGATTCTTCATACAACAAAATAGTATTAAGAAAAAGACAAGGGAAAGGAAGAAAGAAGAGATCCTGAAACAAATTATGGAGAATGAGAAAAGGTTGTCAAGCAAGCCAAATGATAAGAAGGCAAGCCAAAATATAAGAATATTACAAAGTCAATATGCGATGATTATAAATCAAGAAGTTGAGTGGAAGATAAAATGGATGAAGCAAAAGAATTTTGAGCATGCTAATAAACCAGGAAAATGGCTTGCATGGCAGATTAAGAAAAGAAAAGAACAGAATACAATAAACAAAATTCAGATTGAAGAAAAAGAAGTACAAAATCCATCAGAAATTCGAAAAGAGTTTGAAAAATTTTACAGACAACTATATAAAAATACTGGAGAACAGAACATAGGAAAAATTGAAGAGTATTTAAAGAGAAAAGAAGTGCAGAAGATACCAACAGAGAAGAAGGAAATTCTAAATGGGAGAATTGAGAAAGAAGAAATACTGAAAGCAATTAAAAGTATGAAAAGTGGGAAAGCTCCGGGACCGGATGGATTTACAGCAAAATATTATAAAAAACTAAGTGACATCCTACTTGATCCCCTGGAAGAAGTGCTAAATAACATTTTAGACAAGGCGGAAATACCAGAAACCTGGAAAGATGCGTACATTACATTGATTTTAAAACCAGATTCTGACTCGCTTCAAATTAAAAATTATAGACCTATATCATTGCTAAATAATGATTATAAGATTTTTGCTAGCATTCTTGCATGCAGAATGAAGAATGTGTTAAAAGATGTAATACATGAGGATCAGGCAGGCTTTCTTCCCGGCAGGCAAATAAATCATAATACAAGAAATGTGATAAACATAATAGAATACTTGTCTGTCAGGATTGAAAAGCAGGCCGCAATGATCTTCGTAGATGCAGAAAAAGCGTTTGATAATATATCATGGGACTTTATGATAAAAAACCTGGAAGCAATGGATGCTGGAGAAAGATTAATTAGAAGTATTAAAGCGATTTATTCAGAACAAAAAGCGAAAGTGATTGTGAATAATGTATTGTCAGAAAACATAAAGATAAGCAAGGGGACAAGACAAGGATGTCCACTATCACCACTACTATTCATTTCGGTCCTTGAAGTTCTCTTAAAAGCAATAAGAAAAGCAGAGAGTATTAAGGGTATTACAATTGGAAAAAAACAACATAAGGTAAAAGCTTTTGCAGATGACTTGGTACTGACAATTGAAGACCCTATTAAAAGCTCCAAAGCAGCTTTGGAAGAAATGGAAGAATTTGGACGAGTCGCAGGATTTAAACTAAATAAGAAAAAGACCAAGATGTTGGTCAAAAACATGGACAATGAAATGATGGAAAAATTGCAACAGCAAATGAATATAGAAATAGTTAAAAAAGTGAAATATTTAGGCATCTGGCTGACAACTAAAAATATTAATTTATTCCAAGACAACTACGATGCGGTTTGGAAGAAAATAAAGAAAGATCTGGAAATGTGGGAAAGAATGAAATTCTCATTATTGGGAAGAATTGCAGCAATTAAAATGAGCGTGCTACCAAAAATGTTATTTTTATTCCAAACAATTCCAATAATCAGGGGGACAAAAATATTTAAAGAATGGCAAAAAAGAGTTTCAAGGTTTATTTGGCAGGGGAAGAAACCGAGAATTAGATTTAAATTGTTAACAGAAGCAAAAGAAAGAGGAGGATTCTCGCTGCCAGACTTGAAACTATACTACGAAGCAGCATGCCTCACCTGGTTAAAGGAATGGATGATACTTGAAAAACCAGATCTTTTAGACCTGGAAGGACACGATAACAGATTTGGTTGGCACGCATATTTATGGTACGAAAAAACAAAGATACATAAAGATTTTGGAAACCACATTTTCCGGAAATCTCTTTATGAAGTTTGGGATAGGTATAAAAACCTATTAGTAAGGAAAACACCATGGTGGTTGTCACCACTGGAAGCGACAAGCAGAAGAGAAATAAACACAAGGAAGAACTGGACGACGTACGAAACATTGCTTCAGCAGGATGGAGAAAAATGGAAACTAAAACCGTTTGAGAAAGTAAAAGAATTTGTTAATGACTGGTTGCATTATCATCAAATTCACGAGGTGTTTAAAAAGGACATGAAGAACAACGGATTTGGAGATGTTAGATCCAAATTCGAAGTAGAGATTTTAGGAAGTAAATATAAAACATTGTCCAAAATGTACAAAATTTTGCTGGAGTGGCATCTAAAAGATGAGGAAGTGAAGTCGGTGATGATACGCTGGGCACAGGATATTGGTCACAATATTATGCTAGATGACTGGGAAAAGTTATGGAGGGAGGGTATGAAATTCACAGCATGTAATGCACTGAGAGAGAATATGTTAAAAATGATGTATAGATGGTACATTACACCAGTCAAACTAGCGAAAATGTATAAAACTGATAATAAGTGTTGGAAATGTAGAGAAAAAGAAGGTACCTTTTTTCATATGTGGTGGGATTGTAAAAAGGTGAAAAGTTTCTGGGATATGATATATGGTGAGACGAAGAAAATGTTGAAATATACATTTATTAAAAAACCAGAAGCTTTTTTGCTAGGAATTATAGGTACGGACATTAAGAAGCAGGATATTAAACTTTTCCAATACGCTGTGACAGCGGCCAGAATGTTAATAGCACTGAAATGGAAGCAAGAACAGATACCGACAATTGAAGAGTGGAGAATGAAATTACTAGACTATGCAGAAATGGACAAAATGACGGGGAGAATTCGCGAACAGAGGGACCAGAAGTTCGTCAAAGACTGGACTAAATTTACAGACTATTTAAAGGAAACTACTGAACTGAATACGTTGGTAGGACTTCAAGAGGCATTGTAGAGTAAGGAAGAAATACTATTGTAGTGTATGAATTTCTATAACTGTGTTATGAGTGTGATGTTAAGCAATGGAAGAAATAGGAAATATATGGTGAAATATGGAGGTTAGAAAGCTAACGGAAAGGACTGAAGGAAGTCAAGGCCGCAAAAAGCCAAAAAGGTATAAGAGGTAGAAATGTATGTATGTGAATGTTAAAAATGTAAAATTGATTCGAAAATGAATAAAAAATAATAGACAAAAAGAAAGAGGAAGTGGGTAAGTGTGTCAGTCTTCCCACTTCCTCCTTCAGCTCCACCTCCTGACCAAGGGGGCAGTGAGGGAGTGTTCACAGGCTTTGTGGGCACCAAGGAAGACATTGAGGGCAGGACTGTGGCCATGGGCGCCAGGGTGGCAACCCATGCAGTTATAAGCATATTTCTGTGGCTACTTACATTAGTTTCTATAGGGTTCCCCCACTTTTTAACCTCTCTCCTGCCCCCTAAATGCCCTGTAATTACACAACATCTGTGAGAAGAGGATGCCATACCCTTCAACATTTTTGTCCCCAACATTGGGGCATCAGAAGAGGCACCTCTTCTGGTCCAGCAGGGTTGTCCCCAGAGCACTGGGCATGAAGGCACTTTGGCGCAACCCTGCTGATGATCACCAGAGTGCCAGGCCAGAAGCTGCCCGCCAGCAGGGTCATGCCAGAGTGCCTTCTGGTCTGGCACTCTGGAGCTTGCTACACCAGAGTGAATGTCTTTTGGTCCAGCGCTCTGGCACGAGGACTTCCACCAGAGTACCAGACCAAGAAACAGGACATTTCAGAATCCAAACAGAAGCCAGAAATTGGCGTCTGTGATCCTGGATGCCCTGCTTACAATGGGACACTTGCCAGGTATGGGATGCTGGACTAAATGGGTTGCTGGCCTGATCCAGCAGGCTATTGTTGTGTTTTTAAGAGCCCTTCTCTGACGTTTCCCAGTACGTTTCCGAGCACAATTCAAAGTGTTGGTGCTGACCTTTAAAGCCCTAAATGGCTTCGGTCCAGTATACCTGAAGGAGCATCTCCACCCCCATCATTCTGCCCGGACACTGAGGTCCACTGCCGAGGGCCTTCTGGCAGTTCCCTCACTACGAGAAGCCAAGTTACAGGGAACCAGGCAGAGGGCCTTCTCGGTAGTGGCGCCCGCCCTGTGGAACGCCCTCCCTTCAGATGTCAAAGAGAACAACAACTACCAGACCTTTAGAAGACATCTGAAGGCAGCCCTGTTTAGGGAGGCTTTTAATGTTTAATAGATTATTGTATTTTAATGTTCTTTTGGAAGCCGCCCAGAGTGGCTGGGGAAACCCAGCCAGATGGGCGGGGTATAAATAATAAATTATTATTATTATTATTATTATTATTATTATTATTATTATTATTATTATTTAGCCCCTTAGGATAGAATCAGAGTTCCAAATGCTCCACTCTTTTTTTCTTTTTTTTAAAGAAAAAATCTTCAAAAATGACAGCTCATCAGAAAAGAGGTTCCAGCATAGCCCTCTCTCAGTTTTCTTTTCAGGAAAATTCATTCCATGAGGGAGCATTCAACAATGCAAGCTGTGCCTCTGGGAAGGACTGTACCACATTATTACGTTCTTAGTGTAGAGCTGCTCTCGGAGGCAGAGAGCTGCAGATCCGGCGCCTACTGTGTTGAATCCAGGAAACGCTGTTTTGCGTGCTGCATTTGAAGTAAGGAAATATCAGAAGTGCAAGTCACCCTCTGATCTGCAAGCCTTCCGGCTCAATGCAGTATGTCTAAATTGGCCCTCCGTCTCCTATCGTTATCCCAGCAGATGCTCCGTCCTCCCTGCCCTCCTTTTCCTGGGCCCTGCCAGCTATTCCAAAGCAGCACGGAAATGGCTCTCCTTTTCATTAACAGCTATGTCTCGAGAGGAAACAATTTTTCCATCCCGCGCGATGGCGAGTGTCACACATTGGCAACAGGGGAGCAAATAAATCCCCAAGCCTGGCAAATTGCGCTTGTCGGCTGCAGCTCTAAACTGCTTGAAGTCTGAGCTGCTTTGGAATCAGTTCAGCCGAGTTCATTTTGGTATTCATCAGTCCATGTCATTTTTATTTCCCCAGCAAAGCTGGCAAGCCTCAAAACATTTTCCCTCCCCTTCCTCCTTTTTCTTAGCTCAGAGCATTCCAAGTGCATCTAAAATCAACAAAGCCATGCACAAATCTTTGTCACCTTCTTGGAGTCATTTATCACCATCAAAATAAATGAATATTCCAGTTGGTTTGAATGGCACACATTAGAGATAATGGCCCTCTGTAAAATCTGGTGTGTAACTAAACCATTATCACTGAATGTGCAAGGAGAACTTTTATTTTGCCTTCCATCACAAAAAAACCCCCAAAACTATTCATCCAGGGATTTGCTAATAAGTTTCTGGATTGTTGTTTTTTTGGAAAGAAAGAAATACCAAACTTGATCAAGCAGAAGAAAGGGGTAGGGATTCTTTTTTCTCTTCAGAGTTGCAAACAAGATCCAAACAGATTGTCAACAAGCATCTCAATGCATTTGAAATGAACACTAGGGTGTGTTATGGAGGAAGTAATTCTCATAAAGTAAATCTATCCTTGCTTTCATGAAAGCTTCACTTACTGCCCCCCCCCAGTTGTTTTCTACCATGTCAACACTCCTCCGTATTCTCACTCACTTTCACTGGTCACTAAAGGCTTTATGGGGCCAGCTCCTTAGAATAGCCAGCTCTGCTATTTTGACAAGTGAAACTGACCACCTGTCTCCTCAATCCTTGCCCATCCTGGCTCATAAAAGCGAGCCAGACAGGGCTGGGCAACGGGCATTGTGGGGTGGTGAATGCTTCCCTCTGCAATGGATTCTTCCCAGACCCACTTAAAATTATTAAATCACTTCTTAAATAACCATCTTTGTGTGAATGTGCATGCTTGCAAATCAAATCTGCTACTACAAACAGGACTTCTCTACCAACCTCCTCAAACACAATGCTTTTCAACAGAGCCCTTTCAAACATTCAAATGATAATGGCACCCATTGTCCTGTAATAATTGTAGATCAATCAAATGCATTTTTCACATACATGTGTAAGAACATAAGACAAGCCTGCTGAATCAGGCCAGCGGCCCATCTAGTCCAGTAGCCTGTTCTCACAGTGGACAACCAGATGTCTGGGGGAACCTGCAAGCAGGACCCGAACATAATAGCACTCTCTCCTCCTGCAGTTTCCAGTAACTGGCACTCGGAAGCATTTTGGCACTTGACCATGGAGCCGAAGCATAGCCATCATGTGATCTGGCTTCTAGGATGGACATACATGGTCATAAGAATGTAAGAGCTCTGCCTAGCCCAGCATCCTATTTCCCCCAGTGACCAACCAGATGCCTGCCAGAAGTCTACTAGCAGAGCATAGGGGCAATTGCCTTCTCCTGTTGTTGTTCCTCAGCAACCAGTATCTAGAAGGATGCTATCTCAGATCCTGGAAGTGTCATGTAGCCATCACGTCTAGCAAACATTGATATCCTTATCTTCCATAAATTTGTCTAACGTCCCTTCTCAGTGAGTGGTTAAATTAATGCAAGAAAAGTATGCCGGCATGATACCTAGGCAACTCTAAGTATCTCTACCAAGGGGTGTTTATTCAGACTGAACCAGGCCATCTGCTCTTCAGCACCGGTGAAGGAACATTCTGAAGACTAATCTTGACAATCTGTCATTTTACTTGGGTCCATTGCCTGACAGGGACAAGGTGATCTATCAAATCCTTCTTGACTGGACCCCAGTGCAATCAAAGCACAAGTAAAGGAGAGATGATCACAGGTGGTAACGGCAGCGGCAAATTGTCTAGTACTCATATGTTCCATCTCCTAAAAGTAGTGCATGTCATTGGAGAGAGGTGCTGCTTGCTTTAACCGCCTCTGGCTATATTCCTCAATAGGGAATGCTCAACCCTTTTTTTGTGTAAGTCTGCGTTAACAGCAGTTTTCTCCCAAGTGCAATGCTACAGCCTCACATCAAGCAAATGCCATTGCACACTATGATTTGCTAGCACCTAGTTTCATAATTTTTTTAGTTTGTTCTTCCCTCTGCATGCATACATGCATGCGTTCTATTCTTTAGTTACTGTATTTTTCCATGTATAACATGCCCCTGTATATAAGACGCCCCCTATTTTTGGGGACTCGAAATTAAGAAAATGCACTATGCCCTATCTGTGTATAAGACGACCCCTTATTTTAAACTTCAAAAGTTTAGGAAAAAATATAGTCTTATACACAGAAAAATACGGTATATTGATGATGCATAAAAGTTTTTTCCCAGGGCAGGGATAAGGAACCTCCAGCTCATTGACTGAATGTGGCCCTCCAACCTTCTCCGTCTGGTCCTCAGAACTGTCTCCAGGCCATGCCTCCTATGCAAACCACACCCCTTCACCAGCCTTCTTCCATGCCCACCTTGAGAGCTTTTGCCTGTCTGGAATTTGTCCTTGGAGTATGGTAATGCCTCTTGTTTGGCTGGACAGAAAATGGAGGGGTGTGTGTGTGTGTGTGTGTGTGTGTGTGTGTGTGTGTGTGTGTGTGTGTGATGTAAAGGTAAAGGTAAAGGTAAAGGTAAAGGTAAAGGTAAAGGGACCCCTGACCATTAGGTCCAGTCGTGACCAACTCTGGGGTTGCGGCGCTCATCTCGCATTATTGGCCGAGGGAACCGGCGTACAGCTTCCAGGTCATGTGGCCAGCATGACTAAGCTGCTTCTGGCGAACCAGAGCAGTGAACAGAAGTGCCATTTACCTTCCCGCTGCAGTGGTACCTATTTATCTACTTGCACTTTGACGTGCTTTCGAACTGCTAGGTTGGCAGGAGCAGGGACCAAGCAACGGGAGCTCACCCCGTCGCAGGGATTCGAACCGCCGACCTTCTGATCGGCAAGCCCTAGGCTCTGTGGTTTAACCCACAGCTCCACCCGCCTACTATGTAGCCTACTATATAAAGGTAAGAATCACATTGATTATTCTGCCCCCTTTTTGGCTCTATCGCCACCCACTTTTTGACTCTTACCCCTCCTGCCATTGGCATGCAGCCCCTAGAAGTTTGCTCGTGAGGGAATGAGGCACTTGGGCTGAAAAACAGTTCCCCATTCCTATTCTAGAGAATCAGAACTGCACCCAGTGGTCAGAAGGCATCGGCTTGCAAAAATATGAATATCAGACAAAATTTCATACCAAAATGTGTGTGTTTGGAGGACTACACACTGAAATGCTGATGAGTTTTCTGGAGGGCTTTTTTTCTTAAGGAAATAAAATGCAAGCTGATATAGAAACATGGAGGACTGAAGATTGGGAAAATGAGAAACCGAGAGACTGGAATTGGCAGATTTGCCCATATCTTCAATAAACCTGACTAAACTTGGTCTATCTATCTATCTAGTCGCCTATCACACTTTGAGGATGAGGCCTCAACAGATTCTCTGCTTCCTGTGATACATTTCCACTTGGGATCTTTATCAAGCACTGCTAAGTCTTTCCTCTGATCCTTCAGAGTGCAGCCTTCCTGACTTCCCATCGAGTGTGACAGCCAGCGTGCTCAAGTGTAAAGAGACACGCTGTACCAGGGTGACACCGCTGACACAAATAAGGGAATTTAAACGCTTCTAGCATTGTGTCAGGCTGTCTTGGGTGGTACTGGCGTAATTCATATTCATGGAGTATGGCAGGCAGATTATAGAAGCAAAGTCATCAGGGGCAACCAAGAGCTAACATTTCAAGACAGACAGTGAGGATGGCCCTTCAGCTCCAAATGTGTTAATTTTGCAAGGCTTGGTGATACTTTCTCACACTATTATTCCCACAAAGAAAGAAAAGCTTTCGAGATCAGGGAAATGTCTGTCATCACCGCGACAGCAAAGGATGGGCAAGAATATACCACGTGGAAAAATGAGAAATTTCAGCAGAGGTTTCAAGTAAGTCACTGGGAAACTTCAAAAATGTTAAAATATCAACCTATGGGAATCTAAATTCTGCAATCAGACAACCATTTCATTCTGAAATTACAAGCTTCGGTAATGCAAATGGGGACCAGTCATTTGTAGAAACACAAGTCACTTGCCCTCTCCACAGACTCCCCACCCCACCCCGGTCTCTGTTAACTGAGGCAACTGAGCTTCCACATTCACTTCCATGGCAGAGGGAGGGGGCAACTCCATGTGCACACCTAAAAATAACAATAGTCTGGAAACACCCCTAGATTGTAAATCAGGGATAGAAAACCTGTAATCCTCCCAATATGGTTGGACTACAATTCCCATCATCCCAGACCATTGGTCATGCGGACTGGGGCTGATGGAGGGGCACAGATTCCTCATCCCTAGACTAAACCGTAGAATTGCCATATCCCTCCCCACACTGTTTTCAAATAAGGAAAATGGGGATACACAAATATATTTGTAACACACCAAGAACCACCATCTGTAGAGAAGCCAGCTCTGATTTATACACTGTTAAACACTGCTGAACACTTTCTCTCTCTATCTGCTGTAAAGATGGATGAATCTGTCCATGCTGGTTTCTCATTTTTTCCAATGTTAAGTTCAGCTCTCCATAATTCCACATCAGTCTGTAATTTTAAAAAGTTTGTGATTAGAAAGGGAAAAAAGTCCTCATGGCAATCTGTGGGCTTGATAGTACAGATTTCTCCCTATTTGGGGGTATCTTAGGGGCATCTAGCTGTCTAATATGGAAAGCAGGACATCATGTAACCACAGAGATGAGTCAGTGTAAGGGTTAACCAGAGAATGGATTGAGGAACAGGAATCCAAACCACACAAGTTAAGAGATCCTGTTTAACTTTATTGATTTACAATCATAACACATAGGGCCACAAGGCTACAATGCAATAACAATGCATTCGATCACAAGGTCCCAACCACAAAAGAGGATATAAAGAGTAAAAGGTTTGATCCTTTGTTTCAGTTTAGACATTCAAGGTGCCGACTGCCGCCTCCTCTCCTTCACCTGCCAACTCTATCAGACCTGCCTGCAAGCCTTACCCGGGTCAAGAGAATGGGTATTTCTGCTATTTCTGGCCACAACTTAGCCCCATGTCCCGCTGTAGCATTATTGACAGTTCTTAACATCGACTTCATGGCATAGCGACTCACACAAAAACTCTATTAGCCTTGCTCCTGGCAGATGCTAGATTACAATTAGCAGCTCGCTGGAAGGATGCAGCCGGACTGCCACACCATGACATGGCTCGATAGAGTATGGCACATCGCCACGTTGGAGAAGCTGGCATGCCATGCCTGGTTAATGCAAAGCACAATAACAACAACAAAAGATTTATTCTTCTTAATATGGCAATCTTTCATTGACTTTATAAACAAACAGCAAGGCTTATGCCCTCCAACAAGTTGTATTTCATTTTGGAGAGGACTTGTTAATGCAGTAGAATTTGATTGACTTGCCCCTCTGCAACCTACTTCACTTATTTCACCCTCTCACTTCCCCCACCTTCTCGCAAGATCTCTCTCCCCACCACTTCTAGCCAGAAAGTTGAACGGCCTCTCCCCAGTACCCCTTCATTTTATTGATGTGACAGAAAGTTCTTATTTATGTTGTATGCCTTTTAAGTGTGTTAAAATTTCAATAAAGGTATTGGAGAGAGAAGGTCGAGGTGGCAGTGGTGGGCATTCAAGAGCATGTGGAAGAATGGTCTGAGACTACCTCTCACAGCATCCTGTGGGCAAAGAGTTGTTGGGCAGTGGAATGGACCTCATCAGAAGGTGGTGAACCAAGTTTCATTAGGAATGGTTGAGGGACCCAAAAAAGAAAAAAGGAATGGTTGAGGGAGTTGGGGGTGTTTAGCCTGGATAAGAGGAGACTGAGAGAAGATAGGATAGACATCATCAAATGGATGGATCCTCCATCCTTCACATGGAGGATGAAGCAAACTTGTTTTCTCCTGCTCCGGAGGGTAGGACCCAAACCAATGGATTCAAGTTCCAACTGAACATCAGGAAGAACTTTCTGATTATAAGAGCTGTTCAACAGTGGAACAGTCTCCCTTGGGAGGTTGTGGACTCTCCTTCCTTGGAGGTGTCTAAGCAGAGGTTGGGTGGCCATCTGTCATGGATGCTTTAGTTGAGATTCCTGCATTGCAGGGGGTTGGACTAGTTGGCCCTTGGGGTCCCTGCCAATTGTACAATTCAATGATTCTTTGGTAATACTGGTGTCATCTTCTACCAGGAAAAATGGGGGCAGGTGCTTGAAGCTTGGGGTGAGCTGGACCTGCTCCAAGACCACTCAATATTTAAAACAGGTTGAAACAAATTACAGTCACAACACTTAGGAGCTAAAGAGGTATATGCAGAAGGTCCCAGGTTCAATCTCCAGCATGGTCAGGTAGGGCTAGAAGAGACTCCCTGTCTGAAACTCTGGTGAGGTGCTGCCAGGCAATGTAAATGTCAGGCTTCAGGGAATTGGCTTCCTCCCCCTTGGCAGTAGATAAGCAAAACAAAGGAAAATGAGTCTTCTTACCCGTTAGAAACTTTAATAATCACAGCAAGAGAACAAAGAACCCATCTCCTAGAAATGGCGGTGCTCCCAATTAAGTTCACTCCCCCTGCCATCCCTATTAATCTATGTCACTCCTACATCTTATAATCTGAGCTTGTACCCTCTGTGTTTTCTGTTCTGACACTTTCTGAGCTCTCCGGGACTTTGAGGAAGTGGGGTGGATACTATCCAGAGACTGTGAATCCGTTAACTCTTTCTCTTCTAGTGTTTCTTCTTCTTCTAGCTGTTCTCCATCCAGTATTTCCCAGCTTCTGCCTTCTGAACTATGCCCCTCTGCAAACCACTGTTCCAAATCTATACTGTCCTCCTGCTCCTGGGAAGACTCAGGATCAGGAAGGGGGGCTCCCACCATTCTTCCTCAGTGCAGCCCTCCTCATCATGGTCCCTGACAGTAAATAATACTGAGCTAAATGGACCAATGGGTTTGAATCAGTATACAGCAGCTTTTTCCATTCCTTCCTCTATTCCTAAAGTGGGTGGTGTCCAGGAAAGAACCTCTGAGGAAATAATATCCTATAGTGAACTTTATATTGTAAAGTTACAAAATACTTCGGGGGCAATCAGAAACATTTTCTTGCAAGCCCCATTTTGTTTTGACATGTTTCCAGGTCAGGGCGATTAGGGTCCACAGTAAGTGATTCAGAAGATTAATTTACTTCTGCGGTATAAAACCTTTTGATATCTCTCTTTTTTACTACCCTTAGCTGTCCTATAGACCTTTTATGAGTCTTATTGATAGTTGTCTGGTTTTAATTGGACTTTCACATATGGAAGTGAAATTGCAGGCTAGCTTCCTGTGTTAGTATTATGGGCTAGCCCCTTTACATTTCCAGCTAAGTTATTTATTTTTTTGAGATAGCTTAGAAAATTGCAAGCTGTGATTATTCAAATTGCTGTACATAAGGTTGGTAGAAGCCAGCATTATTTTGCAAAAAACTCTGCAATAATAGGAACATCAGGTTGGCTCCAGACTAAGTTAGTTGAACATCAGTCCCAGTGAAATCAAAGGGACAATCATGACCTCAGTGGGAACGAAGTGCAAAAGAATGAATCTGGATACACACCATTGTTTGTGCAGCACCATTTCTAGTCCATATGCTTGGAAGAAGAAACTCTTATTCTAGTTCAGATAGTGGGAAACATGGAAGACACAAAACCGCCACACTTCTGGCTCCCGAACAACAGACGAAGAGGTGACAATATGCACAGGAGGAAACATAAGATTATCCACTCACCTGGGACTCCAGGTGGGTGGCCTTTGTCACATGGTGAATCCGTGGTGGGTCTGGCAAGGACACATTTTTTAGTGCAGCTGGGGGGGGCAGTCATCTCTAGGGGGGGCAACACATCTCTGGCCACAATGGACAACCAGGTGTGTGCGGGCAGTACCCATGTGTGCAGTCCACCCCTGGCCTATTTAAGGGGGCAGCCAGGTACAGGCTGCCTGCTTGGTTGACCATCGCAGGATTCAGTTTGGCTGGGTTTGACTGGGTTCAGGAAATAACTCCTAGTCTGGCTTTGCCAAAGGAGAGAGAAGTTGGGGGATGGAAAGACTAGTGGATAAAGAGTCTGTAAAAAGGTAAAACTGGCACTGTCAGTCTGTTGTGGTTGTTGCTGTTGTTGTCGCCGTCTTTGTCATCATCTGAGGCCCTTCTTTCTGTGCCCCCTCCATGAGTGATCTGGAGGGTGGCAACACAAGAATGGGCCTTTTCTGTGGTGGCTCCCCATTTGTGAAATGCTCCCCCAGGAAGGCTCACCTGGCACCTTCATTATATATAATTGGGTGCTAGGCAAAAATGTTTCTCTATAACCAGGCCTTTGGCTGATTAATATTAAAATGTGTTTGTGGGAGGGGGGTTATTGGTTTGTGTTTGTTTGTGTTTTTGTTTTATTATTGTACATAATTTAGTTTTGTTGTGTATTTTGTGTTCTCATTTTGTATTTTGATGTTGTGGACCGCCCTGTGAACTTCAGATAATAATAATAATAATAATAATAATAATAATAATAATAATAATAATAAATTCTCTAACTTGCCTTGGGATCAGTAATTGATATATATATATATTTTTTTTTCAAATAATTTTTATTGGTTTTACAATTTTGCCTGGCCCTGTTCCAGGCCAGGTCACATTCATTATAATAACATTTTCCTCTGACCTCCTCCCATCTCCCGTATTGGTTCTTATTTTAGATCACATTTTCTAAACAGTTTCATACTTCATTGTCAATTACATCATCAAACAATCATCATTATTATCTTATATCATTATCCATTACATCAACTTTATTCATTTTATCTTATAAAAACTTTTACTAACTTATATCTTCCTTGGCTATTTTTGTTTTGCTTCATATCCTAAACTTCCCTTCTGTCTCTCCTCAATCTTGAGTAAATAGCTTTAATATTATCCACATTTATTATCTCTTTGTCATATCCATATTCCATAATCCTAAAACCCGAAATAAAATAAAAAAAAACCCATTTCATTACCATACATTTTACCCCACTCCACAAGGCTGCAAAGTCCAAAACCACATTTCCTCACATGAGGCTTGTCCCAAAATCCCAAGCCAAACTTTGTCATGTTCGATCTGGTCTTCCTTTCCATCTTCTGTCTGCTGTCTCCCTTTATGTCCTTTTTGATTTGAGTTCTTTCTTGTCATTTTCCTCTTACGCTGGATGACAGCTCCATGTCTCTTGTATTTCACAGTTTTTTTGCTGGAGCTAGATAGCTTCTGTTGTTTCCTTTTCTTTTTAACCTTGGCAGGGGGATCTCCCTCCCCCTCTTCCTGTATTTCCAGCTTGACCTTGATGTTGTTTAGGCTCTGATTCATAGTCTCTGCAAAGTCTCGGGTTTCCTTCCTGTACATCTCCAGTGCCTCTAAAATTTTCCACAAGTTTCCCTCACAGTCCTCCGCCATTTTAAGAGACACTGATTCCAGAGTATCAAAAATCACTTTTCAGTTATAAATTCCTTAGTTCCAACAGTCCAATTTAATCCTCTTATCCTGTCAAATTTTCCGCTTTCCAAATAGCTACCCCCAAGACCAGGGGTGACAGATGGATTAAATCTCTGTTAAACATTATTTAAAATGTTGCTTTATGTTGCAGTTTAAATGCCTTGGATTCCGAATGTCTGTTACTTTGTCACAATAGCAGGGGATGGACCTCCGCGTTTTGCATCCCGAGCCAGTCTCTAATATGATCAAATCAGTTTTTTTTGTTAGTACTCACACGTCCGAATTTCTTTTATAATCCTTGGAGGAATCGGCGCGCACAGGGAGGGCGGTCTCGCAGCTTCCGCCGACGGGGTGGTGGGTCCGTGGAGCTCTGCCGCCCGCTCTCACTCCGGAGCCCTTGTTCGGGTCTCCGGGGGAGCAGGAACGGCATACCAAGCTCAGCCGGACCGCTGAGACCCTGGGACAGCCTTCCCAGGGGTTTTGGGGGTTGCGGCGCTGGCGCAAGCTCCCCTTTTCCCGGTCGGTTTGGGGAATGTCAGGAGCGACATGTCCCCCCGACCGTCCCCTCCGGCGCGCCGACCGGAAGCTGGGATCAGTAATTGATAATGGATGGGATACAGCAAATTAAACAGTCACACACATAGGAGAGAGAGAGAGAGAGAGAGAGAGAGAGAGAGAGAGAGAGAGAGAGAGAGAGAGAGAGAGAGAGAATGCTTCAATATAGCAAACTTAATTGTAAGGAATCAATCAGCTTACTGGAAGTAAGTTGTGATACTGCTTTGAAATATGTTCAGGAATGCACATTACTAACATTGCAAATGAATAAATTATCAAGTGCTTAGATGCATATTACTTGGCTGAGGTCACAAACACTAGCATTAGCTGTTACATTTTATCACATGATCTAGAATACTGCAATATGGAATGTTTTGAACAGCTGTGGAGTTACAGATGGTAAGAGTTGTGAATGAAGCATCAAGAGTACACACCAGCCAAGAGGCAAAAGAGAAGAGACTAAGACAGATGAACTCCTTGTTAGATGAGCCAAGCAAACAAATATGAGACAGCTTCTGCCAAGGAGAACATTGTATGGAATCTGTCATCATGTCTGGTACTAAATTGCTACAGTATTTTCAATGGGATTATACTACCAGATGCTAGATACTGTATTGAAGATCAAACTACACTGCTTGAGACTCCTTCTTGTACTGCTGTGATGTCACAGACAGTCTAACTGCTCACACAAGACATGGTAAGATACAGAATGTTGACAATGTCTTTGCCCTGTGGTCCATCATAGGGATAGAAGAATTTGTCAATTTCTGTTTCTCTCTGTTTCTTGTTTTTTTCCAATCACCGGTTCTCTATATTTTCAAATTAGTTTTCAATTTTTTATTTTTAAAAAATCCTTATGAATATCACCATTTTAGTGTGAATTTTTCCTATTCTACACCCTTTGTGCGCAAGTTTGCCTAATTGTACACCTTTTTTGCAAATAAATTTTCCCTGACGTGATGCATTTTTGTACGCTGTTATCACCAATATATGAATATTTATGCACACTTTACCCTAGTATATTCAACTTTGTACACATTATCTGGTTGGAGAACTGCAGTGCAGTACAGTGCAAATTTCAGAGAAGTGCCAATTTCGACGGAGAGCTGTGTTTGCATGTTGTTTCAGCAAGTGCAAATTGGGCAGGTTGGCTTTTAAGTGCAAATGAATGAGATTGCTCCCCCGACCCTAGTCTGTCGATGCCAAAAAGCAGATGAACATCGTTCGCCTTCTTGCAAAGAGATTCACAGCTCAGAAAAATATGTTCAGCTCTTTCCCAATCCCCAAGCATAATTTATCGGGGCCAATACAAATTGATAACACTGCCCTCCTTTCCCCCTCTGTGAAATTGCCTGCCTTGTCTGCATGGGGGAACTGAATTAGCGCCCTTTAGCTTCTTGAAGTCTTTTTCTTTAAACCCCTCATCTTTCTGGCTGCCTAGTATGTGTTCATTATAGGACCAGAAGAGAAGAGTTTAGGTACGTACAAATTTAGCCATGCATCAAAAAGCATGGATTTTGTAACAGGCACCCAACCTTAAGTTCTGTGCCATGTTGTCAGTAAACATCTCCTGCATATTAGGCTCTCTTGCATCTCAGTCTCCACACACCTACATAGAACGGAGACTTCTTATATAAGAGAACTCAGAGAGACAAGTGGCAGTTACATCTCTATCTCATTTCCTATACCAATAAAACTGTATTTATTGGATCTTCTTGCCTCTGACACCACTTAATACAAAATAACACTCCCAGATTACATTTTTTTGTTTGAAGAGTTTCATACTAGCATGCATTTCGCGTGCACCTTGTGTTGTCAGAGTTGTCCCCTGTCCTCTGACATCCTGCTTGAGGCATAACAATAGCTCCTTGCAGACATTATCTGAATGATGAATTGTACCTGCCCTACAATCATGCATTCGGTAAGTCTGGAACAAAAGAAGAGTGAGGGAAATGGCGGGAAAGAACGACGTGGAGACAGGATGGATGTACGGGGAAGCACCCCAACTCTCTTGTGAGGGTCCCTTTTATTGACAATCTTGCACCTTGTTAATAGTTAACCACATAGGTACATCTCAAGAAACCAAATAAGGAAACATCTGCCCCAGCAACAGCACATGGCACCATGTAAGGAGTTGTTTTCCAAAATGTGACACCCCCAAACTCCCCCCATGCCGTCTCCATTGCGTACGTGACAATCCTGCATGCACCAAGCACATGTTCTGCCCATGCACCCTCCCCGTGCTCACCTCGTGTTTCCCAGTACTTTTCCAGCCACCCTCCATTGTTCCTTTGTGTCCCTAACTCGTGTCTGCCTTTCTGACGTTACAGCGCCGTGTGGTTTGCCAGCGCAACACCTTTAGCCTAGCAGAATTTACCGTGGTATGCCAACGCAGTGTTTTACTTTAATATTTAATGTGGTATGCCAACATGTCAGTCCAAATTAATCCCAAGAGAAGAGGAAGACCATTGGTCCATCTAGCTCAGTGTTCTCCACACTGACTGGTATTGGCTCTCTAGTGTTTCATGCAAGGATCATAGAATCGTAGAATTATAGAGTTGGAAGGGACTCTGAGGGTAATCTAGTCCTGCAACCGCCTGCAATGTAGGAATCTCAACTAAAGCATCCATGACAGATGGCCACCCAGCCTCTTCTTAAAAACATCCAAGGAAGGAGAGCGCACCACCTCCCGAGGGAGACTGTTCCACAGTCAAACAGCATTTACTGTCAAAAAGTTCTTCCTGATGTTTAGCTGGAATCTGCTTTCTTTTAACTTGAATGTTTCCAAGCACTAACAGAGATGTGGAGGGTTGAACTTGGGGCCTTCTGCGTGCACAGCTGGTTCTCTGCCACTGAACTTTGGACCTTCCCATGCAACACACAACTTCTCCCATCCATGTTCTTCTTCTTTGGTGATCACTCGTAGCCGAGTAAGATTGTCTTCCATGAATACGGTCTTAACAGTGAGTTCATGAGTGATTGTGGAAGTCAATTCTGGATCCACATGTCCTTCCACAGTGGGGACATAGGTTTGTGGGCAGGAGCTGATCACAGTTTGTCAAATGTGCCTTCCTCTTAGCACGTTTGTCCCTTTTGTCCTGAGTTCGAGCATCAATTTAGCAAAGATAGGTATGAAATTGAACGAGAGAACATTACCATCCCCACTGATCATCTCAGACCACCAAACTGGGGCCTCATTGACCTCTATATGATCTATATACTTCTGTTCCTGACTGGTTGTTTTCCAATGTTTCTATCTGTTTTTTCTGTATTTTAGTTGCTATGGCCTGTTGGCTATGTGAATAAAGTCTGATTCTGACAACAAGATGGGTATGAAATGGTGAGCACTGAAAACTTTTGATAGGGACTTTGTTGCTCGCCTTTAAGATACATCCTTGAGTCTGTTACCTGATATAGGGGAGGACAAACAGAAACTGGCCTCCATTGGAGATAGAGGAGAATACTGGTAACTTGCCAGAAGCGGAAGAAAACACTCTCCCCTTTATCATGACCTGCAGCTTAATATACAGAAATTAGCAGGCAAGACTTTCAGGCACACCAAAATTAAGCATGATCTCCGCCTAATGGCTGCACATTAAGCTGCTGTTAAAGGCACGGGACAACAGCTGGAGACAAAAGTTGGCAACTCAATGAGACAGGTGCACAGTAAACAGCCTCACCAAACAAATAGGTGATTTTCTTTTTTTTATTATTCTTATTGCTTTACCAGAGAAAGAGAGACTACACACACAGATGTGAATGAGTCTCTCTCAAAACTCTTTGCGGCAAATTGGCCCGTTTCAAAAATGGCGCTGATATATATTCATGATGGCTTGAACCCAGTTCGCAGCGAATTAGTATTCCTCGTCAAATGCTTAATCACTGCGGCGTTCATTTGAAATTCTTTCATTAAGCTAGTTCTGCTAAATTGCAGGTTGAGCTAAATGTCAAAAAGCAAAAGATAGAAATACCTGATTAGCTAAGCACCTAAGCGTTCGCATTTCTCCACTTGTAGCTGGTAAATGTATGCAGGAACGGGGACAATGTATTGTTTATGCCAAGCCTAGTAAGCTTGCGAGCCCCAGATAAATAATTTTAATTATGATTGCGAGGGGAAACAGCATGTATAGGCTTTGTTTAAAGGATATGCGAAAGCTGCTGGGAGCTATTGATTGTGCTTTTTTCCATTCTTTACATTCAGCCTTTAAAGTTAGTTTTTGGATCGCCTGCTTTTATTATTATATTTATATGATGTCATCAGTGTATATATTGCACATTATGGAGTAAGATAAGCAGAAAATGTATCCCTGCCTTGAGGAACTTCCAATGCCATATAAATTTCAACAGTAACACAGGCTGGGAGAGGAAGACAATGGCGAGTTGGGGGCGAGACAAGGGAAACAGAGGATGAACACATTCTATGGATGAGATTTTTTCAACAACAACAAAATCCCCCTCATCCAAACATCCTTCTCAATTTCTGAATGAAATGATGCATGAAGAACTCTCAGTCATACCTAATTTCTGAATCCTATACACAATATTGTATGCACACATTTTTCATTGCCTTCTACCCCATTGGTTGGAACCTGCCAGGGTTCCCCATATGGAATCTGTGACCCTCCAAATGTTGTTGGACTACAGCTCGCATCAACACTGGCCATTGACCATGCAGGCTGGGGGATGATGGGAGTTGGTGTCCAACAAGATCTGGAGGTCTCCAGGTTCCCCATTTCTGAATTAGTTCATCCTTGTGCTCTTCTTTTTAAGGGACCCAGGTGGTGCTGTGGGTTAAACCACAGAGCCTAGGGCTTGCTGATCAGAAGGTCGGCGGTTCGAATCCCTGCGACGGAGTGAGCTCCCGTTGCTCGGTCCCAGCTCCTGCCCACCTAGCAGTTCGAAAGCACGTCAAAGTACAAGTAGATAAATAGGAACCGTTCTGGCGGGAAGGTAAATGGCGTTTCCGTGCGCTGCTCTGGTTCGCCAGAAGCGGCTTTGTCATGCTGGCCACATGACCTGGAAGCTGTACGCCGGCTCTCGGCCAATAAAGCGAGATGAGTGCCGCAACCCCAGAGTCGGACACGACTGGACCTATTGGTCAGGGATCCCTTTACCCTTTACCTGTGCTCTTCTTCAGCATGGGTTTCTGAAAAATAAGTCATGTCAGACTAATCTGATCTCATTTTTTGACAGAATTACAAGCCTGGTAGATGAAGGGAAAACTGTGGATGTAGCCTATCTTGATTTCAGCAAGGCCTTTGACAAGGTGCCCCATGATATTCTTGTAAAGAAGCTGGTAAAATGCGGGCTAGACAATGCTACCATTCAGTGGATTTGTAACTGGCTGACTGACCGAACCCAAAGGGTGCTCATCAATGGCTCCTCTTCATCCTGGAGAGAAGTGACTAGTGGGGTGCCACAGGGTTCTGTCTTGGGCCCAGTCTTATTCAACATCTTTATCAATGACTTGGATGATGGGCTTGAGGGCATCCTGATCAAGTTTGCAGATGACACCAAATTGGGAGGGGTGGCTAATACCCCAGAGGACAGGATCACACTTCAAAATGACCTTAACAGATTAGAGAACTGGGCCAAGGCAAACAGGATGAATTTTAACAGGGAGAAATGTAAAGTACTACACTTGGGCAAAAAAAATGAAAGGCACAAATACAGGATGGGTGACACCTGGCTTGAGAGCAGTACATGTGAAAATGATCTAGGAGTCTTGGTAGACCACAAACTTGACATGAGTCAACAGTGTGATGCAGTAGCTAAAAAAGCCAATGCAATTCTGGGCTGCATCAATAGGAGTATAGCATCTAGATCAAGGGAAGTAATAGTACCACTGTATTCCGCTCTGGTCAGACCTCACCTGGAATACTGTGTCCAGTTCTGGGCACCACAGTTCAAGAAGGATACTGACAAGCTGGAACGTGTCCAGAGGAGGGCAACCAAAATGGTCAAAGGCCTGGAAACGATGCCTTATGAGGAACGGCTTAGGGAGCTGGGTATGTTTAGCCTGGAGAAGAGAAGGTTAAGGGGTGATATGATAGCCATGTTCAAATATATAAAAGGATGTCATATAGAGGAGGGAGAAAGGTTGTTTTCTGCTGCTCCAGAGAAGCGGACACGGAGCAATGGATTCAAACTACAAGAAAGAAGATTCCACCTAAACATTAGGAAGAATTTCTTGACAGTAAGAGCTGTTCGACAGTGGAATTTGCTGCCAAGGAGTGTGGTGGAGTCTCCTTCTTTGGAGGTCTTTAAGCAGAGGCTTGACAGCCACCTGTCAGGAATGCTTTGATGGTGTTTCCTGCTTGGCAGGGGGTTGGACTGGATGGCCCTTGTGGTCTCTTCCAACTCTGATTCTATGATTCTATGATTCTTCTTTAATCAATGTGGACATTGAATATATACACACACACACATCCCATATAGATATAGATACACACACACACACACACACACACACACACACACACACACATATAGTGTCCATATGATCGTAGTTATGATTTCATCAAGATTGTTGTGTGGTGTATTACCAATGCCAAGGATTCATGGAGATGATGGAGGAGGAGGAGGAGGAGGAGGAAGATTGATGCAAAGTCATATTAACAGAGCTTTTGTGTGAATGTAATCAGTGCCATTTCAGCAACACAGAGGGGTATAGTTTCAAATACAAATAAATTGAAGAAATAAAAGATTGTCTCCTTTTTTTTTTTTACTCCATTTTCATTTTAGATCCCATTGCTTAGTGGAAGCTGGTCCATTAGGGTGATGGGCCCCTGTCCCACCAACCTCAGTTTGTGTCAAGGTGGAGGTCAGGAGCAGGCCAGCAAGAACTCACAAGGTGCCAGTGAAGTTAACTCTTAATTCAAAGAAACAAAACAGTTCTGGCCTAGTTATCACAGCAACTCTTCCCAGTAGGTCTTTCCCCAATGAGGCAGGTGCAAGGACTGACGGTCTCTGCCTTCCCACCACTCACTAAGACTCCTCCTCCCTGGGTCCTTCCCCCAGCAATCAGAGACTCCTTCATCTTGTCTCTCTTTGCTCCACCCTCTTTGTTCCTTGTTCTTGGAGATCAGGGTGGGTGGAAGCTGGTTTATTCAGAGACTCCCTGGCTTATTCAGCAACCTGCCCCCTCTCCTCTCCAGCCTCTGCTTCTGCCTCTGAGTCTAGACTTCTCTCTGCCACAGCCTCTTCCTGCTCACTAAACCCTGTTACCTCTTCAGCTTCCAACACCTCCTCCTCCCAATCTGCCCCCTCTTCTCCCTCTGACCACTCATCGGCATCCTCCCTCCAATCCCCCAGCTCTGAGCCTTCATCCCCTGTGGGTTCCCCACCATTCCTCTGCTTCCAGCCAGTCCATGACAGTTTGATCTCTTCTATTCCCCACCTACCTACTGCCTTCCAGTCCAGTGGGTAGCCCTGGCTGTCAGCTTCCTCCTCCTTAGTGTAGTGTTGCCCTTGTGGAACTTAGCAGGGAAGAGGATAGGAACAAAACTTTAATTTGTTGGCTCTGCCTGCCATTGGCTCTGGCGCCACCTACTGTTGAACTCCCCGCCTTCCACCCTATGAGCCCTATTTGGCACCGTCAATCACTCCCGTTGCTGTTCCATAATGTCATTCCATTAAATCTGGTGAAGAACAAAAATACAGCTGTGTTCCCTCTGTCTCCTGCTCTGTACACACACACACACACACACACACACGAGTGTTTGCTCTTTCCAACCCAGTGTCTGGTGCAAACTCAAAATTGAAATGAGATTAATCTTTGAATTTGATTTGTCAGACCTTCAGGGCACAAGAGCTTGAGTGTTTGTTTTTAAATTACCACAAACCAATAATGGATTCCGCTTCTTAGTGACACAGTAAACAGTAAGGAGTGCAGAGACCACAATCAAGGCTATGGATCTCCAAATACCCTAAAATTGGTCAATTAAACTTTAACCCAGAAGATATTGGCTGGGAAGGGAAAGAAAACTTTTTTTAATAATAATTTTAAAAAAGACTTTAAAACAGAACCAGGTATTCCTGCAATCTCATTTCTGGTTTGATTGTCTTTTAATTAGGCATTCTCAAGGAATTCAGTAGTTAGAGAATCCAGTACAAACTGCCCTGGATGATTGTGCAGATCAGAATGGGATTAATCCTTGCATTTCACTCTTCTCCAAAATTTTTAATGCAGTTTTCCATGCAAAAAAAAATGTACCAAACTGCATGCAAGATATGATGGAAATACATTTAGAAGTGCATATTTTGTGAATTTAGATTTTAAATGTCTTTTTAAATATGAATTTTCATGTGCATATACCGTATTTTTCTGTGTATAACACGCCCCCATGTATAAGACGACCCCTATTTTTTTGGACAGCAACAACAACAACGGGGAAATTGCCTAAAGTTGTAGAGTTTTTTGGGGGGGAGATTGCCCAGAGTTTTTGAGTTTTTTTAGGGGGGGAACCACCGCCAATCGCTCTACAGCCTGCCCACCAATGATGCAAATCGCACACATCGCCACGGCCACCAATCACCTGCATCCTCGCCACTGAAAGCCCACCTGCACACTCAGCGCAACCACAGCTCATTGCATGCATGCCGTAAATAGCCCGCCCAATTGCCGCAGCAGCAGCCAATCGCCAGCAGGCCTTGCCGCAGCAACCAATCGCACACCCAATCACTGCTGCCAATCTCCTGCTAGCTGCTGCCAACAATCCCCCCCCCCCACTATCTGTGTATAAGACGACCGGCAATTTTGCCTATTATTTCTAAGGGGGAAATATCGTATGATACACGGAAAAATACGGTATATAGTTTCACAGTCACAGTCAGCATCTGCATCCTCTGGGAGCTGCTGTATCCTTGAAGCCTGGCAAGGCTTTCCGAGATTCTTCCATTCATTTTTTCTGCAACTGGCAGGTAGGGATGGGGGAGAAATTTGTTTCGGTTCCCATTTAAAGGTAAACCTATCTAATTCGCAATTTCCAAAACAACATGCAAAACGAAACACAACTTTCGAAACCTGCACTTCTCCACATTTTCCAGTGCGCTTCACCAGCCAAGTAATGTACATAAAAAAATGAATACATCAGCGAACAAAGAACACCAAAATGCATTGCATTGGGGGGAAATTGCTTTGTAAAAAAAATGTATACATTGGAGGGATTGCATATTAAAAATGTGTATATTTGTAAGAAATTAGCACTTACATGCTGGTGAGTTTTTGTGAGAATCTTTTTTGTTTGTTTGTTTAATTCACAAATTGGTATAGAAATGTAGAGAGCTGGTTGGAAAAAGGAGAAGCAAAAATTGAGAGCTTTCTCTCTCCCTACCAGCAAGATCTAACAGCTGCCACCAGAGGGCCTCACGAAGGGTGAGAGAGGGCTTTTTTTATCTGATAGGATGCAGTTTTCCTGGTTGGGTTTACAATATACGGTACCAACTGGATCTTAATTCTATAGAGGTGGCATGGGAAAGACGGAGCATATGGCCTTTTGCTAGGAATGTTTCTTGGCCTGATTTGCCGAGATTTACGAGTGCTCGAGAGCTAAACATGAGAATGTATCACTGTCTGGCACCGCAGACATAAAAAGGATAAGTTTGAGAGTCATATTCAATCTGCTTTTGTTTTATGGACCTCTTTATAGGAGCGCGGCAGGCGCGAGAGAGCTGTGGGCCTCCACAGATGTTTGCATGCATTTACCCGTCTTAGAGCACAATGAATGGCAAGGGCCCAGTTTGGAATGCAGAGGGTGAAGCGTAGGACAACCGTAGAGGGAGAAGGAGGACAATGAGAATGGAGAGGAGGGGGGTGGAGGGAAGAGAAAAAGCATTTGCCAAAAACATGGCATCAAGCTTAGACTTTGAATCAAAGGCTAAACAGTGTGTGCATGGATAAACAGACTCCGGCAGATACAAATAGCCATCTGTTGCGATGCCACAAAGAGAAACCCATTTCAAAGCACACACACAAATTGGGAGCATGTTCTGGATTTGCATTGCCTCCTGCTTTCACTTGTTCGTCTGTTGAATCGTAGAACTGTAGAGTTGAAAGGGACCACGAAGCTCACCTAGTCCAACCCCTGCAATGTCCAGCGTGGAACTCGAACCCACAACCCTGAGATCAACAGTCTCATGCCCTACCAACTGAGCTAATCCAGCTGCTATGAATGAGATGTTGGTTAATCTGAAAAGCAGCTACTGAGCAGAGAACACGAGGCTGCTGCCAATTTAGCAAAAAAAAGGGGGGTTATTGTATTGCTTATTTACCTTGCCTGGTTATTTGAAGTAATGGTTTCATAGCTTTCTGCAAAGCTTTATACAGTGTTGAGAAGTTGCTCATTCATAGATCCCCTCCCCAGGCTCCAATATGTCATTGATTTTATGAATTAACATCTCCTTCAATGCTCAACTGTTCTATGCAGTCTTTGACTTAATGCCTAACAATGTAATCCTAACTATCTGCGCTGTGCATTGAAAGCAGTATCATACCAAGCAAGTATCACACCAGGATCAGACCTGCCCTCTGCCTGCCCCTCAGGGCTGGAAGGTCACACAAATCTAGGCCTCAGCAGCAGCAGCAGCAGCAGCAGCAGCTACCGCCTCTCCTCCTCCTCCCCCACTCTCCAGAGCCCCTATGAGCTGCCCAAGGGGGGAGGCCAGCAGCAGCGGAGACGGCACGGAGAAGCAACAGGATACTCCCTTGCTACTACCACTGCTCAGGATGAGTGCCGGCTCATCCTCCTCCCTGGCGCTAGTGGGGAAAATAGAGACATTCCGGTATCAAATCAGAAGCCAGGACGGTATTTGTAATTCCAGGACTGTCCCTGGAAAACCAGGACACTTGGAGGTTATGCCACAGTGGTCTACCATTACAGCTCAACCCTGTCTACTCTGGCTAGGTAGTGGCTCCTCAAGGACTGCCTTTTTCCATATGAACCTACCCAGACCCTGAGATCATCTTCGTGTGCCACCTCCTTGAGAGGTTCGGAGGGTGGCGACACGAGAACGGGGCCTTCTCTGCAGTGGCTCCCCGTCTGTGGAATGCTCTCCCCAGCGAAGTTCGCCTGGCGCCTTCATTATACACCTTTAGGCGCCAGGCAAAAACATTCCTCTTTAACCAGGCATTTGGTTGATCCGACATACATCCTATGCTCTTTTAAAATGTGGGGTTTTGGGGGGGTGGAGGGGGTTTGCTCTTTATATTTTTATTAGGTATTTTGTGGTTTTATATCGTGATTTTGTTTCCTGTGAACCGCCCTGAGACCCCCGAGTATAGGGCGGTATATAAATTCAATTAATTAATTAATTATACATTTAAGAGCATAAGTGCTGAGCTTGCTAGATCAGGCTAATGACCCATCTAGCCCTACATCCTGCTCTCACGGTGGCCAACCCAGTGCCTATCGGAAGCGTGCTAGCAGGACATGAGAGCAACATCACTCTCTCCTTCTGTGCTTTCCAGCAATTGGCGTCCAGGAGCCAAATGCTTCCAATCGAGGGTTTTGCATATGCAGCCAGGAACCGGTAGATCCTTCCCCCCCACCCACCCTTGTCCCTTGCTTTTGGAACTTGTGCTCTGCCACTGAGCAATAAAACCTTCGTTTTGCACTAACCAGTACCTATGGTGTCCACGAATTCTCTTCTATTTCCGCTTTTCTCAACCGTTTCTCATGCAGTAATCTTAGCTCTGCTGCGACAGCTTCTGACATGCAACTGAGCTATTGAAACCTGCGCATCTTTCAGTGCTGTGATGGTCATAATTATGGTTGCAATAGCAGTGATGAATGGTCAGGTGGGCTGCCCTTGCATCACACCAAACCCCGTAAGATTGCTCAGCTCGGCTAATGCATCCTGCTGTAAATCATCTGGCATCTGTAAGTAACTTCCTAGACCTGGATCCTTCCAAACTCATCCTTCCATAGCAAGATAACTCAAATAGATTTAAAGGTCACTAAAGAAGTATTTGAAATACGCCCTGCCTTCCGAAAATCCCAGCAGGAAACCAAGTTGAGACTTATTGGAATCAACATTATAAACAGCTGCTTAGAAACGTTAAGTGAGATTTACATAAATTCATATTGTGTGAACTTCCTGCTTTGCTTTAATTTACACAACCATGTTTTGTTTTGTGCCGAGGGACAGAAATCTGGTACGACTGGCGCCAAAGTAAATGCAATCTGTTAGGTGGCTGTTGTTTGTTTCCTTTTTCAAAGGCTGCTCGGGGCGATTCTAAAGGGTTCCCCCCTCCCTCTGCTCTCCACCAGAAATCTGTTTTGATTGAAATCCCCTTTTGACTCCCACTTTCCCCAGCTGACTGGGCACTTTGTGAAATCTACAGTTCCACGCTAAGTTTCCAAGAAGATGCCCCATGATCTGCCTATGGGAAAATAAAGAGCCAGTGTGGTGTAGTGGTTAAGAGCGGTAGACTCGTAATCTGGTGAACCGGGTTCGCGTCTCCCCTCCTCCACATGCAGCTGCTGGGTGACCTTGGGCTAGTCACACTTCTTTGAAGTCTCTCAGCCTCACTCACCTCACAGAGTGTTTGTTGTGGGGAGAAAGGGAAAGGAGAATGTTAGCCGCTTTGAGACTCCTTCGGGTAGTGATAAAGCGGGATATCAAATCCAAACTCTTCTTCTTCTTTTTGAAAACCTCATTGCCTTTCGCAGAACATTGCCCATGTATATGTAGAGTTGTGAGATTATCAGCCCAAGTCTGCAATTTCTCCCCACCCCATGGAATTGCCTCTTTCTCTACATTGGTTAATAAGAAAATATAATAATTATTATTTATTATTTATACCCCACCCCTCAGGCTGGGTTTCCCCAGCTACTCTGGGCAGCTTCCAAAAGAATATAAAAACACAATAAAACATCAAACATTAAAAACCTCCCTGTACAGGGCTGCCTTCAGATGTCTTCTGAAAGTCAGATAGTTGTTCATTTCCTTGACATCTGATGGGAGGGCGTTTCACAGGGAGGGTGCCACTACCGAGAAGACCCTCTGCCTGGTTCCCTGTAACCTCACTTCTCGTAGAAGGCCCTTGGAGCTGGACCTCAGTTTCCAGGCTGAATGATGAGGGTGGAGAAGCTCCTTCAAGTATACTGGGCCGAAGCTGTTCAGGACTTTAAAGATCAGCACCAACACTTTGAAAAGGTTTGTTCCTGCAAAATAATGTGGTCACAAATACTTGGGGATGGACGAACATGTTTTATGAGCCACACAGTGCCTGGACACTTCAGAACACAAGCCTCTGCTTGCTGGACAAGGCCAAGGTCCTTTCCATTAGATGGTAGGTAGAAGCTCAGCAGGTAGGGAGTGAAATCTCCCCTGGAAATTCTCTGCCGGACAATGCTAAGCTGGATGTACCAGTGATCTCACAAACAACAACAGCCTGTCAACTGCTTCTGGGAAGGTCAAAAGGAGGTGGTTAAGGCAAAGCCTATTTATCTCCAGCGTCTGGTATTCAGAGGTATACTGCCCTTGAATGTGGAGGCTCTACCTAGGTGTCCACAGCCATCCCGCAGATATCTGATAGATGAGTCAATCTTTTTTAAAATAAAAATAAAAACAGCAGGCATCCATCTGTCTTCATCTACTCTGGGGGTGAGGATCACAGTGCCTGCAGAGACTAGTAACTCATCACTGCTCCTGCATTGTTTTTGCTGTGTTAGCTGCACTGAAGTGACCTCCCCAGGGCGCAAGCTTGGGCAGTGCGTATAGAGGTCCTGGGCTGCCCAGATGACTGGACGCCCTCTCAGCCTTGCTGATGTGGTCCAAAAGAAAACTGAGCAATGCGTTTGACACTAGCTTGGCTGCAAGAGTTGGCGGAAGGAGGCGTGCAAGGCACCATCCAAACATCTTAGGGACTCCACTCCAAATTTGTGTAGGATTTAAAAGGTAAAGGTAAAGGTACCCCTGACCATTAGGTCCAGTCGTGGACGACTCTGGGGTTGCGCTCTCATCTTGCTCTATAGCCGAGGGAGCCGGCGTTTGTCCGCAGACAGCTTCAGGGTCATGTGGCCAGCATGACTAAGCAGCTTCTGGCGAACCAGAGCAGTGCACGGAAACGCCGTTTACCTTCCCGCCGGAGCGGTACCTATTTATCTACTTGCACTTGATGTGCTTTTGAACTGCTAGGTTGGCAGGAGCAGGGACCAAGCAATGGGAGCTCACCCGTCGCGGGGATTCGAACCACCAACCTTCTGATCGGCAAGCCCTAGGCTCTGTGTTTTAACCCACAGCGCCACCAGTGTCTGTAGGATTTACTCCTTAGCATTTTCTTCTCTGCAAGGCAGTGGAGGTTTAGGATCAGAGTCTTCCTTCTCTGAGATGGGCTGCCTTTCCAGGTTGATGGGCCACATCTGCCTCTCACTTTCCTCTACAGCACATGCAGAAACCAGCTCCTTGACTGCCAGAGCCTGTCTTCGCATGCAGAGGAAGCCACTCACTCACTGAGGATTTGAGACCCATCAGAGCCACAGGTAAGAGATGAGTGCAGGGTGGGGACGAAAGGTGGACAAACTACCCCAGAAGGAACATGACGTGTCCCCCACCAGACATACTACCCCTCCCCTAACACCCCATATACCCCAGCATCCAAAAAAAAAAAATCATTTTAAGGCACACTAGAGCAATGGTGGGGAACCACACAGGTCAGGGGCCCACTGTGGCCCCCATTCCTCTCCATCTGGCCCTCAGAACTGTCCACACACCCCTGCTTTGCACCTACAATAGAATGTGCCCTTGAATTAGGGTGGCCATATTTCAAAAAGTGAAAAGCTTTTAATTGTGGGAGGGGGGCAAAGTTGTTGAGCGATTTCCGGCCGGACACTGCTTTCGACTGCCGAATCCCAGCTATGTCTGGGAAATTCTGGACATGTGGCAACCCTACCTTGAATTATACCTTGTTTGCCTGGATGAAGGACAGAGAGGGGGTTGTGAGGTTGTATAGAAATAGTACAAAAGTTTTTTAAAAAAAATCATTTGTTGCTCTTTTGCCTCTGGCTTGGCCCACCACTGGAACACGGCCCTCAGGATGTTGCCTAGAAGGGAATGTGGCCCCCGGGCTGAGAAAAGTACCCCACTCCTGCCATAGAGTAGGAAGTTCTCAGAGGCACGTCCGATGATCTCTCCTTCCTAAGGAAGTCAAACTCAGCAGATAAGCACTAAAAGCAGGGACGCATTAACAGTGTGCTACCTTGATTTGGGAATGTTCCTGCAAGGCTGAAAGGGAAGACCAATTTCATTCCCTTCTGACAGCGAGCTTTTGTTTATCTTATCCTCCCTTCAATATTTCAAAAAGGCATCAATACTGAGGATTGGGTGCTATGCAAATGTATTTAAATCCAACCAATTAACTGATGAAACTCTTTAAAAGGCAGGTGATTAATCAACTCCAAAGTCTTCAATCACTTGACAGCCCTAATAAATACATAACATTATGTAGCTGAGCTGCAAAACTCGTGCGGAGAACTTAAAAATCTCTTTTTAGGTATTTCCCTGTTCCTAAATATTATATACATATTCTTATGTTATTTTCACACTTGCATCTAGGATATTTACAGAGTGGACTTGCAAATGTATTTATTAAAATTACAGCATGGAATGAAGATCTTTTTACACAAATGCACACACACACACACACACACACACACACACACACACACATACTTGTCACTTTGCCAGCAATTCTGCATAAAATATTAACCAAGGTACCATTAAAGGGCATTAAACTTCTTCAGTCGTTTCAGGAAGGAATAAATGATGCCACCAAAATAATGATTTGCTTACTCCATTTAGGCAGCACAGGTTCTGTTTAGACCTGATTTCTTTGCAAACCAGTAGGAAACAGTCTGTTAATGACCAAATAGTGATGGATGAAAAACCATACATAATAAAACTATGAATCTTCTCCCCGGGTCCCTCCCAACACCAGCAGCTTCAAATAATTGTCTTTAAAAAGTTACCAGCGTATGCCAAATAAATGCAAATTTGTAAGATAACTTCCAGCAGTTGCTTTCTATGAAGAAGAAGAAGAAGAAGAAGAAGAAGAAGAAGAAGAAGAAGAAGAAGAAGAAGAAGAGTTTGGATTTGATATCCTGCTTTATCACTACCCGAAGGAGTCTCAAAGCAGCTAACATTCTCCTTTCCCTTCCTCCCCCACAACAAACACTCTGTGAGATGAGTGGGGTTGAGAGACTTCAAAGATGTGTGACTAGCCCAAGGTCACCCAGCAGCTGCATGTGGAGGAGCAGAGACGTGAACCCGGTTCACCAGATTATGAGTCTACCACTCTTAACCACTACACCACACTGGCTCTCAAGGAAAAGAGGTGAGAAGTTTCACTAAATGGACGGGAGGTGGAGACATCAGACAGGCCATGGGACTGCCCATGCCAGGGATGGGAACCCCCAAATTGTGGGGCTAAAGGTGGTCACCCCTGTTCACACACCCCTGGGGTGAACTTGCCTTCTCCAGGCTATACCCAGTTCTTCCCCAAGTACATGTTAGGTCCTTAATTTACCCCAGCAGGGGAAATGCTTGAGCCCAGATATCACTAATGGCTGGAACCAGTTTGCAATATTCATTGCAAATGTATTAGCAGAAAACCAGTGAATGCATTTCATAGAATCATAGCTTCTTAGAGTTGGTAGGGACCTCGTGGATCATCTAGTCCAAACTCCTGCAATGCAGGGTTTCAGCTGATGAGAAAGATAAGCATGATAATATCAAAAGGAATCCATGGAACATCATACATAAACGAATATTTGGGAAGGGAAAACATAAGAACTAGGTTATGCAAGAGGGAATAAAAAAAACTATTACTACATGGAAAATGAAAAAAATGGATAAAGTTAACTTTAATAAATTGAAACAAATATTGAAGCATCAAATAAAATGACTGTTACAAGCAATAATTATACCATGCAGAACTAGCAATGAGTTTAACAATTATTCAACTTTTCTTTGATTCACCACCTAGAACTCCCACCTGCCCAAACTGGTTAAAAGCGTTGCTTTGTTACAAATATATAGCTCCTTATCCTAAACATTAAGAAAATAGAAAAGAGAATATTCTAGCTACTCATCAAAGAAGGAATTTAAAGCAACAGGGTTCTGTGGGCTTTGGGGAAGAGTTGAGAGATGCATTCAGGATCCAATAGACAGGATCTGGAAGAGTCCAGAATGACAAAGTTGAAAAATAAAGTGGTGAAGTTTAAGCCTCATTGGGGAATAGGTGAAAATATAAAATAAGGGGGGAAAACTCTTTTTTAAAAAAAGTCTGTTCATAATTATTCATGAGCTAAAACCCCAACCCCGAAGGATTGGTTTAGACAGAGAGAGCTAGAAGCAGCCTCAAACGTGAAAAGGGTACAGGTTCAAAGTGATAAATTCCTTCTTATCTCAAGGCAGAAGGCAAAAATGGGATCTGGGCTCCAAACCCACAAGAACAAGCAGAAATATATGTCAGCAAACTGGGAGATAAGCAAGAAAATATGAAAAAAATGAGAACTTTCTCTGATGTGCAGTTTCTTTTTGATCCATCCACCTTCCAAATGTTCCTCTCTTCTGATTTGCCCTTTTCCTCTAACCCCACTATTTTAAGACTGAATTTCAGATAGATGATAGATATAGATAGATGATAGATAGATAGATAGATAGATAGATAGATAGATGATAGATAGACTGAATTTCAGTTATGTGCTGGTAAATGACAAATCAGGAAGCAGAAACCTATCAAAACATATCATGGGCGTACCCAGGGGGGCAGAGGGGGGCAGCGCCCCCCCCCCCGAAGGCAGCCCTAGAAGCAAAAATGATCAGCGTCCATTCAAAGCAAACCTGAACGACCATGGCTTGCCCCCCCCCCAGTTCAAAGCAAACCTGAACGACCATGGCTTGCCCCCCCCCCTAGTTTTGATCCTGGGTACGCCCCTGAAACATATCTATTTACTTCTTTAAAAAGGAGGTTCATGAATTTCCAAGCCTTAGTGGGGTACAGGGAGACTCATTGAGGTCAATCAGAATTGCTAACCAGTATTGTGTTTTCTTCATCCTAATATATGTCCTCTGTTTGAGTAAAGCATTCCTGAGCTCTGTCCTCATGTTCCAGGAGGACCCAGGCAGAGAGACGTTTCTGCCCTTAACAGACATTCGGACCTGCTTAAAACATGACCACAGGTTTTCTTAACCCAAAGTATGCTTCCTTTCAGCTCCATAGCTGTCTAGGGTGATTATCTTTCCCGTGCATGTAGATTTGCCTCCCAAAATGAGCTGAACCACAAGACATGCATAGGGCTTGTTTCATTAATGTGCGGCATCATTAATTACCTTCAAAATTAAGTTATTTGGGCTATCACCAGATCAGCTCTCTGGGAACTCTCGAGCATACATAAAAAGTTATGAGCCCTGCAAAGAGTTTAAAAATTAGTATGTGCAGGAAGCAAATTCCTATTTATATCTGTGATAATGGGGTTGTTTATCTATTAGAGTTGCATTCTACTTCTCGGTTAAAGGACTTCTTGGAACCAATTAGAAGCAGCCTATAAAATATCAAAACCATGTAAGAACAAGGCATTGTCTAACGGGGCAACCAAGCAAACACTGCAAAAACTAAAGCCTTTTCCTTGTTTTCTTTTTGTTTTACTAGTTTCCAATATATCCAGGATTAGGTCACGCAATCCACACATTTTACTGAGTCTGTAAAGCAGCAACCCGAGGCTATCAATCATGAGAGGAGGCTGATAACAACAGACCTACCAGTCTGATTACTGTTGCGCAGATCCTACTACCCCAGTGCTGCAACAGCAATCAAACAGGCTCACCTCACGTGATCAGGCTGTTACCTATCTCATGATCTATCTCATGATCGATGGCTTCTCGTCAGATGGGGGAGACAGAGCAAAAAGCCTTGGCACACTTGAACTGAGTGACATCTTAAGCCGCAAGGAAGTGAGTATGCACAACAGTAGCTTGTAAGCCAAGGAAACAGAGGAAGGAGACAGAGCTGAAGCCCTTTCAGAATTGCCTGCTATATGCTCAAGAAATCTGGGACATTAGAGTGGACAGGGCCGGCGCGTCCATTTAGGCAAACTAGGCAATTGCCTAGGGCGCCAAAATGGAGGGGGTGCTGGCCAGCCTGCCTCCCGCCACCGCCCGCCGCCGCCCCAACCAGCGGCGGAGCAAGCAAACCGCGGCGGCGGGGGGGCGCCCGGCTGGGCAGGGGGCGGGGCACCGCTCCTCAACGTGCGTCATACGCAATGACGTCACGTGGCCCGCCCCCTCGCCTAGAGCACCAAAATTGCCAGCACCGGTCCTGAGAGTGGACCAGATGGCATCCCACATGCATTGGAAAAACACATAGTCAGAGGGCACATTCACACCATATATTTAGAATACGACGGTGCCACTTTAAATAGTTGTGGCTTCCCCCAAAGAATTCTGGGAGCTGTAGTTTGTTAAGGTTATCAGGAGACCCCCTATTCCAGGCATAGGCAAACTTGGCCCTTCTCTTGTTTTGGGACTACAACTCCCATCATCCCTAGCTAACAGGACCAGTGGTCAGGTATGATGGGAGTTGTAGTCCCAAAACATCTGGAGGGCCAAGTTTGCCTATGCCTGCCCTATTCCCTTCCCAGAGCTACAACTCTGAGTGATTTAACAATCAATCTCTCTTCCCAGTGAACTCTGGGAATTGTAGCTCTGGGAAGGGAATAGGGGTTGGATGGGAATCTGTCTTGCTTGCTTTAGTTGAGATTCCTGCATTGCAGAGGGTTGGACTAGACGACCCTTGGGGTCCCTTCCAATTCTACAATTCTAATTCTATGGTTGACAGGAAGGTGTTCAGCCAGGTAAGTAAATGCACACACATATATATATATTACAGGCAGCTCCTGGGTAGACTGGCGGATCAAGCTGGATGTCTGGCTGCCCCAGTTGCTGTGCAGTGTGATTCCTGACATTGTCCTGAGTCGAAGCATATGTTTGCATGGTAAGCCGCAGGGCTACCCCATCCAAATCCGCCTTCTGCAAATGGCTTTTGCAAACGGGCCGGTGCTTTACCTCGCCTATGTCTCCTGATGAATCCGACTAATGATTCCGCTCAGGATTTCATCAAGATCCGTCGTCAATCCCGTAATATATGCGCTTCATTTTTCAACATCATTCCAATGTTCCTCTGCTAAGCATATATCACTGGAGTGATGGCACTTGGAGCTATACATCACCAGAGCATGTCTGTCCCCCTGATGTATTACACCACACAACATTCTTCTTAAATCCACGCCGTGTTCCTCTGGGTCAGAGGGAAACTGTAACTATTGTCGTAATTAGAAATGAGAGATGGAATAACAATGTGTTCAGATGTGACTTTAAGTGGCAGGGATGGGAGGCTCCAGAAACTTTTTGAAAACATCAGCGAGGCGGGGAAGATTTGTTGAAGGAGACACTCCGAGGAGCTGTCAAAGAATGCATATTTATGATTGTTAGGGTGCTTTGGAGAAGACATGACATGGATGGAATTCTGCCTTTAGGAATCAGCTCACATGGCTTCAAGAAATATCCAAGGAGAGTTGCTTTGGGTCTTAAGCCACACCCTGTTGTACCATAACCTGAATCAAAGGACAAATTCACAGCCTATCCAACCCCATTCCCACTTCCATATGCAGAAGCTGGTTGGACTAACTGGTTGTTGAGTCTGGGGCTGCAGCTGCGCTTATATACTTAAAGCAATATCATGCTACTTTAACAGTCGTGTTTTCCCCCAAAGAACTCTGGGAACTGTAGTTTGTTAAGGGCAGTGCGAATTGTTAGGAGACCTCGATTCCTCTCACAGAGCAACAATTATCAGAGGACTAGTTGTTAAAGTGCTCTGGGAACTGTAGCAGTTTACCACCACCCATTTTCTTCAGATTTGCAACAGAATCGGTATTAAAATGGAGGGAAAGGTCTGGCAAAAGGTAAGAGTTCTCCATCACACCTGAGAGCAGCAAACTAACTTAGTGGGTGCAGGGCAAACACATCTCTGTCCCCTCCCCAGTGCTCAGCATCTGCCACCTGAGGCAGCTACCTCACTCTGCCTAGTAACAGAGCCAGCCCTGGCTGAGGGGCAGAGAGCCAGTGTGGTGTAGTGGTTAAGAGCAGTAGTCTTGTAATGTGGTGAACCGGGTTCGCGTCTCCGCTCCTCCACATGCAGCTGCTGGGTGACCTTGGGCTAGTCACACTTCTCTGAAGTCTCTCAGCCCCACTCACCTCACAGAGTGTTTGTTGTGGGGGAGGAAGGGAAAGGAGAATGTTAGCCGCTTTGAGACTCCTTCGGGTAGTGATAAAGTGGGATATCAAATCCAAACTCTTCTTCTTCACTTCTGGTCTGCATTCAGCCAACCCTGTACATGGCTCTTCAGAAAGAAAATTCCACTGAGTTCAATGGGGCTTATTCACAGTTATATGGTGTGGCGTTTCACCCTTAAGGTTCTGCAAGGGTTAATTTGGCAGGGAGGAGATTGACCAATGGGAGCTCTCCAGGCAGTTGAGAGGGAGTTAAGTGACAGTTGCAGTGAGAAGAGAGGCAGTTGGGGGTTTGGAGTTGGAGTTGGAGTTGGAGTTGGAGTGGGAGAGAGAGAGAGAGTTAGGGGGATTTTGAGATTAGCAGAGCTAGAGCGGTTACAGTTATTAGTAGGAGGCATAAGGGAGTTTGTTAAAATACCAGTTGGGGAGTTGGATTATACTTACCTGAAGAACTATTCGGTTATATTAAAATATTTTACCATATCATCTGAAACCATTATGCTTTGTGCACGCAAATAAAGAAACTTATGTTTATTTTCAACAAAATCTGAGTCTGAAGTGAGTTACTATTTGCCAGGGTGAAGACTGACTGGTGGCAGCAGATATACCACATGTCGTTGGGGCAGTCACCAATAGACCGTTAAACGTCCGGGGGTGCTGCTCAGGTCAGAGAGTGGGTGACCGCGACATATGGGTATAGGATTGCAGTCTTAATCTCAGAATAAAAAGGTTGCTGATTGTCAGTTGGTAACTTTGAAAGAAATCAGCATCGCAGTTAAGGAAAGGGACTGGAACAATTTATTTTGGGGGGGGGGTTGTTGTTGTTTTAATTTTTGTTCCTTTTTAAAAAAAAAGAAAAGAAAAGAAAAGAAGAAGGAAAGAAAGAAAAATGGAACTGTAAACATAGACAGAGTCCCATTTACAGAGTAGAGGTGCAATTTAAGTTAATGCTTTTTTTTGTCTGAGAACGGCCTTCGAAACGTGGAACATCCCATTTGCCCTCGCCATGAAATTTGAGCTGTCTCAATTGTTTCCACTAAAGGTGCTCAGGCATAGCGTGATAAATTTGTTATAGAAAAGTCATCTAAATGTGAAGTGTTATACGATTACAAAATGTATTATTTGATTTCCTATCAATAATTTAACTGCCTGTAGTTTTAATTTCACACACTATCAAGTTCCTTTACTACACACATAGAATTTGCATCTTAATATTTCACAGCAGAGAGAGAGAGAGAGAGAGAGATGCCATCAGAGTGTGTTTATGATAATACAAATTGTTTGGAGCTGTTCTGAATTACTTAAAAGGTGGCTCCTTTGTTTTACTGGGAGTCAAGCAACTTCTGAAGAGGAAAACTATGGCATTTTTTCAAATTTTGTTAGCCTTAATTAATACTATATAATTTTAATCTTCAATGTAAATGGGACAAGCCAGATACTGGTGTTTCCTTTTTTTTTGCCCCAATACATATTTCATAAGAAGATGGCTAATAGGAACAATATTTTGCGACACCTTTTATCACTGTCAGTGGCTAGGCCAGCCTTATCCCCGCTTGAAAAGATATGAGGTTGCCACAGAAATATATACCATAGTAACATACAGGATAGATTACTGTAATGTGGTTTGCATGGGTCTGCCCTTGAAGGCAGTCTGGAAACTGCCAGTAGTTCAAAACGTGGTCGCCAGATTTTTCACTTGGTACGGGCTTCAGAAAAAATACTATGGAAATAGTTAAAGCAGCCTTGGCCAGCCTGGTGCCTTCCAGATTTTTTTGGGACTACAGCTCCCATCATCCCTAGCCATCCCAGGGAATGATGGGAATTGTAGTCATCTGGGGCTCATTAGGGGAACTCCACCTAATGTGAATTTTACCTCTGTATGGTAGGCAAGTTTCTACAGACAGCCACAGCCCTCCCCACCCCACCCCACCCCACCCACATTATAGTTAGTTATGGTTCAGGAAAGCCTGTCTGAGATTCTGAAGGAGAGCCCTGATCATAGAATCATAGAATCATAGAGTTGGAAGAGACCCCAAGGGCCATCCAGTCCAACCCCCTGCCAAGCAGGAAACACCATCAAAGCATTCCTGACAGGTGGCTGTCAAGCCTCTGCTTAAATACATCCAAAGAAGGAGACTCCACCACACTCCTTGGCAGCAAATTCCACTGTCGAACAGCTCTTACTGTCAAGAAATTCTTCCTAATGTTTAGGTGGAATCTTCTTTCTTGTAGTTTGAATCCATTGCTCCGTGTCCGCTTCTCTAGAGCAGCAGAAAACAACCTTTCTCCCTCCTCTATATGACATCCTTTTATATATTTGAACATGGCTATCATATCACCCCTTAACCGTCTCTTCTCCAGGCTAAACATACCCAGCTCCCTAAGCCGTTCCTCATAAGGCATCGTTTCCAGGCCTTTGACCATTTTGGTTGTCCTCCTCTGGACATGTTCCAGCTTGTCAGTATCCTTCTTGAACTGTGGTGCCCAGAACTGGACACAGTATTCCAGGTGAGGTCTGACCAGAGCGGAATACAGTGGTACTATTATTTCCCTTGATCTAGATGTTATACTCCTATTGATGCAGCCCAGAATTGCATTGGCTTTTTTAGCTGCTGTACTGGAGGAATTGTGTTGAATATCTCAAAAGCTTTGCTTCTTTCACCAGCAAAAGTTGGTTCAATGTAATATTCACCCCGGGCAATTTGTGTTCCTCCTCTTCTTCAAGATCAGCATGACGCTATTCTTCTATACCCAGGGCTCTAGATCTTAAACACATCACGCCATGTAATTATGGCACTGCTGCCATGGTTTTATCTGTAGTGCCATCTTCTGGAAAGCAACGAGAAATTAATAGCAGCAATTAGTTGCCAAAGACTGGGCAAGTGCATACAATTTTATGATGCACCCCAAACCACGGATAGTTATGTGGACGAGCCAAAGCTTCGTCTTGACTAGGAAACGAGGCTGAAGAATTCCTTGATCCTGCCTTGCAGGCATGAAATGCTGGTGCCTAGTAATATTCTGCACCACAAATTCTACTGAAGAGGTGACAGCTCTTCATCAAAGGAAGCCACCATCTGAAAGAGCATAGATATATATAAAAGATGCAAATGCACAGAGTATTTCTTCTGCAGGAACCTCTTGGGTGTTAAGAAATAATGTACATGCTCTCCTTTAAAAAAAAAATTGGAAAGTTTGTTTACTTAGAAATAGTTTCATATTAGAGTAACTTCATCTGCAGGTTTAGCAAGAGTTTGCACAATGCTTGGGGCAAGCTGCTAGGTCTATGGGCTGCCACTGTTGAAGTCTTCTTGGACAGTAAAGAATTTCTGGTATCTAAGTAACTCTGTTACACCACTGGGTCTTTCTGACCTGGAAGGACTTTAAGCAATGCCAGTGTTGTTCAGTGATTCCTGCTGGCTGGCTGCCCATCGCCCAGCCCTGGATTCAAATGCTGGCTCACACACGAAGCTCATCTCTGGCCACATTTCAAGCTGCAGGTTGATGTTGTGTGTTTAGCATCCTTCATACCCTCCAACATTTCTCCGATGAAATTAGGGACGCCCCATTCCATAATGATAATTTTACTATTTATACATCACACAACTTATTGGGTTACCCCAGCACTCTGGGCAGCTTCCAACATATATATAAACATAATAAAACATTAAACATTTAAAAAAAAAAACCTTCCCTATACAGGATTGCCTTCAGACAGCTCGGGGTTTGCATAATTCCCTACCCTCCAACATTTCTCCAATGAAAATAGAGACATCCTAAGGAAAAGTGACCAAACTGCGGGAGGCAGTGGAAGACAGGAGGGCCTGGCGTGCTCTGGTCCGTGGAGTCACGAAGAGTCGGACACGACTAAACAACAACAACAAAGGAAAAGTGGGACATTCAGGGATCAAATCAGAGACCGGGGCGGCTTCTCTAAATCAGGGCTGTCCCTGGAAAATAGGGACACTTGGAGGGTCTGCATCCTTCAGGAATAGGGTGGGGACCCTCCAGCCCACAGGCCTGCCAGGGGGTAGATTTGGCCCATAAGGACATTCCCCCAAGCCATGCTCGCATGCCCAGTGGCAACAGCTTATGGGCAAGAGGACAGGAATTCATCCTGCATTGACTGCAAGATAAAAACCCTGCATTTATCCTGCATCGGCTGCAGCGCCCTGTTTCCAACAGGACCTTTGTCTCCTCCTTTCACAAAAGCAGCCTTTAAAGAAGTCTCTCCTGTCCCTTAAGCGAGTGGGCAGGTGGCAACACGCATGGCGGCAGGCTCCCCCTGCCACTGAGCACCTGCTTGTTCCATTATTGTGAAGGAGTTGGGGGTCCCTGCACTTTGGCAAAGTGGCGTTTGAAGCAGCCTCCCCCTTTGTTTAAGAGTAGATAAGAACATGGGACGCAGGTGGCGCTGTGGTCTAAACCACAGAGCCTAGGGCTTGCCAATCAGAAGGTCGGCGGTTCAAATCCCCACGACAGGGTGAGCTCCCGTTGCTCGGTCCCAGCTCCTGTCAATCTAGCAGTTCGAAAGCACGCCAAAAAGTGCAAGTAGATGAATAGGTACCGCTCCAGCGGGAAGGTAAACGGCATTTCTGTGCGCTGCTCTGGTTTCGGTGTTCCGTTGCGCCAGAAGTAGCTTAGTCATGCTGACCACATGACCCGGGAAAACTGTCTGCGGACAAACATCAGCTCCCTCGGCCTGTAAAGCGAGATGAGCGCCGCAACCCCAGAGTCGTCTGTGACTGGACTTAACTGTCAGGGGTCCTTTACCTTTACCTTTTTAAGAACATGAGAAGAGCACTGCTGGATCAGACCAAAGTCATGGTTCTCACAGCAGGCAACTAGTGCCCTATGGGGATCCCCCCAGCAAGGCATGAGCACAGTAGCCCTCTCCTTTCTGTGATTCCCCAACAACTGGTATTCAGAGGCCTGTCGCCTGGAGGTGACATATAGACACCATGACTTGTTGCTACTGACAGTCTTATCCTCCATAAATCCATCTACCGTATTTTTCACTCTATAAGGCTCACCTGACCTAAACAGTTTTAGAGGGGGAAAGCCCCAATTTTTTTGAGGATCAGCTCAAATTTCTGCAGCTTCTTTTGCAAAGGAGAAAAGCCCCATTTTTTGAGGATCAGCTCAAAGTTGTTGAACTTACTTTGCAAAGGGAAAAAAACCTGTTTTATGGGGTTTAACTCACAATTCTGCAGCTTCAGGAAAGGGAGCCATTTCTACAGTTTCCAGACAGATAATCTAATCAGCCAGTCACATGTCGCTGGGGAAACAGCCTCCCTCTGCAGAGCATTCAACTGGGCCGGAATCTCCCTCCCTTATCTCTCTCCCCGATGGTTTGCTGAGCAGCTGCTCAGCAGGCTTCCTTTCAACACCCCCTTCTCTCTTTGTAAAAAAAAAACACGATCTGCTTTTGCCCCATGGCAATTCAGCTCCAGGGACCACACATTCGCTCCATAAGACGCACAGACATTTCCCCTTACTTTTTAGGAGGAAAAAAGTGTGTCTTGTGGAGCGAAAAATGCAGTAATCCTCATTTAAAGCCATCTGAGCTGGCAACCATCACTATATATTGTGGTTGTTCACCTCCATAGCTTTCACACTGGGCAAAATGGATGTTTGCAGACCTTCAAGGTGTCCCTATTTTCCAGGGACATTCCTGGATTTACAGAAGCCAGAATGTCCCGCTTTTCCTTAGGATGTCCCTATTTTCATCTGAGAAATGTTGGAAGGTATGGATCCTGGGCTAGATGAACTAGGGTGAAAGTCAGTGTAATAATAGATTCATAATCTCCAGATTGCAGCTGCCATGGAAGAGGTGAGTCTGCTAGGGTTGCCAACTGACCAGGACAGGAAAAAAAGACATGGCCCGTTCTTGTGCCTTTGACAGTTGCCTAATCTCAAATAAATCTATGAGGGAAACTTTTCACAGAATGGAAGTAAGCATTGGACCATTTCACAGCATGAAGGCAAGCAATATCTCCACATCATGCAGATATTACTACTGCAGAAGCCAAGGCCAGTGCATAAGTTGGCAACCCTGCCCACACATTCTATTACTGCAGGGGTAGGCAACCTAAGGTCCGGGGGCCGGATACGGCCCAATCGCCTTCTCAATCCAGCCCGCAGATGGTCCGGGAATCAGTGTGTTTTTACATGAGTAGAATGTGTGCTTTTATTTAAAATGCATCTCTGCGTTATTTGTGGGGCATAGGAATTTGTTCATTTTTTCCCCAAAATATAGTCTGGCCCACCACGTGGTCTGAGGGACGGTGGACCAGCCCATAGCTGAAAAAGGTTGCTGACACCTGTATTACTGTATGTCAAAACCATCAAGCACTGTCCTAAAGATCCTGTATTTTCATTACCTTGTCTCGCCATATTTTATTCAAATTGGAATTACGGGGTTGCATATTTCAGGTAACTGAATGAAGAATTGGCATTAATAATTTGATTAATAGGATTAACTCGAATAATTACATATTGCCCCAATAACTAAATTAACTGATGTTAGTGTATTTCCATATTAATCTCTTATAACACCAAAAGATTGCTCATTAGTGTGAAAATGCTGTCAGAAATAGTTAATGAAAACTGAAGGATAGACCACATTATAACAATCTTAGGGATTAGGTCTGTGATTTTTCCTCACCTGCATCTTGATTTACAGTTACGTTAACTCAAGAGTACTTGGCTTTAAATAGGCTTACTAACGAATCATTTAGTTGAGAACTCCTGGCTTGCAACAGAATAATACAGATGAACTGCAAGCAGGCAGAAATGCTCTGTTAAATCTTAAGATTCATGTAATGACTTGAAGGATAAAAAGGGAAGGGTTTATTAAAGTACGGAGCTCGTGAACTGAGAAGAGACACAGGAAGCTACACGTTCCAGGCTTCCTTGCACCTAGGACTCTGTTGCACATGACAGCATCCTAGGTGCAAGGACTCTTGGGAGATGTAGTTTCCAAGTTTCTCAAGCACCCTGGAAAGCTACATATCCCAGAGTCCCTAGCAGCTGGGATGCTGCCATTGTAACATTCCAAACTCCACAGAGATGCCTAACCGAGCCCTTCCCATCACCACAACCATCGTCAGATAAACATTGTGGGGAATCGATGACAAATAAGGCACAGGGAAGAAGCTCAGACTGACTTATGAACCTGTTTTCAACTTGATCCCTGTCTCTGGAGCCAGAAGTCCTCAGACCTCCATCTTGTTTTCAGAGCTCCCCCTGGTGTGAGTCCCATTGGCTCCTTTCATCAAAGGACTCCACTCTATTTAATATAAAATATTTATCTTGTCCTTCCCTTATTCATTTCTTCTCCTGGCTGCCTGTGTACAGTGTCATCTCCTGCCTGCCTTTCACTCCTTTCCTTCTTTGTGCCTCACCACTAGGAGTAGCAACCTTAGATCCTTCTGTCCACTTCCTCTTCCTTGTTGTCCTGGCTGTGGACACCCTCATTCCTTTCGTAGCTCGGCTCGATTCCCTCCACCTCCTGCCTCCCTCTTAAATCTCTTCTCCACTGTCACCTCCATTTCCACCTCCTTCTCTTCCCTGCTGGGACTAGAGAGGATGCTCTCAGACACTCCCACTGTTCTTTTTTATTTTTATTTTTTATATAAATTTCCTTTTATTATTTACTTCGCTTACCCTCGGAAACATTTGTGACCAGTACATGACCAACATATACAGGAATTCTTACAAGAAACAAGCAGACAAACAGGAAAGAAAGAGAAATTTCCATTATTGCATTACTTTCTAATATGTACATTCGTTCGACACTCCCACTGTTCTTATCTGCCTCCACATCTGGCTCCCACCCACAGCTGTGTATCGGCTTGGCTGCCGAGTCGAGCAAGGAGTCCCAACCTCCGTCAGAATCCCTTCACACCATGATGATGTCATCATGACCATGACGGGGTCTGAACTGTGGAAGAGTTTCAGAAACAATAAGAGTTATTTCCAAAACTGGGGTGTGGAAATAATCTATACAGTGGAACCTCGGTTTTCGAACGTAATCCGTTCCGGAAGACCGTTCGACTTCCGAAACGTTCAGAAACCGAAAACTCAATATCGAAGCCTCAAAATGGAAAAATTAATACAGAAAACTCAATATGGAAGTTCAACTTCTGAGGCACGTTAAAAACGGACGCATTTACTTCCGGGTTTACGGCGTTCGAGTTCTGAAACGTTCGTCAACAGAGACGTTTGAAAACTGAGGTTCCATTGTATTCCCCAATACTGTAGTTTTTCGTCTATGAGATGCCCCCTTTTATAAGACGCCCCCTATTTGGGGGGACTCTGATTTAAGAAAATGGGGGAAATGGCACAGAGTTGTTGAGGTTTTTTTGCGGAGGATTGCCCAGAGTTGTTGTGCTTTTTTGTGGGGGGAGGATTGCTCAAAACCGCTCACCCACCGCTGACGGTCACGTGTGTCGCCGAAGACCCAATCGACCTCGCTATTGCCACACAGAGGCAGCTGCTTTCCTGCTCGCGGCTGCAACCAATCGCCCAACCATGCTCTGCACTACCCATGTATAAGACGAGGGCAAATTTTAAAGCTATTTTTTAAAAAGAAAACACCTAGTCTACATGGAAAAATATGGTACTTTACTAAAGCAGAAGTTGGATGGGATTTCCAATCCATCACCTTTTCATGCGGCTTCTTCTGAACTTTAGAATATATGATTTGTCTGCCTTCATGTATGATGATTGAGGGCTCATATCTCCTTTTCCACAAGAGAGACTGCACAGAGAAAAGGAAAGCAAGCAAAGGAACGGTGGAGGTTTATGAAATTTGCATGGTGTGGAGACCCTTGATAGAGAACTGTTTTCTCTCTCTCTATGGTAGCCCTCGTCAAGCATTCAGCTGAATATATATGAAGGCATAATCTATGTAGGCATACCCTCCAACTGCCCCGAAAACACTGCCAGGATCAACATGAAAACCCTTAAGCCATCACGGCGTCTCTCTTCTGCAAGCAGAATCCTGAATTTCCAAGGGGCCTTCCCTTCAGTACAGCATTTCAACATGTTACTGGAAGTTCAGATCTGTGTGTCTAACACATTTATTACAAATATGCCTCCCTTCCCTTTCCTCCCTCCCACCCACTCAATATGGCGTCACTTCCTGTTCTTATGAAAACAAGATCTGGGTCACTTGAATGCCCTTAGAAAGTTTTCACCGTTTCCCTGCTCCTCAGTTGGTTGGTCTGCCATGAAGAAAGTGGTGGGTGGGGGAGTGAATAATGAGGGCCCTATCTGTGAGGCTACTGCCATCACTGCAAGGGGTGCTGAGGTTTTTGCAGGCACTGATGGAGTCGCTCGCTTCATTCGGCGGCTGCATCTGTGTCCCTGACCCAGCCTCAGAGGAGGAGACGTCCCAGGGGGGATGAGACACTGATATATGTCCCTATTTTCATCTGAGGAATGTTAGAGGTTATGTGTAGGGCATGAAGGATGTACACACTGACCTCTGCTACCCCAATAACTGCACACTGGACCCATTACCCCAATAGCTGTCCCCCTTGGATCCGCCACCAACCTTGAGTGAAACGATCTGAAAGCAGCTTCTAAGCATATTGGGTCGAATCCTTCCTGCACTTAGGAATCCTGATCAGGAATCTTGAAGTCTCCAATTGCAGAGACGCCTCTAAGCACGTTCAGCCCGAATTCATAGAGAAGTCTATCACAGGCAATTGCCTTTTGGAGGTAAAGGAATCTAGGAAGCTGCCAATGGTCCATCTAGCTCAGTATGCGGTACACTGACTGGCAGCAGCTCTCTCCAGGATTTCAGACAGGGTTCTCTCCCAAACTGACTTAGAGATGTTGATGGGACTGAACCTGGGACCTCCTGCATACATAGCAGATGCTCTGCCCCAGGCTATGGCCCTTCTTCAAATATCCGGAAATAACACCATCTGCAGCTGTAATTGCAGACATTTATCATGTTAGGGAATGAACCATATATCAATGGTAAGGCACATGCCTTGCATACAAAGGTCAAAGGCTCAGTTTCTGGCCTCTCCAGGGAAGAAACCCAGAACTAACCAAGACCCAGAATTACCACTCTAATAAGAGCAGATATACTGGGCTGGAATGAATACAATAGTTAGACTTTATAGGTGGTGATCTGCTAAGTTGAACACAAAACCCACCGAAGCTTAATGAACCTTTCTGGTTTTGCTATTTGCCTAGGACGGGGGGGGGGGGGGAGCAAGGCTGTTTGTGTATGGCTGGACACAATACATAGCTGGTAGAATGAATAGGACTTGGTCATACTCCAAAATTGTGCTGGCCTAGCCTGGGTTATGGTACAGTATTTCCCAATGGAAAAGGAACGAAGCACTTCACATTTCCTGCATAACTCTGAGTATCTGTTATTGAAAATGTCTGAGAGGCAGAGACATCAGAAAATAGATTTTAAATGGAGAACATTAATATAAGAATGCAAACTCTATTCTCATGGTGATGGGACGGAATGTTCTCAGTTCTTGAAATGTACACAAGAGGTGTAATTAATATATTCCATTTCAGTTTCGTAAAGCATATGAAATTGCGAGTGGGCATTCAGCAATAGAGAATAGTCAGAGGTACAAGCAGCAGTTCTGGTTAAAATCAGCTCGACCCGTTCTTATATAATGAGAAGCATAGAAGCCCTGGTTTACAAACTTTTACTATTAGAAACTTTTACTACTAGTAGGATCTACCAATGAGAGAGTTTTCCTAATACAGTGGTACCTTGAGTTACAAACGCCTCAGGTTACAAACGCTTCAGGTTACAAACTCTGCTAACCTGGAAAAGTTACCTCGAGTTGAGAACTTTGCCCCAGGATGACAACGGAAATCGTGTGCCGGCAGCACAGCAGCAGCAAGAGGCCCATTAGCGAAAGCACGCCTCTAGTTAAGAACAGTTTCAGGTAAGAACAGGACCTCCGGAACGAATTAAGTTCGTAACTAGAGGTACCACTGTAACAAGGTTTAACTTGCACTAGTAAGAGGGTCTCCAACTGGAGAACGCAGCTGAAGATATTGTTTATTTCACTTATTTCATAAAATTCATACGCCGCTTGACTGTAAACAACCACAACAACAACCCAAAGTCGTTTACAAAAGATAAAACAAGAAAATCAAGGGGGGGGGATACAGCCATACTTTAAAACACACAAAAGTTAAAATGCTATAAAACGGATGAAAATTACCTCAAATTTCTATGCATCTGGGTAGACTTGTCTAGACAAGAATGGTTTTGTTGTTGTTTAGTCGTTTAGTCATGTCCGACTCTTCATGACCCCATGGACCAGAGCACGCCAGGCACTCCTGTCTTCCACTGCCTCCCGCAGTTTGGTCAGACTCATGTTAGTCTGACCAAACACTGTGGGACAGTCTTCGAGAACACTGTCCCACCATCTCATCCTCTGTCGTCCCCTTCTCCTTGTGCCTCCATCTTTCCCAACATCAGGGTCTTTTCCAGGAGTCTTCTCTTCTCATGAGGTGGCCAAAGTATTGGAGCCTCAGCTTCAGGATCTGTCCTTCCAGTGAGCACTCAGGGCTGATTTCCTTCAGAATGGATAGGTTTGATCTTCTTGCAGTCCATGGGACTCTCAAGAGTCTCCTCCAGCACCATAATTCAAAGCATCAATTCTTTGGCGATCAGCCTTTTTTATGGTCAGCTCTCACTGAATGGTTTTAGCAGGAGCCAAAAAGAGACATGCAAGAGTTGAGCAGGGTGTTCTGACGTTGATGATGCATAGTTAAACTATGCAACTCACTGCCACAAGACGTGTTGGCTACCAACTTGGGTGGCTTTTGAAGAGATTTAGGCAAATCCATGGAGGATAAGACTATCAGTGGCTACTGGCCACAATGGCTATATTCAGTCTCTATTGTTGGAGGTCATATTGTGGGGTCTCGGGAAAACTCACAGAGGCCTGTTCTTGTCCTGTTTTTGGTTAGCCTAACTGGTGCCATTTTGCTTTTGTAAAAAAACAACAACCTGCTTTAGAATTTAGGAGGGTGAGCCACAAACATGTGAAGACCAGATAACGTTGCTAGGCGATTTTCAGGAAAACCTCCATCTGCCAGGCAGCTCTCCCCTTCAAGTCTCCAGGCAGGGGGTCCTGTTTCAATCAGCGCAAGGAACCTTGAAAGGGGAAAGGGAGGGGGGTGCCTATAAAAAGTATGAACAAAGGCTATTTGGGGAAGCTTCACCATCACACTGGTGAGTGTGGCTCGCCTGCTCTGTTTTACTCAGCTGAATAAACAAGTGATTATGGGAATCTCCTCTGTCTATGGCATTTGCGTGTTCAGACCGTTTAACCTCACCCCAAATAAATTCAGACAAGACTCAAATTTTTGTTTGGTTGTTGGCAGAATTTAGGCCACAACTTTATTGATTTCACCAAGTGATTGGTTGCATAGGCTCTGGTTCGACTAGCTCCCTGCTCTGCAGGTAGTGCTGACCCGGGGTTCCAGCATAGGTCAGCCAAGGGTGAACACCTGGATAGGCGGAAAGCCAGGGACAAGCTCTCTCCGCCACCTAAATGTCCCCCTGGACTCAGGCACGGGCACAACCCCCTCTCAGGGGTTGACCAAACCATCGAGTCCCTGGATTCCTTTAACGGAATACCCTTCACATAGGGATGGCGAGAACGTTCTCCCATCCCTATCACCTGAACCAGAGCCTATCCGCAACCTTACAAGTTGTGACGATTTGCTACGCGGCAGGCGAAACTCAAATGGCAACAGCCAATCAGCCAAGTGGGGAAAATTCCTGCCGAAAGAGGAAACTCTGGGTCATGTGCATGGGTATTTATAGGTCCCTCGATCCATTTAGCTTGCGTCCCATTGGCCTGATTGAACCCTGCATCGAGGGACCTACCGATTGGGTGTTGTGGCAGTCAATCATACCCACCCACAACACAGGGTTTGGTTGCCAGGTCTCACCGCAATACGTGCCCTCTTTAAGGGAGGACCCAATTTATTGACTTTTCAGTGACCAAGGCAGCTTGGCCCGATTAGCAGACCCCAACAGTATTTCTCTGAATACTGGGAATCACAGGTGGGGGGAGCCCTGTGAAAAGGCAGGATGCAGGACTGCAGGCATGGGCCTTTGGCCTGATCCAGTAGGCCTCATCTTGTGTTCTTAATGCAAAGGAGACTTCTATGCAAGGTCAGCCAAAAGCACTAAGGAGCCCACTCAGACCTTACCACTCAATGAGGGAAAGTCAGGGCTGGAGCAAGTACACCTGGCATGCTTTGGGATGGGGCTTGTATCCTGCCCCTTTCCATTTTTAGCCCTCGGATATCTAGGCTGGACACTCAAAGAAGGTTAATCTGGAAACCCAACATGTATTTTGAGTCCCTTTCGTGGAACACGGTAAAGAATTCTGGGAGTTTTGTCAACTGTCTCTGTTTTCCCTATAGAGCAATGACACACTAACAAGTTTTTACTTATATGCTGAGGCCAACAAGCATATTCTTTCCATAATTAATGTAAATTTCAGCTTGATTAGTCCATAACCATGCAATTAGCCACTTTACAATGGAAATTACAGGTACAAGAGGAGATAATGGACCCCTCAGCTACTACCTCAATTACAGACGGATTGCTCCCAGTTAATTGAATTAACTATTATGAGTGACCACAGAAGACCATCTGGTTGTTTGTAACCTTATATTGTTCCAATTTTAAAATCCCCCTAGCAGAATGCATCAAACGGCGTCCATGTTTTATGCCTCTGCAGCTCCAGTGGGTTGTGAGTGTTGAAATTCAAAAATGTTTTCTACGGGATTCAGCCGAAAGCTGTAGGCGATTTGTGAAAATCCAAAGCCATTTAATTATAATGTATCATCTGGCAGCCGTACAGGAGGGAACTATTTTGACCAGCCATGTTACCTTAAAAGGCTTCTTGCAGAAGTAGGTTTTACAAATTTATTTCTATTAAAATGCCAACATTCAGAAAGGCAGGGCAAAAAGGGGGGGCCTCATTTATTGAAGGGCTCTCAGCCCATGTGGTCTTTCACAGTGGAAACAACTTCCCAACCAACCCCCCAGCGTATGGGAGGGTGTGTGGTTTTTGTTTTGTTTTTGTGCCCCACTGCAACAAGAACATTTTACTTTTTTCCATGGCAGCCTTGCGGCCATGAAGATGTTTTAATTAATTGTATCCTTAGGGCCAAACTAGATGGAGCATCTATTTTATTTTACAAAAATCAACTACAGGGCGGGGTCTGATCAAGATCTGGCCTATGGCATTCAGTGGGGGTGGGTAAGCTTTCTGCCCCAAGGGCCACGTGTAGTGGTGAGCGGTCAGTTGAGGGCCACATGCCGGTGCATGGGGCAAAACCAGAGCCGACATGCCCATGAGGCAGAGTGAAGTGTCTGCCTCAGGTGGCAAAAGTGCAAAAAAAAAGTACCACTTCCATCACCAGCAAGACAAAGACGTTTCAGTGTGTGGAATTGCCACTCATCTTCCCTGCCCCCTAGGGGAAAAGCTGGGCAGCAACTCCTGGAGGTGTGTCCTGGCTTCCACCAAGTTCTGCGAGAGTCGGGGCACGGCAGCGGCGGGAGTTGGGGGTTGCAGCAGGGGGGCAGGAGGCAGCAATTCCCATCTCACCTCAGGTGGCAAAATAGGATGGGCCACCCCTGGGCAAAACGCAGTGGCAAGTGTGGCCAATGATGACCTGGTGTACCTATAGATGTTACTCAGTTCCGGCACCTCTCAGGTGGGCACCATTGCCATTATAAGAGAACAAGGAGTTCATGGTGAGTTCCGGCACCTCTTTTTCTAGAAAAATAGCACTGGATATTACCACTAAGAGCAAGTAGCATGCAGAAGGGCAATTTTCAGTGCGGAAATAATGCTAGTGTAAAGGATTAACTACTTCCCACCCCACATCCCCAGCCATGATTGCAATCTAGCCAGAATATGGTATTTGTTGATGAAAAAGAAGTTGGTCTTTCCAATCAAGGAACTCTATGTCATTACTGAAGCTAAGTCTAAAATGTGGACTTGATATGCCCCATTCCTTGCCAGTCGGCAGAGGAGCAAGGCATTAATTCTCTTTTACAGCTCAGTGGGAACTCCCAAGACGTATGCCAGCCCCAAATGGCATAGTCCCTTTTGGTGGATTCTCAGTCACCCTAAGGTGTGGCAGAAGAGTAAAAACTCCTTTTATACAGGCTTGTCTTTTTTTATTGCAACTCACATTGGCCAGACACATCTGGTTAGGTTCAACCAGGGGTGCTTATTTCAAGTTTCTGTATTGGGAGGGAAAAACACAGGAGTTCTTGCTCTTAAAATAGATTCAGTAGAGGCAGATCCATTAGGGCAAATGGGACCACCAACCTCGGTCTGTCCTCAGCCAGCCCCACCTGGATGCTGGACTAGATGTTGCACCAGATGGGTCATCATTGACCTGATCTAGCAGGCTCTTCTTAGCTTCTTATGCTTACCACCACCACCACCCCATTCCCCACAGGGGACAAGAGATGAGTGATGTCTCCCTAGCTTGTAACAAGTGTGTGCTCTTATAGATATCTTGACCAGTGCTCCTACCACCAGAGCAACTAGGATCCCTGCACCTTGGTCAAAGCCACATTCTCACAAGTGTGGTTGGGCATATCCATGTACTGGTTGTCCCTCACCCTCACTGGGATAAGAGTCTTTAAGCATGTGCAAAGTGCCTCTCCATATCCCCTTTAGAACCCATACCTCACTGATCCTGGACTTGGGCCGGAGCATTTAGAGGAAATAGCCAGGCTTCTGCTCTCAGACCTCTTCCTTTTTAGAAAATAAGTGGCGCTAACCTCAGGGGTCTTGAGAATTTTGTGCATGATATCTGCCACGGGAGCAGGATCTTAGTCAATGAGATTTTGTTACAGGAGCCACTGCATTAAGGATTTCCACTGTGTGTGGTGGAGGCATTGCCTGTTGCATACAGATTCCAATTCTGGAAGATACGGAAGGCGCAAGTTAACAAGGAACTGCTAGCCCGTCTGACAGTTTCAGTCAACAAAAAATTAATATTTTACTGTGGTCCTTAAGAACCATACAGACAGGCAATTATACAGCAGGCTGGTGTCCGGACATGGGCCAGACCTGTTTACAGCAATAGCAAATGAATGAGCAGTGCTGCCTCTGCTGATTAATGTGATCGTTGGAGAGGTTTAATGTGCTGCGAGAGGAAAAAAATATGCTGCCTGCTAATTATGAGCTCTGCATCAGACTGTGCCAGCTGAGAAGGCTGTAAGTGTCAATGCTGCTGAAATAGGCCCAAAATTATCCCTTGAGAGTTGCATCCCTTGCAGTCACAAGGCTCAAAATCAGTAGCTTATTATATGACACACACACACCCCGGGCAGAGTAGACCAGTGGTCCATCTAGTCCAATTTCCAAAACTGGCTGACCTTAACAGATGCCTCTGGGAAGCAGGGCATGAAGGCCCATATCCCTCATTGAGAGCCAGTGTGGTGTAGTGGTTAAGAGCGGTGGAGTCGTAATCTGGTGAACCGGGTTCGCGTCTCCGCTCCTCCACATGCAGCTGCTGGGTGACCTTGGGCTAGTCACACTTCTCTGAAGTCTCTCAGCCCCACTCACCTCACAGAGTGTTTGTTGTGGGGGAGGAAGGGAAAAGGAGAATGCTAGCTGCTTTGAGACTCCTTCGGGTAGTGATAAAGCAGGATATCAAATCCAAACTCTTCTTCTTCTTCTCTCCTATTGTCCCTCTCCAGCAGATATGGGCAACCTGTGGCCCTCCTTATGTTCTTAGACCTAGCTCCTATCAGTCCCAGCCAGCATGAACAGTGATCAGGGATGATAGGAATTGTAGTGTGAAGTTGTGCCCGCCCCGTGAAACGGCCTCCCATCAGATGTCAAACAGACAAGCAACAATTTTACTTTTAGAAGACACCTGAAGACAGCCCTGTATCGGGAAGCTTTTTATGTTTGATGTTTTATTATGTTTTTATATGTGTTGGAAGCCACCTAGAGTGGCTGGAGCGGCCCAGCCATATGGGCGGGGTATAAATTTGACAGCAACAACAGCCCTTGATAGAGCTATCCTCCATGAATGTGTCTGCTCGTCCACTTAAAGCCATAGACATGGATGGCAGTGCTGGTGCTTATGTAGTCAGCTTATACATGTATAAGACAGACCAGGTGACTATGGAGAACCCACAAGCAAGATTCGAGCACACATTTGCCTGTGGTCCTGCCCACCTATCCCCTCTGACTCTGCCCTTCATTGGCACATGACTTATGGCAGGTAGCTATGGATGATGGGTGAATCTGACCAATGTGGTTTCTCTCCGTTTCTCAGTTCTTGACATTTCCACATCAGTCTGCGATTCTTTTAATTAAAGAAATGTCCTCGTGGAAATTCAATGGGGTGAATTTCTCCTAATATGCACATTTTTGTCTAATTTTCTATAATATGATGCATTTATTTCAATTAATAGGTGCACTTTTATGCACACTTTACCCTAGTATATGTACTTTTGCATGCAGTAGTTGCCTGGAGAACGGCACTGCAAAATTCAGAGAAGTGTGAACTTCGAAGGATGGCTGCCTTTTCATTTACATATTGATTCGGAAAGCTTGGATTATGTCCGTTTGCCTTTATATGCACACTGAATCCAATTTCTCCCCCATCCCTACTTCCTATAAGGGAATGCGGCCCACTTGGCTGAAAAACATGCACCCACTTTGCCATAGGTTGTAACGAAGGTAATGTAAAATTAAAACAGCAGCAGCTAATACCCCTCTCAGAGGACACCCCCAATACAACAAACCCTGCTAGATGTATTCAAGGTTAATCAAAATGACAGTCAAGCACACTCATTTTAATAATAATGTGTCACATTTAAACCATTATTTGCATAATGCTCTTATTATTAGGGAGTAAATAATCTGCTTTTTTTGAAATAAAGACCAATAACTTTGTTCAGCTGGGAACGCAAGATGAACCTTCACAGTGAAAGGGCAATAAACCACACGCAGTGTAATCTTCACCTTCTCTAATACTACATACGTAGAATCTTATATTATTTCATTGTCTTCTCTCAAGTACTAGAGTGCACCAAATTAAATCTCTGAAAGCTAAGTGCACTTCTCTGCCCATGACTAGTAATACTGAATATTCAATCCAGCCTTAGTACTTAAAACTTGGCATACCAAGGGGCAGCCATATACCCAAGTCTTTTTTTTTTTTAAGGGAAGCAGATTGAGAGTATCACAAGTTTTGAATACAGTCAAACCTCGGTCGTTGAACGTAATCCATCCCGGAAGCCCGTTCGGCTTCCGAAATGTTCAACAACCAAGGAGCTGCTTCCGATTGGCTGCAGGAACCTCCCGCACTCAAGCGGAAGCCACGTCGGACGTTTGGCTTCCGAAAAACATTCGAAACCCGGAGCATTTACTTCCGGGTTTTCGTCATTCAGGAGCCAAAACGTTCCAAAATGGAGGCGTTCAGAAGCCGAGGTTTGACTGTAGTCACCAGGGCTGGCCCTACAATGAGGCAAGTTGAAGAAGCCTGGTGGGAGAAACAGTCTGGAGATGAATAGGCAATGGCCATAGGCAACAAGAATAGGCGGGCCTTCAGAGTCATGGCGGAAGACGCAAGTCTTGGTGGGCGGACAGCTGTTGAGACGCCTCAGCAGTGGGCCTTCACAGGAAGCATCTCCAGTTCTGAAGCAATGGTGGCCAAATGGGACCTTCCCCATCAGGGGGCAAATGGGATGGCAGCGGCAGCCCCTTTTAGCTGTCCCTAGCCTGCCACCTGAGGTGACTGCCTCACTAAGGCTAATGAGTCGGCCAGCTCTGTTACTTATGTTGCCCTCCCTGAAATAATATGAAGCAGCTATCCTTCAGTATTCTCCAAATTTTGAAATGCAGTTTTCTAGCCCTAATGCAGAAGCAGATATAAACACTACCTATGGAATAATAAATGGGAGGATGCTCTCCTGTTCTGATTTGTGAGTGAATGTTCAAATACAAATAAAAATACTGAAAAGGGAATGACAAAATTTCAAACCAAACACAACCAAAATCATGTTTTAGGAGTGGGGTCCAGCTTTTCTAATTGTGGCAGCATCTGTGCTGGGACTTTTTGAACTGAAGGAAATATGAGGCTTAGATTTAAGAACCAGCTGTTCCTCTGCATATATTGAAAGGAGGAGATTAGGTTAAGCTAACCTCAAATTCCTATGTTACAGGGCTAACCTGTAATTCCTATTTCACACACCTCTTTGCAGGAGGCTACACATCCCCTAAATTCATAAGGAAAGTCTCCGGCAGCAGCAGAAGACTGCATAACGAAAGTTCAGAACCACAGTGCAAGGGCAAAGCATGCGTACTCTCTTATCAGCATGGCCTTGCTAGTCTGGAAGGATGGCATCGACCGCCCAAGTACAGACAGAGAGTCTGTACAGGGTGCAAATGTCCTGATCACCGTGACGTACAAAGGGCCTAGGCAAAGTTCACAGGATGTAATGTCCTTATATGGGTTACAGGATCTCGTGATGCATGGAAGCAGGAAGGATTTCCCTAATATGGTCATAGACCTTTTGGGAGGGGGAGAGAGAGCTCTCTGAAAGGTATATAAGTTTTGCCTGGACTGATTGTTTTTGTTCCTGTTTTGAATGATCATACGGAACCTTCTGCCTTTCCGGAAGGGCAGAATAAAGCCTTTCTCTTTTGAACCAAACCTCGATGTCTTTTTGGCTCCTTCTTTCCCTACCTGGGAGCAACGCAAACCCCTGAATTTCCTGATAAGGCTACATTTCCTGGGGGCTCTCCGGGATTTGCGTTCCCCAAAGGCTGAGGGAAGAAGGTCGAGGCGCCCACTGCAAAGGCGAATAGCTTGGTTCAGGGTTGGCAGTTCCAAGTGCGCACACCTACCAGTTTTGTAGGAGGAACTGACCACCCTGCACTGAGTGGCTGCAGAGGACGAGAGAAAGGTGCAGCAGCTGCAGGGGAACCAGGGAACCAGAGAAGACAGGTGAGAACCAGGGGACGTAGTAGGAAGAACAGGGAGCTTGATCAACTCCACCGGCAGTGAGCGTAAAGGGCCGCCGAGTCCGGTAGTGAGCAAACGGGGAAGCCACCGGCTGTTCATATTGCTAGCAGAGAGCAGAATTGCCGCTAGCGGGATTTTGCTGGCGGTACGCGGAGGTACCGCTGGCAAAATTGTTGCTAGCCGTGAGCAGAATTGCCGTTAGCAAGGTTGGTAGTGAGCGTAAAGGGCCACCAACTTCAGAGAAAGGGGGAGGGAAACCGGGTGTATGGGGACACTCTAATGAATGGTGTGTTGGTGAGAGGCATGTGAAGAGTGTGTGTGGGAGTGTGGAAAATTACTAGGAGTGAGAGTGTTCCAAATATAGGGGGGAGCAAATCAACCCCTCCTTGCAGTGTTTTCTGGACAATTGGATGCCAACAAAGGGGATGATTGGGATTTTAAACTAAAAGGCAGAAAGACTTCCAACCTGAAAAAACAAAAAACCCCTTATGGTTGAGAAGATGAAATTGGGCGCAGAACAAAGGCAAGCAGAATTACCTACAATCAAACTAATTTTTTGCCAGCCCCTGGAGGGGATAATTTGGTTGTCTCTGCCCTGTGCCGCACAGCAAGGAGGAGTGTTAGGAGGTGACATTCCTGAAGGTTGATGATATGGTGATGGTGAATTAGGGGGGGTAGGAAAATAGTAGGCATGGCACGGCAGTGATGGCGCACGGTGTCATACCGCAGAGAGGCTGCTCTCTCACAGTGAGAGAGAGAGAGAGCATGTTCTCTTGGGAAATTAGATTAGGCTGGGAGGTTGTTGGGTTTTTAAGTGCATGTGTGTGAAGAGAAGGATTGGAGTCTGTAGTGAAACTCCAGCAAAAGTGAGAGTGTGTCTTGTTTGTTTGTTTGTTTGTTTTGTTGTGTGTGTGTTGTGTCAAGAAGTGTGTTAGCTTTCCATGCTATAGACACCTATGGAAAGTCTCTTGTGTCCTGAAAAGTCAGTATTGGGTTTTTAAGTTTTTTGGAGGAATGTTTAATTCAAAGTATGACTTTTAAAAGTATCGAGTTTGAAACTATTGATTGTATTTGGTAATAATATTGTGAAGAAGTAAGAAATTGTGGCTGAAAATATTTGCAATTCACCATTCTAAGAAGAAAAAGCTATTTTAATGTGGTCCAATTATTTGTTTGTTATTGTTAAAGTTGGCTAGGATAACAGATTTAATGTTGCCCTCCTCTTGTCTATATTCCAGCTTGTAGGTATTTTTGAATTGTGAGGTCCAAAAAGTCCTCCTCTTATTTTTTTCCCCTTTTCTCTGAGAGTGGGTATTTATTGCAAGCCTCTGCAGTTTTTCCCCTCTCTCCTGAGTCCTCTTTTAATTTGGTCTAGGTGTGTGTGTTTTCCAAAAACCCGTGATCTTTGGTTTACTAATCCGGTTTTCTAAAGCCCCTTCCGCGCAGCCAGAGCTTTCTGCAGCCAAGACTTGGTTGCTCTGGCTTTTGGATTAAAAGAGGGGGAGCTCTCAGAAAGCAGAGCAGAGCGGGGAGTAGATAAAGGGGCAAAGAAGTTTTTCTTCTCCTCTCCTCTTTCTTGGCGGCAGTTTATCTTGGAAAAGGGAAAAGTGTGTCTTTCAAGCTAGCTTCATTGGTTTGTTGTGTTTTTTTTTTTTGCCTCTTCAGAAACAAATGGTCTAGGGTCCTATTGAATATGGGGTGAAATAAGGCATTTGGGTGTGTTTTCCCCTGTGGGCCAAAATGTGTGTTCTATGGCTGTTCCTCTTTAATAGCTTGAGGAAGAATTTGGTGGTATCCCAGACCTTAAAATTGTCAGAATATTTTGGAAGGTTTTTTTTGGTTTTCCTTGTGTAAGGTTTTCCTTGGTAAGGTTCTTATAGGGTAAAAGAGTGGTAGCCCAGGATGATGAGGATGATGAAAATTGGGTCAAGGGGCATAGGTAGGTAGGTGGAGGTAGGGAAAGTGTAAGGCGAGGACAGAGAAGCTGAGAGGGATTCAAACCGTGCAGGGGGAAAAGTTGGACAAAGAAGGGAAAATGCACAAGGCAGCTAGGAGGGCAAGTGAGAAATGGAGCCATAACTCAGAGAGCGTTTTGAAGAGGGGGAGTTCAAGAGGCAGGCAAGCAAAGTGAAAAAGATCAGGGACCGAGAAGCTCAGCAGTAGCAGAGATGAGGAAGACGGTGAGACAGAGGAAAGGAGCAAAGGAAAATCCAAGATGTCTGGGAGGTTGTCTTTTTTGAAGCGAATGGGTGTAAAGTGAGGGATTGAAGCATGTAGGGAAAATCCAGTAAGGGAGAGTGTGTGTTTTCCTTTTGAGAGAGAGAAAAGAGAGAGATCAGGTCTTGGAGAGATCAGTAGTGGTGGAGAAGAGGAACTGCAGGCAGGCAGGGAAAGGAAGGGCTCTGGTAGGTTGTGAGAGCCTCACCACCACCTCAGCACTAGGAAAAGGCGGAAGGAAGGAAAGAAAGTGTTTTGGAGTTGGTGTGAAGGGGTTATAGAGATGGTATAGAGAGTGTAAAGAGTTATAGAGATTGACAGGAAAAGTATGTGTTGTTGGCGGTGTGCAGGGGGAAGAAAGGTGAACCCACAAGGAATGTGTTTGCAGAATTGATTAATAGCAACTAGGTTTGACATCAGGCTGCTGGAAGAAAGAGTGGGGCTTAACCCCTGCACAGAGAGGATTGTAAGTAGAGGGAAAGGAAAGTGAACGTAGTAAAGAAGGAAGGAAGAGATGAGGAATTAGTGACGGGTGAGTTTGGGCAGAGTTAGGTGAAGATGAGGAATGGACAGAAAGGGAGGAGCATCAGCCAGCATTTGTTGTTACTGCCACAGAGGCAGAAGGATAGGATAGTGAGGAGGATTGATTGAATTGGAGCATTCAGAAGGAACTTAGATGGGAATTTAAAGTGGACAAGTTGCAGAAAAGGAAAAAGAAAGTTGCAGAAAAGGAAAAAGGAGGTCTGCAAGAATGAGGATTGGTATATAAAGCAAAGAAAGGCTTTAGGAGGAGCGTGGGGACTGTATCCCTTGATGATGGTCCTGCTTTGTTAAGAGCAACCCCCCGAGCAACCCAACCTCTGGTTTGTTGGGCTGCTGCTGCAAGCACCTTCAGTGTGCAACCCATAGAAAACCAGAATCCTTCTTTCTGAAGGGGATCCGGCCAGAATAATTAGACTGTTTGAAGGTGTATTGTAGACTCTCACCTCAAACCACCTGTACTTTATGTAAACATGATATCCCATCTCCATGATTAGTGATGATTTGGATGTTGGAAATTATTTGCAGTTGCTCTCCCAAGGTTTTTCCCCCTTGAACAGGTGGACCCATGCTTGAACCCCTGTGCAGAGGTCGAGTCTATGCATTCCAGGCCCCATTGAATGCCCTGGGAAGGGCATGAGAGGTTTGCAGAGCGCCCACTGTGTTTATGTTATGTTATGGTTTTGTGTGTGGATTCTGGGTTGAGAGACATAGGAGGTGCTAGATGTGTTTATGTGTTTATGATCCTGTGTGTGGAAGAAGACATCCTCAATTCGACGACATTCTGACTTGTATGGGAGCCTTACCACCAGATGGCATCTGATTCGGCTAGGGACAACCGCCTGGCAGAGTGGGCAAGCAGCACGAGAGGGAGAGGGGGAGCTTTACCCCTCGCCATCAGAATATTGATCACCCCATCATCGATTCATCGATCCCCAACTAGCCCTTCTTCATTTTCCAATAAGGACTCTTGCTTTTTCCTTCTGGACTACGTTTGTACAAGAAGCTTGCACAGCAGCAACTCATATCCCTGAGTTACGATATCATTTGGCTATCCACGGTCGCAGTTTTTGAGTCATCAGCCTTATTCTTCGGGTCCGCCATATGTGCAATTGAACTGTGTCAACTGATCTACACCAGCTTCGTCGACTCATCATCCCTGCTGGGGCTGCACCCCCGATGGCAGCACCATCTGCGTCTCCTGTGCCAGTATTTTCAGTCTTGGCATCAGCAAGTTTTAAGTTGTTTTCCTGCCATCCACACACTCATCCCCTTTGGACTGAACTGAAGGGTCTTTTCCCGTCCACCGGCCCTCTCTGAAGCATGCTGCAGTCCACCTTGGGCCTACAAGGTGACCAACGGGAGGATGGGCAGGTCCATCGCCACCCACACACCGCAGGAAGCGAAGGACCAGCACCTGTCGACTCGTGCTTTTGCCGAACACTTCTTCAAGTGGCTGTTGCGCCATGCACTCTCTGATACTTGAGCCCTAGATATGGCTTCCGCTTTCGCTTCTTGACCTCCGAGATGGAGTCCTCCAGCAAACCCACGCCATCGAAATGACTGGAGCCAGGGCTTCACCCCGTCCGTCCTCAGCCTGGCATCGATTCCGGATTGCATCATCGATCCCCAATGGCATCAGGAGTTACTCTCCTTTTGAGAGCTCCCTTTGAGAGCGGCAGAAAGCGGAAGTTGATTTCATGCCATGGCAGTTTACCAGGACTGTGGTTGTTGACTCATGTGCTACTAGCGTGATACTGCGTGGAAGTAGCAGGCATGGACTGTGGGAAGGGAGAGCAGTGGTTTTGTTCCCAAAAGCTGAAACAGCAGTTGGTGCCAGGCTAAGGAGGCCAACAGCCAGAGTGTGCCTTCAGCAGGCATCTGAAGAAGGCCTGTCCCAAAAGCACCAGTTGTGTTTGGGGTTCTGTTTTGGGTGAAGGTGGAACTGTTTCCTGCTCTCTCCAGACTGAAGGGGGACTGACTGACTTGTGACATCCCAGTCATCAGTGCCAGCAGCCGTTCTGTAAGACATTCGTGCCGTGAAAGCCGGATTTCAAGGAGCGACTTTTGCTGAGAGTACGAACTTGGAACAGCGGGGAACTGTTTCGGCCGCTCAGGGAGGACCCTTCTGGACGAGTGGCCCTGGAAAGCTTTTTATTCGTCGCCCTTTGCATTGCATCCCTTTCCCCCTGGTGTGAATAGGAAATTGGGTTCAGGCCCTGCCTGCTGAGACCACGTTCATTGAAAGGACCCTACATTGTTTTGCATCATCCTTGGGTCCTAGATGGACTTCCACCATGCTTGTGGCGACATTTGGATTGGACTGGGATGCCTGATCTACACCAGGCCTCTTTGACACTCCCAGGTGGCCAGCGCTTCTATACATGGCTGGACAACAACAAGTCAGCATGGGTGTTGACGGCGATGGGAACTCTTGGTTTTCTCTCTTCTAGAAGGGGGCCACCAACTGTTGCAGCTGAGTGTGGGACTTTTCATCCTGCTACTGGACACTGTGTTTTTGTTATGCTTCTGTCGTTTATGGAGACACCAGATGTGGGGACGAACCGGGAACAGCAGGGTAGTGTGTGTTACTTGTCATCTACCTATCCCTGACATTGGGAAACCAAGAGATGCTGGATTTAGAGGGAGAAACCAATTGCCTGGTGGGCACCAGAAGTTTAAATACGACTGCTTTGGGTCTCCCTGAATCATATGTTATATCTAACAGTACCAGGAAGCCCAGGGATGGGGAGCCAGCTGCTGCTAGAGCCAAGACCCCGAAATCCCCCCCGACAAGGGAGGGGGTTTGGTTGGTTAACCAGCTGGTTGTCGAATTTAGGATGATTTAGAGGAGTTTGTGTGGTGCTTAATGATCTTGCTTATGCCCTGCTTCTGTATCCCCTGCTTTTCAGCATTTGCACAATGTGATGCGTAATATGGTATAAAAGGTGATCAGACCCTAGATTATAGCCATGGTACGTGTGGTACAACTCCTTGGACAACACCTCGGGACGCGTCAGACAACGATTGTCTGACGGTCCGTAAAGAGTAGTTGGGAGTGAAAGGAGGAGATTAGGTTAAGCTAACCTCAAATTCCTATGTTACAGGGCTAACCTGTAATTCCTATTTCACACACCTCTTTGCAGGAGGCTACACATCCCCTAAATTCATAAGGAAAGTCTCCGGCAGCAGCAGAAGACTGCATAACGAAAGTTCAGAACCACAGTGCAAGGGCAAAGCATGCGTACTCTCTTATCAGCATGGCCTTGCTAGTCTGGAAGGATGGCATCGACCGCCCAAGTACAGACAGAGAGTCTGTACAGGGTGCAAATGTCCTGATCACCGTGACGTACAAAGGGCCTAGGCAAAGTTCACAGGATGTAATGTCCTTATATGGGTTACAGGATCTCGTGATGCATGGAAGCAGGAAGGATTTCCCTAATATGGTCATAGACCTTTTGGGAGGGGGAGAGAGAGCTCTCTGAAAGGTATATAAGTTTTGCCTGGACTGATTGTTTTTGTTCCTGTTTTGAATGATCATACGGAACCTTCTGCCTTTCCGGAAGGGCAGAATAAAGCCTTTCTCTTTTGAACCAAACCTCGATGTCTTTTTGGCTCCTTCTTTCCCTACCTGGGAGCAACGCAAACCCCTGAATTTCCTGATAAGGCTACAATATTTATCAAGAACAATGCCTGACTTTTGCACATCTATTTGTATTTTATTTTATCCTTTACATTGGTGAAATGCATTTGGGTAATTATTTCAGCATTTGTCCTCCCTCTTTCAATCCTTGTTTCTCTCTTCAGGTGAAGCATTTAAAATTTGAGAATGTGCAACCAACAGTCCCAGAAATCATAATAATTAAGATTTTGTTGGCATTTTCAAACCTCTTGAGCTAAACTGCTTCTTACGGCGTCTGGCTAGTGCAGCACCACTTGAGGGAATTAATCATAACATGGATTGAGAAATCTTTTCTTATCTGTTTCTAACATCTGTCCATCTAGGTGTTCCATTTTTCTGTCTCTTTCTGTTAGTATGGCCATGGGATTTATTTATTTTTTACGACATCCTTTTACTGAATGGGGAGAAGGATTAGAAGGCTCCAAAATCAACCTTCCTTGTTTGCAATTGTATATTTTCAACACTTAACGACTTTTATTTCATTTTGGTCTCACCTTTCAACCATTTGTCATCAAGACTGTTTGCAGCAGTTTAAAACAGTGTAAAATAATAATAATTAGAAAACCATCACATTACAGATAAGTCCAAATCGCAGCGAAGAAAACAGCAGGTGGTTGCTTAAAAGCCTTTAAAATACATTAACTGCTGCTGAAAACTTGACTAAAAAAACACAAATCTTTAGGAGGCATCTAAATAACTGATGCCCGGCAAATGTACATGAGGAAAGTATTGTGCAGAGGGGGTCTGCCACACAAAAGGCCCCCTCCCAAGGAGCCATCTGCCTCACATCTGCAAGTAGGAGCAGGGCCTCAAACAGAGGATCTTAACAGTTGGGCATGTTGATATGCTTCACATGAGAGACAGTGTGGTGTAGTGGTTAAGAGTGGTAGACTCATAATCTAGTGAACCGGGTTCACGTCTCCGCTCCTCCACATGCAGCTGCTGGGTGACCTTAGGCTAGTCACACTTCTTGGAAGTCTCTCAGCCCCACTCACCTCACAGAGTGTTTGTTGTTGGGGAGGAAGGGAAAGGAGAATGTTAGCCGCTTTGAGACTCCTTCGGGTAGTGACAAAGCGGGATATCAAATCCAAACTCTTCCTCCTCCTCCTCTTCTTCTTCTTCTTCTTCTTCTTCTTCTTCTATCCATTGGTGACTTACAACTGAATGTGTGGACTGATTTAATCTCTGCTCATCAGTTGATACCACTCCAGCGGGAATTTAAGCGGCGTTTCCGTGCACTGCTCTGGTTCACCAGAAGCGGCTTTGTCATGCTGGCCACATGACCCGGAAGCTGTACGCCGGCACCCTCGGCCAGTAAAGTGAGATGAGCGCCACAACCCCAGAGTTGTCCACGACTGGACCTAATGGTCAGGGGTCTCTTTACCTTTACCCATCAGTTTATGAATTGGGATTAAATCCTTCTGCCTGCCTACCCTCCAACATTTCTCTGATGAAAATAGGGACATATTATTATTATTATTATTATTATTATTATTATTATTATACCCTGCCCATCTGACTGGGTTGCCCCAGCCACTCTGGGTAGCTTCCAACATATATACAGTGGTACCTCGGTTTTCGAACATAATCTGTTCCAGAAGACCGTTCAAGTTCTGAAACGTTCGAAAACCGAAAACTCAATAGCCAACAGTTAGGCCTCAGGATCTTACACTCAATTGAAGCCACGTGGCACGTTTGACTTTTGAGGCGTGTTCAAAAAACGAAGCATTTACTTCCGGGTTTAAGGTGTTTGTAAACTGAAGTGTTTGTCAACGGAGACGTTTATAAACCGAGGTACCACTGTAAAACTATAATAGAACATTAAACATAAAAAAAACCTTCCCTATGCAATGCTGCCTTCAGATGGCTCAGGGGTCGGGTAACTCCATACCCTCCAACATTTTTCCGATGAAAATAGGGACGTCCCATGGAAAAGCGTGACATTCCAGGATCAAATCAGAAACTGGGATGGTTTCTGTAAATCTGGGCCTGTCCCTGGGAAAAAAAGGACACTTGGAGGGTCTGGAGCATTGCCAGAACTATTGAGCTGTTTTTGAAGCATTTCACCACCACCCCTCTTATAAAAAGAAAGTGTAGTGTTCAACTCCAAGCCCTGCATCCCATGAATCAACTATAATGAGTCCAACTCGTCAGAAAGCAACACTCAGGAAAGCTTTAGCAGGAATGAAAGGGGGGGGAAGTTCTCAGTTCCTTGCCATCGGCTTCCCTTCGACTCAGGCCTTCAAATTTATTGTTTTGTTGCTATAGACTTTTTCACAGATGAATGGCCCTATTGCTTCAAATAAAAGCTCTTTCCATCTCCCCAGCACTTTCTGACACCAGAGGCACTGCTGATGATATGTTAACAGCCAAGAGGAGCTGGAGGTTTGGAATCAAGCCCAGTGCAGTAATAAGGTCTACACTTAAGACATGCAGGCAATGGGTCCTGATGTGGGGAACGTCCCAGTCTGGCAGTAGACACAGGTAGTAGCAGTAGTGGAGCAACATGCTGCAGCCCCCAGAGTGGAGAACAGGCGGGGGCATTGCTGGCGCGCATCTCAGGGGTGTGACACATGTACCAGGGGCATGGCGCGTCGCCCACGGGGGCATGGCGCGTCGCCCACGGGGGCGTGGTGCACAGTGTGGGGTGGGGCATGTTGCCCACGGGGGCATGGCATGCATGCGGGGTTGCGTGGCATGCGGCACGCATCCCAGGGGGGCGGCCACGATGGCACCCTTTCCCCAAATGTTACCCAGTGCAGTGCGTTCCCCCTGCCCCCCCCCCTTTGTACACCAGTGGGTAGTAGATAGGAGCTAGGTCTAAGAACATAAGGAGGGCCACAGGTTGCCCATATCTGCTGGAGAGGGACAATAGGAGAGAAGAAGAAGAAGAGTTTGGATTTGATATCCCGCTTTATCATTACCCGAAGGAGTCTCAAAGCGACTAACATTCTCCTTTCCCTTCCTCCCCCACAACAAACACTCTGTGAGGTGAGTGAGGCTGAGAGACTTCAAAGAAATGTGACTAGCCCAAGGTCACCCAGCAGCTGCATGTGGAGGAGCGGGAACGCGAACCCGGTTCACCAGATTACGAGTCTACCACTCTTAACCACTACACCACACTGGTTCTCAGTAGAATGGACTATGCTGCTTCAGAGCGATGGTTAGGGGGGAATCACAAACTCTGAATGCCCCCCAGCAGCAAAGGTAAACGAGAACATCATGGTGAAAGTTTTCTCATATTCTTCTTGCTGGTTTTTATCATATGTCCCAAGAAGCTGCTTTATACATTGCTGCTGCTGTGAGTGCTGGAAGGAAGACCACTTCCTGCTGCAAGGCTCATTTCCACCTAGCCTAGGGGGCAGAGCCCCAACTCACCCTGGACAGCTAAAAGAGGCTCCTGGGAGGCCGAAGGGACATTGCTGGAACAACTCTTGGGTTGGGGCAACTGGCTAAAATGTTTTAAACAGTTTTAATTTTGGTTCCTGTGTTTTGTTTTTGTCGGGTTGGTGTTGGTTAAACATTTAATTGGGGTTGGCAGTTATTTTAATTTGGGCATAACTGTAAACTGTTTATTTTTGTTATTATTGGTTTCTATTGATTTATTGGTTAGTTTGTTGCTTGTATAGGATATTCTTTTTTTAATGTTTGATGTTTTGTGTTTTTATATGTGATGTACAAGGCCAGATTTAGGTTTGATGAGGCCCTAAGCTACTGCAGTTAATGGGGCCCTTTATATGTCCAGCTGTCCTTTGTCAACAAGAAATTGTCTCTGTTTTTTGTGTTGAATATATGCTATATGGTAATTTATGGACCTAATAGGTATCTAAAGCCATTTGCACATAACAAAATATGTATTTTATCATTGTATTGTTGAACTTATCTTATATTTTGGAAATGTACATCCAGGTGTTTTTTTTCCTTTAATTTTTTGGGGGGCCCCAAGAGAGTGGGGCCCTAAGCTATAGCTTGTTTAGCTTATACGTAAATCTGGCACTGATGTAAGCCGCCTAGAGTGGCTGGGGAAACCCAGCCAGATAGGCAGGATATAAATTAAAGAAATTATTATTATTATTATTATTATTATTATTATTATTATTATTAGACAATCTGTCTACCTGGTTTAGTAGCTCCTCAGAGCTTCAGGTGACACCCTTTCCCAGTCTTCCCTGAACATAAGGGGAAGATTCATTCAGTCAACATTTTCACTTCCCAAATCAACAGAAGAATCGAAACACCATTCCTTTAAATTTGCAGTTCTCCTAATTGTTCAGTGTAGTTCTTCAATCAAAGAATGCATGCACCAGTGTGAAGTGTACATAAAATGCAAATATTTGTGAAAACAACATATACAAAATGTGTTATTTGGGAGGTAGTGTATATTGGGCAGAATTGCATAGAAATGTGCAGTATTAGGATAAATTTGCATTAATTTGCTGATGAATTTACCATGAGGACTTCCTTTATATATATATAAATATCAGAAACTTAGGTGGAAAAAGTGGAGAAGTAAACTTAAGCTTGGAAAAATGAGAAACTGAAACTGAGCAGTCCAATGTCTGACTGTGATTGAAGGCTCTTTCTAATTTGCTATTAAATGGTTAACGACATCGATTTAAACAAACCAAAAATATTCCGCCAAGAGAAAAGCCAAAGAAAGCCAAGTGATCCCCAACAACAGCTGCTATTTTTTTTAAGCTAGTTTGTGTAAGGAAGTAAAAAGCAGATCCTGCTGTTATTGCCATTTTCATGAAAATGTCAAGCAATATTCATATCAGTATAGCTTTCAAGCCCCAATTGCCTGAGCATATGTTCTGGAACATTAATATGTGAAGGAGAAATCGCTGCACAAGCACACATTTTCAGCTTTCATTTGTACAGAAAAGCTTTGCAGCTTATATGGAATACAGATGGCAAATTGTTCTTTATAAGAATTGTTTTTCTGGATCAGACCAAAGGCTAACTCGTTGCATCCTTCACTGGCAATTTGTGGTGTGCACCAGAGTCAGACAAATTTCAAAATGAAATGAACTGCTTTGACTGGATTTGGGGCTTCTCTGAGCAAAGTGGGATGAACTGATGCCTCAAAAAAAGGGGGGGACACACACAGACAGTCGCTGGATCTAGACACATCAAAGAAGCGATTCAGTTAAACGTGATATTTTAGGGAGCAGGCTAGCAGGTGGGGCCCATTACTTACATCATAGGAGCCTACACAACACAAAACACTGTTGCTGTATGTAGGTTTTATTTTATTTGTTTTTTATCTTATATTTTGGAAATGTACATCCAGGGGTTATTTTTCTTTAAAAAAAAAATGGGGGGCCAAGAGAGTGGGACCCTAAGCTATAGCTTGTTTAGCTTATACGTAAATCTGGCACGACCATAAAGAAGGCTGATTGCCGAAGAATTGATGTTTTTGAATTATGGTGCTGGAGGAGACTCTTGAGAGTCCCATGGACTGCAAGAAGATCAAACCTATCCATTCTTAAAGAAATCAGCCCTGAATGCTCACTAGAAGGAGAGATCCTGAAGTTGAGGCTCCAGTACTTTGGCCACCTCACGAGAAGAGAAGACTCCCTAGAAAAGACCCTGATGTTGGTAAAGGTTGAGGGCACAAGGAGAAGGGGACGGCAGAGGATGAGATGGTTGGACAGTGTTCTCGAAGCTGCTAACATGAGTTTGGCCAAACTGTGAGAGGCAGTGAAGGATAGGCGTGCCTGGCGTGCTCTGGTCCATGGGGTCACAAAGAGTCAGACACGACTGAACGACTGAACAACAACAACAACAACAAAAATCTGGCACTGCCCACAGCACTCTCTTAGCTGATCTGTGCAGATCGGCTGAGAAAGGGGGTTACCAGCCACTTATCTCACGGCTGATCTGATGACCACAGACGGAGCAATTTGCATCCACATCAGGGCACTGTGTATGAGTCATTTTATAAACCTCTATTCTGTCACCTCTAGCTAACCTTCTATCTAACCTCAAAAGCCCCATACATGATCCTGGAGCCTTCCACCAGGAAAGCATATTCTGTGCTACTGAGCTACAGTCCTCCTGCTCTAAATCCTAATGACCATCAACGAGTGATACCTGCCACACAGTGAGAAACAACTGATATATCCTAAAGGGATAATTCAATTTGCACCATCATTTGCTCCATTTGGGACACGCATTAGTTTCTGCCAAGGCCAGGGGTGTCCCTGCTGCTGCTGCTGCTGCTGCTGCTGCATTTTGCCACATCCTCTACTCATTTATTTGACAGGAAAGAGGATTATGTTGGGGCGATAAAAATCAATACCCTGCTCATTGCTGGATTAGAACACCTTGCTAATAATAGAGGCAGGTAATTAGAAGTGCATTGCTTTCCTCTGTTTGCCAAAAACGCTTATCTCTCTTATTCCTGTAAGAGCAGCACATGGTAGCAGGGAGAGGAGAACACGTGTTTACATCTAATTTGCTACTAGCATCAGAAGAACATGATTCGTAGTTGGGTTATATTTAAACTTAATTAAGAATTGCTCAAACAAAGCTGGAAGATCTCGGCATATGGCATATATTAACCACCTGTTTAGTGTGGTCGAATTCTTATGTTCATGTGTAGCTTACTGACACAGTAATTTCTCAATCATGGAAAAGCAAAATGTTCTGCAGAATATTTTTTTTTAGAAGCATTTTCTAACACACTGTGCAATCAGCTTAGAATCAACATACACAGCATACATTTGAAGCACCTTTAAAGCAGAGGTGTTTCCCTGGGAGCTGTAGTTTACCCCTCACAGAGCTTTAATTCCCAGCACCTTTTACAAACTGCAGCTTCTGCAAATGTCTTGGGGGGGAGCCATGTGTAGGGATGTAGCTCACTGTTCTGTACCTGTTTGTCTTTGGATCACATTATTATTTCTCAAATTTGCTCTATTGCAGTTCACATTTCATCAAATGCATGCAATCTCAGCCCAGTCTGGCGATCTATGAAAACAACAAATCCAATCAAATTCTTCCTCTGTGAAAGATGCTTCCATATTTCTGTTTCATCCTCAGGGCCCTTGAGAATTTATTTAGAATTTTGGTGGGTGGGTTTCAAATATACCATCATTGTGAGGAGGCCTGGGGTGGGGGGGGGGGTGTGTGTGTTTCCTTTCCAGTAAATGTTTCTCCAGCACTCTGCAGCCTCCCTGGGTGCTCATTCTTTCTTATGTGAAAATCCTCACAGGAGGAGTTACTTCGTGGAATATTCACCTGGGCTTTAAATGAAGCATAGCCATCTGGAAAGGCTGCACAGTGCAGACCACTGGCAAGATGATTTGTAGAATGAAAGAAAGGACACTCACAAAAATCCACCAACCACATCAGAAGCACAACAGAAAACTTGCACCCCACCCATATATTTAGGGTAGGGATGTAGCTCATCAGTAGTGCTTCTGCTTGGCAGGCAGAATGTCCCATGTCCAATCCTCAGCCATCTCCATGTGGGGCTGGGATAGTTCCCTGCCTGAAACCACGGGGAGGTGCTGCCTGCCAGTGTAGACACTGTTAAGCTAGATGGGCTAATGATCTAATTCAGTATAAGTCAACTTCCTAGATATGTAAAGATCACATGCATTTTAACAGGTAAAGTTTAAATTGTGTGTGTGTGTCTGTGTGTGCACATGTAAAATTAATGGCTTTATGTAATGCTTTGAAATGTTTGTAGTCTACTTCTTTTTAACTTGTGGCTTTTTATATATAATCTTAATGTCTATTTTACACAAACTGCTCGCAGGTTTGTACAACCAAGCGGTATACAACTCCTGTTAAATGAATGAATATTTCACCGACATTTTCTCTCCCCTTTGATAACTTTTAAATGCTATTTCTTTTCTCACTAGCTCGCTTTGTTCGTTGTTTAATAATAATAATAATAATAATAATAATAATAATAATAATTTATTATTTATACCCCGCCCATTTGGCTGGGTTTCCCCAGCCACTCTGGGCGGCTTCCAACCAAATATTAAAAACAATACAGCATCAAACATTAAAAACTTCCCTAAACAGGACCGCCTTCAGTTGTCTTTTAAAAGTAAAATAGCTGCTTAATGCCTTGACATCTGCTGGGAGGGCATTCCACAGGGCAGGTGCCACTACCAAGAAGGCCCTCTGCCTGGTTCCCTGTAACCTCACTTCTTGCAGCGAGGTAACTGCCAGAAGGCCCTCGGCGCTGGACCTTAGTGTCCGGGCTGGACGATGGGGGTGGAGACGCTCCTTCAGGTATACAGGTATATTATTGCATGTATATCCCTCCTTTTTCTTTAAGGAGCTTAAGGTATTGTACAAGACTCTCCCCCTCACAACAACCCTGTCAGGTAGGTTAGGCTGAGAGGCAGTGACTTGGCTCAAGGTCACCCTCCTGGCTGAATGAGGATTCAAACCCTGATCACCCACTTCCTGGTCTGCCACTCTAACCCTTGCACTACAGGCTATTTTGTTTTTCTGTATTACAGGGATAATGTGCAGCCTAGCCAGATGACCAGATTGCTGTGGAACCAGCAGTCTTTTGCTATCATTTTGACCAAACCTCTCAGCCAAGCTTCTTATTTCTGACCGGCCAGTAATAAATCTCAGCTGATGCTACTTGCGTTTATGGTCACAGCAAAGGCTTATTATTTTTCATGATGAACCATAATACATTCTTTGCCCATATTAAAGTGGAGTAAGACAGCTTGCTCTCAAAGTATCCATCGGTGTCTCCTGCATACTAAAGAGGCACCCAAGTCACACTTCGGGGATTTATTAGACCTCGCCGGCCACAGCAGTCTCTGTTTGTTGGTACTCATGGCCAGCTTTTGCAAGCAAAACCGCTGCCTAAGCGCCAAGTTGTGTGGCATCCAAAACGGCTGCACGGGGGGGTGGGGATAGTGATAATAACTCGACTCTTAATAATGCCATCTGTATTGGAACATATTGTTTACCATTCCAGGAAGCAGAAACAGAATTTTGTAGAACTTATCATGCTAACTGATGCATTATGCAAATAGAATCCTCAATTTCAAATGGAAAGAAATGTGTGGGGGGAGAGATTGAATCCTCTCGAGTGTGGAAGTTTAGAAAATAGTGCAAAAAACCTGCACAACAAATCATTGTCTTTGCAATCATACCCTTACACAGACTCTATGACCAATCTTATAGGTAAAGGTAAAGGGACCCCTGACCATTAGGTCCAGTCGTGACCGACTCTGGGGTTGCAGCGCTCATCTCGCATTATTGGCCGAGGGAGCCGGCGAACAGCTTCTGGGTCATGTGGCCAGCATGACTAAGCCACTTCTGGCAAACCAGAGCAGTGCACGGAAATGACGTTTACCTTCCCGCTGCAGCGGTACCTATTTATCTACTTGCACTTTGACGTGCTTTCGAACTGATAGGTTGGCAGGAGCAGGGACCAAGCAACGGGAGCTCACCCCATTGCGGGGATTCGAACCGCCGACCTTCTGATCAGCAAGCCCTAGGCTCTGTGGTTTAACCCACAACGCCACCTGCGTCTTATAGTTCAAGGCATTGCACAGGATATAAAATGCAATCTTGTTTGTGTGGTATTTGTGTACAGGGCAGTTGTTTGTTGATGGGGAAGTGGGACCTTTAATGCTCTCGCAACTTTGCATCTGCTTCCCAGAATAGCCCTCCCCCCTTTTTGGAAAGAGAACCCCAACCCACAAGTAGGAACCGGGGGGGGGGGGAATTCTCATTCAGTTCGCATTTAAAGGTGAACCTATCCAGTTTGCAGTTCCAAAGACAATATGTAGACCAAAACACAACTCTCTTTTGACATTTGCACTTCTGCAAATTTTGCAAAGCAGTTCTCCAGCCAGGTAATGTGAACAGAAATGCATATGCTAGGGTAAAGTGTACATAAAAATGTATGTGTTAGAGAGAATAGCATACAGAACTGGGTTACTTTAGGGAAAAGCTGTATTGGAAAAATGTATGTATTTGGAGAAAATTGCACTAAAATGCTGGTGAAAGACCTCTAGCTGTAGTGTTGCTATCGAGAATGCCCTTCTCAACTGGCAAAGGCAGGCCAAAACTTTCTCAGCTAGATATATCAAATGGTAGCTCAAGAAGATTTGTGCAACTATAGGACACGCTTGCGTATTGTGTTCAGTGAAACTTACTCCTGGATACAGCATATGAGTGCAGCCTCAAAGAATAGGAGAGATCAAGAATTATCATCACTGTATGATGACGTATGTGGTACCACTCTCCTCTCCTTTCGTCACAACTAACCCAAGAGAGCCGCTGCCAAATAATTCTGGGCTAGACTTGTGACCTGGTACAGGGTAATTTTTATGTTGCAAGGACGGATATGTACCAGCTTGCCTTGCACCACAGCCATGGGGTCAACAAATATATTTCCACATGAAGTCGGACACTCTTTGATGTTTCTAAAATCCATTCTTTCAGAGCTACCCAGGTCACGGTAAGTGCAAATTGAGGATTCAATTTCAGCACTGGAGAGCGTCCTAGCCAGCCAGCACTTCATATTGTGAGGGTGTAGCATCAAACTAAAAGCATTGCCCGTTTTCTCTCGCAACGTGTTTACCTCTCCAGGATTGAAAACACACACCAAAATCACAGCACAGCTACCAGAGAGATAATTAGGTACTTATATACCTATAACCAAACAAATTTCCCATCTGTGCACAAACATACTTCTCCTTCCGGCTACAGTGAAGCTCATAATCAGGAGAAGGTACTGGGGAAACGTTCCCCAAATGACTGTTTATTGTTCTTCTGATAATACTTCTGGCCTGATCCTGTGCGCAAAGGGAGTGCATAGAATGGAGCACCAATCCCTGCAGTCCAATGCCACACAACTGATAGCACTGCAAGAACCACGAGACCCAATTCTGACAGCAGCCCAGGAATTGCCATTGTTGACAGCAGGAAACAAGGCTCTACCTACCTTGCAGAACTTTCCTATTGTTTCCATGTGATGGTATTCAACTTAAAGGTAAAGGTAAAATGGGGGCGTGGGTGGCGCTGTGGTCTAAACCACTGAGCCTCTTGGGCTTGCCGATCAGAAGGTCGGTGGTTCAAATCCCCGCAACGGAGTGAGCTCCCATTGCTCTGTCCCAGCTCCTGCCAACCTAAGCAGTTCAAAAGCATGCCAGTGCAAGTAGATAAATAGGTACTGTTGTGGCAGGAAGGTAAACGGTGTTTCCGTGCGCTCTGGTTTCTGTCACGGTGTTCCGTTGCACCAGAAGCGGTTTAGTTATGCTGGCCACATGACCCGGAAAGCTGTCTGCGGACAAACACTGGCTCCCTCGGCTTGAAAGCAAGATGAGCGTCACAACCCCATAGTCGCCTTTGACTGGACTTAACTGTCCAGAAGTCCTTTACCTTTTTTTACCCTTATTCAACTAAATATTTGCACTAGCACAAGAATTAGCAGTAGTGCAACAACCCCTGTCATCTCCTTGCATGTGCCCTGCGCTACCTCCAGATTTCGTCTAAAGGGCGCTCCAGATGTTTTGGGACTACAACTCCCATCATCCCTAGCTAACAGGACCAGTGGTCATGTATGATGGGAGTTGTAGTCCCAAAACATCTGGAGGGCCGAGTTTGCCTATGTCTGGTCTAAAGGGTTGAGGGAACATCAAGAACAGTTTTAGGAGGCACATAGGGGAAGGAGAACATCCCTTTGCACAGGGGAAAGTCCCTTTGCACAGGGGAAAGTCCTTGAACTAATGGAAAGTTACACGAGAACATAAGAAGAGTTTGCTGATTCAGGCCAATGGCCTATCCAGTTCAGCATCCTGGTCTCACAGTAGCCAAGGAGATGTTGGTGGAAAACTTGAGTTCTCCTTAGTGTTATGTTGAATATAGCCCACTGCTATTTTTTCAGGCAAAACTCCCCTAGATTTAGTTGGTCTTTCCATTAAACATTTCTGCAATCCAATTCTCTGCAGCCTCACCAGCTTCCCACACCTCCTGATCTGGAAAAGTCTTCTGGGAGGAGTTAGCTCCTACATTGCAGAGGACTGCACTAAATGACTCTCAGTTCTCTTCCAACTTGACAGTCCTATGATGTCTTTCCCCTGGAATTTAAATAGAAGTGTGAGAAGCCAGGGTAGCTATACATTGCCAAGCATCTGAGATGGCTGCGCTTGCTCATTTTGTTTTTAAGGAAAATACTTCCTCTTGCCTTAAAAAACAACAACACCTTCCATGCTGGATTTCGTTAAAAGTAAAAACAGTGTGCTTCTTAAAATAAATATATATAACAATGAACAGCTGTTAGGTGCACAGCAGACAGCCCCACAGCCTTCCTGACCTTTGATGAAAGCCCAGGTGAGAACACCATAAGTTTTTTTTCCTGGAAGTACATAAGAAAACTGCAGAGTACAGACCATTGGGCAGATAATTTGCAGAATAAAATAAAGGGAAGAACACTCACAGACACTCTTCGGCCACCTTATAAGTAAGGTTAAGTGCAACATGAAAACCCATGAGAATTTCACAAAAACTGTCATTCACCTTCGATTATCGAAATTATCACCTTCGATAATTTCTGCTGACTTTTCTCTGCCAGTTGCTGAGAAATAAACTGCACTTAGAAATTTCTAAATTATCAGCATCGTGCACTAAAAGATCACAGCTGGCAACAGCGACAAGCAGTGGAACTCACCAAAGAACATTTAGTCCTACAAACCTGTTGAAGCAAGCTAATCTCACCCAAAAGACAAGAGAAAAAAGGAAAGAAAAATGGAAAGAAAGAAGGAAATCCATAAACTAATGTTTGTTTGTAAAGAAAGAAAAATTATATTCTGGTAATATTTCTATTACAGTTTATGGAAAGAGATAATAATAGAATAAAATAGTTTACAATTAAAATGTGACTTCTCACCGTTTGTGTATCATCTGTTTCCTTTATTATTTCTTAAATTTGCTATATCTAGTATATTTCATTTTTAAATTATGAAAAGAAAAACTTCAAATATACCATGAATTCATTTAAACACAATACATATTTTCGTCTTCTTTTTCCCATCCCCATATGTAATTCAATCTAAGCAGATCACTAGTTCTGTTTTTACACCTTCTTTTGTTAAATACTCTTCCACATATTTCCACTCCTCTTTGATTACTTGCTTTGGTATATTCCTAATTGCCGCTGTCATTCTTAATTTCTTCCTGAAAATTAAATGGGAAGGCTTGGCATCAACAGGCCTCCCAAGGGAGAGGGCTTAATAATCTGAGAGCCACGTCCAAGAAGGTCCTGTCCTGTATACTCACCTGCTATATATTAGATGGTAATGGGACAATGAGAAACTTTCTCATTGCTGCCCCCCCCCCTTAATCTAATTCCTCTTTCTGTGGCTGGAACTGCTTTAAGTCTTTTTTATATTAAAAAAAACCAAACCAAACCACCTGAATATCTAACCAGATATGGTTTGGCAAACTCTTGGAAAATACCTTTGCTTGGAAATAAAGTCCTACCAATGCAAAACATGATAAAAATAATCTCTGAAACACGGGGACAAACAGAAGAAGACACCTTCACCCCGGTATGGTTCCCCTTCATCACACACAGCCCAATGAGACAATGACAAAAATCTACCGACAGCATACAAATCAATATGGCTAACCTGATCAAAAACACCCACCCACCCCACTCACACAGGAAACCAAAGATCACAACAGCCAACCACAAATGAACAATCACACCCTACGCCAACCCCGACCTCTCTCACCGTCAAAGGAGCACAAGCGAACAACAGAGAACCTGCACAAACGACGCTGACACCAAACCCTACATATATTTAGTAAAATAGAAACATCGTCACCCCACCCCACTCATCTCCCCACCCCACCCACCTCTTTCCCCCTTTTCTTCCTAATGTCTCAACAAACGAAACTGATCTGCAAAAATGTTACATGGAAAAAATACAAGACATTGCACACACCTTTGTAAATCAAGAAAATCTTTAATAAAAATTTAAAAAATAATCTCTGAAAATATTTCCTTTGCAGATTTTTTTTTCTCTTTAGCCCCACTAAAATCAGTCATCTTAAGGCTGAAATTGACAAATTCATCTATCCCTAGCCAAAGGAGAGGTTTCTTCCTTTTCTTCTCCCCACCTCCAGCAAAAATAGGAAGGACAATGAAACTGTAAAATAAACGACTGAGATTGATATTATGACTCAGTGACAACTGAAGCCTTGGAAAGAAATGGCTTTTAACGCTTTTTTGTGAGACGCTTCCAAGTGCCCATTTAAACTTTCTGTAGAAGCAAAGTTCAGGCGCAAACGTCAGGAGGTGAGGATTGTTCTAAAGAAGAAAAGGGATTTTTAATATTCACCTTACCTCCCAATTAGGTTAATCCACATATCTAAAAGTAATTAACGGAAAAGAAAAGAAATCAATGACTTCAACATAATAACTCTTTAGCTTTTAAAAAAATCAGAGTAGGTACATTCATCCTCTGACGAGCCTTTTGCCTGCAATAATTAGTTCGGTCAGATAGATGTATGCTCTTGATAAATTTTGCAAGATAAACGAGCTTGGGAAGTTTCCTTGTTTCAAAGCAAAAATTAGGTATTATTCAAAAATGGCTGAGTTCCTTTGTCAGGCTAATAGGATTCCAGACACTATAAAGTAGGATGGGGCTGAAATAAGAGTTTAGAGATGTTCAGTGATGTACTCATATTTCAGACGAGAAAGTTTTCCAGGTTCTGTCTCACTCAACAAAATATGTTGAAAGAGCTTTAGATATTTGGAGTGGGCTTAAATGATTCACACTTCTCAAAACCCCATTTCCTGGTAGAATATCTATCAGATGTGATCTATACACAAACACACAGACACAAATATGCCTGCAGTACTTCTATCAAGCATTAGAAGGGGAAGCAACTCGCCTTGCAGATTGCTCTCAGAAGGAGACAATATGCCTTTTCTGGGAGCCCAGACTTTCCCAGTCTTGTGCCTGAGTCACGGGCAAGCTGAAATTGTCGGTCTGAGAAGCAAACTGAAGTCAATCCTGAGATGCAAGGCACTCCATTAGGGTGGTCGTGTGTCCTACTTTTCAGAGGACGGTCCTCTATTTGAAGGAAGGGCAGTCCATTCAGGTTCAGGCTGCATTCACAAAGCAGTTTGTTGCATTTCCTCCAGTGCTTCCAGAACTGTTTATTTTCCATGTCATAGTTGAGCTTTCACACATAATAAAAAGACACTTCTGGAAATGTAGCAGAATATAGTGAACATTTAGCACTCGTTTCCATGCTAGTTGTGTCATGTGACAAAGACACATGAAAGCAAAAGCAGCAAAGCAGGCTGGGAAGTACTAGGACTGCAAAGTCATTCGCCTACTAAAACAGTTGAAGCCTAGCTACTAACTGCTGAATCACTCTGGGTCATGTGACTCACTCTCCTAAAATGTAGCAGCCATTTTTCTCTCAGTCTCAGGTTGTAGTTGTAAGTGTGCCTACTACCGGTAGTCTGTGTGTATGTCTGCCTCAGTATGCAGTCAGTATAGAGCTCAGTCTGTGTTCAGTTCAGTCTGTATGTAATCTCTTTCAAGCTATTTGGAACAATGTTATGAAGAAGTTTATTTTATCTTAGTAAAGATTTTATTATTTCTAAGAAGAACTCTGCATCATTAATTTCTGCTGCGTGACAAGTTGGTCCTAACAGCTGACACATTCTCTCTTAATGAGAGCTGCCTACATTGCGGTGTGATTCTAGGAAGAGGCGTTTGGGGTGCTGGGGGGGAGAGTAGTACCTCTGTTGGGGAACTCCTTCCAGGGTAGTTTGCCCACATTTGGTCCTCATCCTGAACTCAGTTCTCACCTGTGACTCCTAGAAGCTGTCAGCCTGCGACAGCAGCCACAACGCAGGAAACAGCTTTGACTGGCTAGCTAAACCAGGCCAGCTAAACCAGGGACTTGCCCTGCATGCAAAGACAGGCTCTGGCAGATTGAGCAGACGAGACCAACAGTGGGTCCAACAGCCAAGAAGGCAGCTTCTGCACGTTCTGCAGAAAGAAATGAGGGGCAGATGGGGCTCATCAACCTGGGAAGGGAGCCCATCTGGGAAGAAGAAACTCTTAATCCTAAACCTCTGCTGCCTTGTGGGATATCTTCAGAAGATAAGGCTGAAGGGTTTGTTCACAGGAGCGTCCTACTCTCCTGTAGGACCCTGGCAGAGACACATGCCCGGCTGGCATGTTCTCTCCCTCCTGGTCGTTCGTTTGTTTGGGAGCTTCAAAAGCTTTCTTCTGCCTGAACATCACAGCGACTGATACCAAGAAGCATCAGCACACTTAGGGATCTGCAGAGTCTTCGCAGCATGCGTAAACCAACCTCAGCAACTCAGCGTTTTGGCTAATCTACTTTATTTACATATAAGCACACATGGAGCACTGCAACATGGCTCCCTCTCTCTCTAGCATCAGACAGCAAAGAGAAAGAACAAAGGACAATAGTCCCACTTCACGGAACACAGTAACACAAACATCCTGTCTCCGTCACATCCCACTCTGTGGAATGAAAACACACACCGTCATGTGATAGATAACAATCCCATGACTGTAGACACGGGGAATGAATCTCCAAGAGGGTTAACCCCTGCACAAATCCAGAGTGGAGTCCCTAACACAGTTGGATGCAGCAACTCCTGCAGCCAAGCTGGTGCCAAATGTATTACTCGGCTTTCCTTTGGATCAGATCAAGGAGGGCGGGGGGGGGAATCATCTGGGCAGTCCAGAATCTCCATACACACTACCCAGGCTTGCACTCCGGGGAGGTCATGTCGGTGCTGCTAACGCGGTGGTTTACCTTCACCCAGAGGCACACTCCATTGTCTGTCAAGACAGATGGATGCCAACAAGATCCCAGGAAGGAAACACTTGCATGGCAGTACAGAGATCAGCACAAAGTCCGGTAGTAAGCAGCCATCAAGAAAGTGGAGTGTTGTGATCTGCAGCTAACCTGCTCCCCTATCACCATCATCTCCAGTGACTCACCTGACCAGCCTCCCAGTGCCCTGCAAGGCATTGACAGATACTGCAGGCAAAAAAACCCCCATATTTTGCAATGTTACGGAAATAAGGAGGAGAACCAGGCTAACATCTCTCTGCATACTAATTGTGTGCAGGCTTCGCTTTTGGGTTTTTTTTAATGTTCAGAAATTTAATTAAAAATTGCACAGAAGGAACAAAGTAGCCAAACAGGCCATGGCAAGAGCAGCTCCAAAACCAAGAAGGAGAGAGAGAGAAATGGAGCTTGAACTGTGAGTTGGAAATCATACATATATAAAATGTGTTTTACATCTATAGCTGCCTTTCCTCCCAGCAGCAAAAAAAGGCAGAACACATAAGGATAGCCTACTGGATCAGGCCAATGGCCCATCTAGTCCAGCATCCTGTACTCACAGTGGCTATACAGAAGCCTGTGGAAAACCTACAAGCAGGATTTGAGCACAAGAGCAACTCTCCTCTCCTGTGGTTTCCAGCAACTGGTAATTCAGAAGCATTACTGCCTCTGGCCATGGAGGCAAAGCATAGCCATTCTGGCTAGTCGTCACTGGTAGCCTTATTCCCTGGACCTCTTCAATGGAGCTGCTTTGGTAGTACAGTGGAACCTCTGGTTGCGAACAGGATCCGTTCCGGAGCCCCATTCGCAACATGAGCAGAATGCAACATGAAGCGCCGCATCTCCACATGTGCGTGGCACGATTCGGTGCTTCTGCGCATGTACAAAGCACGATTCGGCACTTCTGCGCATGCGTGAACCGCTGAACCCGGAAGTAACCCATTCCGGTACTTCCGGGTTTGGCGCGTTCGTATCCCGTGACGAACGCAACCCGCAGCTATCGTAACTAGAGGTATGACTGTAGTAGGAGATGCCCACAATCCTCTTTGGGGATTCCAAGTAATACCTGAGGTGGCCTTTAATCTGCATGTTCTTTCTTTCTCTATATATGGATAGTGTAATTATAAGGCATGGGTAGGCAAACTAAGGCCCAGGGGCCAGATCCGGACCAATCGCCTTCTCAATCCGGCCCGGGAATCAGCGTGTTTTTACATGAGTAGAATGTGTCCTTTTATTTAAAATGCATCTCTGGGTTATTTGTGGGGCCTGCCTGGTGTTTTTACATGAGTAGAATGTGTGCTTTTCTTTAAAATGCATCTCTCGGTTATTTGTGGGGCATAGGAATTCGTTCATTTCCCCCCCCCAAAAAAAAAAATATAGTCCAGCCCACCACATGGTCTGAGGGACAGTGGACCGGCCCCCTGCTGAAAAAGTTTGCTGACCCCTGTATAAGGTTTAGTCACTAGATGGCACTGGACTTAGTTGTATCTGGGTGATGCCAGGAGCTTCCAGTACGCGTTCTGTCTGCCTTCCATGACATCCTCCCTTTCGTTGCATCCTCAATGGAGCTAGGTAATTTGGAAACATTATCTACAAGGGTTCAGTTCAAGACCATATGGAAACTGTGGACCTCGTTGATGTAGCTGATTATGTCATTGAGGCTGGATTGGCACAGCATGGTATTTTGGTTGTTTTTTACATTGGTTTCTGTACACAAAAATAAATGCAAATTTAATCATTTCAAAAAGTGGGGAAATGTTCTTGAAACTGTTGTGAACTTCATGGATTTATAGCACATGTTTTTACTTCCTCGTTTTGTCAAGGAACAAAAGGGCAGATGAGCCAACATCTGTGCATACAAAAATAACCCCTTAGAGCTTATTTTCCCCTTTTGTCAGAAATCTATTGTTAAACTGGAACATTTTAAAATTCTAGAAGCTGGCTTCCCTGCATACTAAATATTACAAACTCCTGCTTTAAGCTGAGAGGTTATCCTTGCCATGACACTTCTTTTTTAAAAAAATGAATAAAGCATTTGTAATAAAACTTAATTCATGAAATGCTTAGTGCCAACAGCTGGCTATAATCCAACTAATTCTTCTCAGAAAAGACTTGTTGAAATTAATTGGTCTCATTTAGTCCTGTGCAAGTGTTAAAATATAAACCAGGTAATATTCCTGTGGTTAAAAACAAGCTACCTTCTCCTGTCCCAGGGGACAGATGCTCTACCACTTGAGCTATGGCTCTGTTTCACTGCTGTTTGGTCCCCTTTTGTTCCTTCATCTGGAGCGGTTTCCTTTGCACCGTTTTTTCCTTCATTGCTCTAACTGGTCTTAGCTTAATTTGCCTACATTTCTACTTACAGCAATTGCCTGTGGGAACCAATCAGATTTTGATTCTGGGCATCCATGATGCCATCACATCAGACATAGAATGTCATGGCATCATTGAGAAAAGCGACCTACGTTGTCCCATCCGGTGGAATTAAATGGCATTGAGGGCAAATAAGGAAGTGGGTTGCTGCAATCCTAATCCTATTTTGCAAGTCCCATTGAATTCTGTGTCTACTTCTTAGTACGTGTCTTAGTATGCATGGATAGGATTGCAGCCAAAGGTATCAAAGAGATCATTGAAGCAACATTAATATGTTGGCATCAAGGGTAGAAATACAGAAACTGTTTTCAATGCTAAAAAAAAACAAAAAACCCTGATACGGATCAAATTGGTTTTTGTTTGGATCCATTAAAAATGGCTCTTTTAATTCTTTTTCTCTCCAAGCTATTTCAGCCACTTTACTTACTTTGTTTATAAATGCTGTTGGTTTACTTGCCCAAGGACAAGCTTATGACTTAAAGCATCTCATTACTGCATTTTGGCATCACTTGTGCCCTTCATTTAGTCTTTGTCTGGAATCCATGAAAACAATAATGCGCCCAGAATGTTTGGAGTTTGATTACATTTGTCAAAGGCCTGTTATCAAACACAATACTGCAGGCACTATTTGAACCTCAGTTTCTCTCAATGAAGTACAAGGGCAGAATTAGTTTGTGCCCCATCCACCTGCTTATAGGCTAGAATATTTACAAACGGTGCATAGGATTTGCATAGGGGAAGCACTGCCCACCTAGCAGTTCGAAAGCACATCAAAGTGCAAGTAGATAAATAGGTACCACTCTGGCTGGAAGGTAAATGGCGTTTCTGTGCGCTGCTCTGGTTCACCAGAAGCGGCTTAGTCATGCTGGCCACATGACCCGGAAGCTGGACGCTGGCTCCCTCGGCCAATAAAGCGAGATGAGCGCCGCAACCCCAGAGTCATCCACGACTGGACCTAATGGTCAGGGGTCCCTTTACCTTTACCTTTAAACCTCCACTGCCTTGTGGGATATCTTTGGGAGAAAAAAGACTAAGGAGTAAACCCTACACAAATCTAGAGTGGAGTACCTTAGACAGTTGGATGTTGCCTTGTACACCTTCTTCTGGCAACTCCGGCAACCAAGCCACTGCCAAGTGTAGGCTATGGCTCTGCTTTCCTTTCGACCACACCAGTGAGGCCAAGAGGAGGGAACTTGTCATTTGGGCAGCCTAGGACCTCCATCCACGTTGCCCAGGCTTGTGCCCCGGGGAGGTTACTTGGTGCTGCTAATGCAGCAGTTTGACTTCACCCTTGGAGGTACACTCTATTGTCTCTCAAGACAGATGGATGCCAACAAATCATAAAACAGTACTTGAGTTTGCTACTCGCATATATGATGATACCACTGGTCTCAACCACTGAAGACCTTACTTGAGAAAATACCATTATCAGCAACCTCTGTTTCATCATTTTTGACAGTGTATCAATCCAGGACATTTCCAACCAGCCATTTCTGCAGTCTTTAAATTGTGCATTCAAAGTATATTTGCAGGCAGCAGCTCTTGTGATCGTGATGGCACTCCTTTGAGCAACTGCTCTCATGGAAATTGCTGCTGGCTATAGCTATAAACACCTTGATCCGTAAGTTACAAATGATCACAAGAATGCATGCCTGTGGACAGTTGAGATTGCTCTTGTGAAGAAAGGAAATGTAGTCACGATGGCTATTGTCTATCCCTACCATCCGAGGCACTAATGCTTCTGAATACCAGTTGCTGGAAACTGCAAGAGGGGAGAGGGCTCTTGTGTTCAGGTCCTGCTTGCAATTTTCCCACAGGTAGCTGTTCGGCCACTGTGAGAACAAGATGCTGGACTAGATGGGCCATTTGCCTGATCCAGTAGACCTTTCTTACGTTCGTATTGTCTGAACCAACTCCAAGATACACTTCTTCCATAATGCACATCTGGAGCATAATAACAAAGAATAGTGGCGAGGGAGTCCCCCAATAATGTTATCTGTGAGAGTGACAGGAACGTGATAAACACACTCCTTATTTCCCCTCCGAGGGAAAAGCTGATTGACTGAAATGGCAAATAAATAACTTCCACAAACAACAGCTTCTGATGACAGCCCACTGTGTGTGACCCCATGAGGGCAAATTGCCTTCAAAAGGAGAAGGAGCAGGATGCCAAAAAAAAAAAAAAAATTACCACAGAAGGCAACACTCGAAGGCCTGGTGTGGTGCTTTATTATTTGATCGAGTGCCTCAGAGTGACAAATTGTTAAAGCTGGAATCTTCCACATGGGGAGGCTGTCAAGAAAAAGAGAAAATGGAAGAACGTCAAACTCATGATTTGTGAAATGGTGGCTTCTCTTTTGTGTTAGGCCCTCAGCTGTTTTATGGGGGAGGCTTCTGTGAGGGGAGAGCTCTCATTTCCCTCATTTCCAGTCAGACCTGACCTGGAGTCAACTTGGGGCAAGGCTGCAGTGTATTCTGATACAGAAGATTGTATGTGTTTTCAGTCCTTTTCACCAAAAGACTTCTTCAAGACTTCCCTACATTAATTCTGTATGTCACTGCCAGCTTCTTTGACCTCAAAGAATCCTGCTCATATACACCATTTCTGCAATGTTTTTGACACAGTAACTAAGTACAAAAAACTTCCGAGTACGCGCCAACCATTTGATTTTATTGACTTTTGTAAAATTGACACCAATAAATTCGCATTTATCCAAATTTTGCAATGTAGTTCTCCAGCCAACCACTGTTTTAAAAGATGCATACATTAGAGGAAATTGTGCATAAAATGAATATATTAGCAAAAACAACAGACCAGTACATAATGTTTGGAAAAATGGCTTGTGAAAATGCATACATTGGTCAAAACCACATACAAAAATGTGCTTACTAAGAGAAATTTGCACTAAAATGCTGAAGAAATTGCTGCAGAAACAGGGAGAATAGAATTGAAGTTTGCAAGAATGAGAAATGTAGAGAGCTGAAATTATCTGATCCTTCCATCCCTAGTATGAGATAACACTTGGTTTGATGCAATGTCTTCTAGCCTCTCCACAAACAAATAACTGAAGCCCTCAATTAACAGTGCCCTAAACTGCAGTTTACTTAACCTAACAACTCATCCAGTCCTGCCCATTTTTTAATTGAACATCGATGCCATTTTTATCTTTCACTTGAGTTTTCAAGAGTTCATTGTTGTCTCTGAAGGTCAGCAATCATTTTTTGACTCAGCTAGTTGGCATATTTCTGTAAAGTTCTGTAAATTTAACTCATTGCCCCAATGTAATTTATCTATGGCATTTTGTGGGAAGTTCCTGGGATAATTTGGGGTGCCACACAATCATTGATAAATAATCACATTACAACATTACAATAACTGCTGCATACTTTGCATTATTAAAATTCATGCCGATTGCCTGCGTTACGGCTCATTTAGAGCCCCTGCAATGCCTTGGATTGATAATCCAAGCACCCAAATTACAATTTATATGTCAATTTCCAAAGAGGGGCTGTTACTGTCATTTTGGGTAAATAATGCCCCTTTAAAATTGTATAAATAAAAACGGGTTTTGCATAACAAGCCATGATAGCTCCAGAACAGCCATTACCCTCATCAGCTAAACAATATGCATGTTTAAAATGTGTCTGAGTACATTTTTAATGTATTTTTTGCTTCTCCAATGGCACTATAATGGCTTTTGAGAAGCTGTGGTGGTTTATTGCATCAATTTTCTTACATGTGTGGGGAGGGGAGGAAGGAGTGGTCTTGTTTCCGCCTAGTATTAAAGCAAATGTCGTCTCTGAATATGTCTAAAACTCTGCACACACACAAAAAAATTAAATACACACATTCAGAATCCCTAACCTAATCTTCCAAACAACGCAGGAGTAAGTACATAAAGTTACATTCCTTCTCTAATGAGTATTTACAGTAGCCCTTGGAGAGTTGACTTCTAAAAGGAACCAATTCCAGTTCAAGATGTCAAAAGAGGAACTAATTCAAGTTCATCTTTGTCCCTTCATGCAGCAAACAAGTTCAGTTCAACTCACAGTTCAATTCGAGTTCGCTTAAATTATCCTTGGCAAAAGAATTTCAGCATTCAAAACGCTAAGGACCGCTGTGTTGAAGTATAAAATATATGCCAGAAGACTTAGATTTGGAAACATACACACAGTGGAATGGCTTAAAAGGGGTACAAAAACGAACCTGAATATATTTTGAAACCATTCACAGTTCCTTCTCAACATAAACTTAATTTACATCCAGTTCACTCAGCAGCTACTGGAGCTACTTTCAGATGCAGTTCAGAGATTTTTGAAGCAATTCAGTGAACTTTCGTTAAACTGAATTAAAAAGGTAAAGGTAAAGGGACCCCTGGCCAATAGGTCCAGTGGCGGACGACTCTGGGGTTGCTGCGCTCATCTCGCGTTATTGGCCGAGGGAGCCAGCGTACAGCTTCCGGGTCATGTGGCCAGCATGACTAAGCCGCTTCTGGCGAACCAGAGCAGCGCACGGAAACGCCGTTTACCTTCCCGCTGTAGCAGTACCTATTTATCTACTTGCACTTTGACATGCTTTCGAACTGCTAGGTTGGCAGGAGCAGGGACCGAGCAATGGGAGCTCACCCTGTCGCGGGGATTCGAACCGCCGACCTTCTGATCGGCAAGCCCTAAACTCTGTGGTTTAACCCACAGCGCCACCCGCGTCCCTGAATTACTTCATTCCAAACACTAGTTTACACTGTTGCTTGTTGCTAAGGTTGATTATTTGGCAGCAACATGAAGGATTAGTCAATCCATGACTAACTACCGGTACTAGCCACAATGGCTATTGTCCATTTCTACCATCTGAGGTGTTAATGTTTCTAAATACCAGTTGCTAGAAAGAGGGGAGAGAGGGCTCTTGCTCTCAGGTCCTGCCTGAACAAGATGAGCCACTGGCCTGATGCAGCAGGGCTATTCTTGTGTTCTTATGATACTGTAGGTAGCTATAGCTACAGGATCGATAGCAAAACTGTTGATAGCAGGACAATCCTATGCACATCTATGCAGAACTAAGCCCCATTGTTTTCACTTATTTCCAGTGAGTAAGTTTAGTACTGCAGCCTGTGTCTAGCAATAGAGGCTGTTCCTGCAGATTTAATTAGAACTTTGCCATATGTTGTGGTCTCCGGTTATCCAGAGGTATGTGTCGACAAAGAAGCCACAGAGGAGCTTTTTTAAAATAATAGTAATAATACAGCTTTAATGCTCCCGCCAGTTCTCTTTTCATTGTGTTAATGATCCATCATATGCATTTTAATTATGCAGATGTGCCTGTGAAATCTTTGTTTTGGTGTGCCTTTTAAAAAACCAAATTACATTTTTTTAAAAAAATTGTTTGCTACGAGGAGGGAAGGGATGCCTGAAAGCAGCTTTTGTTTCAGGCTAGAACTGCTGCCTCAAAGATTAAGATTTGAAGACGGTGCGTGGCCCTGATTATGCTGGTATTATTCTACACCTTCCCTTGAATATCAAGGTAAGCCAGCTGAAGAGTGGCTGAGGACTATTACTCTTCCTAACAAAAACCTAGCCTTCCCCTCGACCGCCGTCACATTAAAAAATTAACACGTACGCAGGGAGTCTATTCTGAATGGAAATGAATGTTCTTTTTGACCCAATCCCCATCACTCACCTACAGCACAAAAGAACATCATTTAATGCCCAAGAATTATCTCTTCCCTTTTTGGAATTTTAAATAGCGTTACTTCAGTGTTTCCAGCTATGGAAAACTTACCGAGGAGAGGAAAGAGAGATTATCACGCAACAGTCCTTTGCGTGGCAAGGTCCTGAACTCTCCCCCATTGTAGAATAAAGACACTTGACACCAGAATTTAGGTTAATGGCATGAAAAAGGCCACAACTTTATTGATTACAGAATGTGAGTGGTATTGGCTTAGGCATTGGAACCAATGACTATATCTGACTCCTGCCCACCTGCCAGGAGTCTAGTAAGGATTAACCACCGATAGGGGGAGCCCTGTTGATGCACATCAACTAGGAATTCCCCCAGGGTCACCGATAGAGGTTGTGCTATGGGCTTTGGACAGAGGACACCCCCCCCCGATTCCTTTAAAGGAATACCCTTGAAATAGGAGGGGTAGGTGATGGCTGCCACCTCCCCTCACCTCCAACCGAATACTCCAATGCCTAACCGCCAAACCTTACAAAGTTGTGACGATTTGCTACGAGGTAGGCAAAAAAACAAGTGGCTGGTGCCAATTTGCCAAGTGGAGAAAATTCCTACCAGGCCCCCTGGACAACCAAGGCGACCAACCGAAGTCCATAGCAAGGTCAAAGGATAAGGACCTAACCTTAGGGAGGGAGGGAGGGAGGGAGGGGGGGAGGGGGGGAGGGAGGGAGAACTGCGCAAGTGGGAGTGAGGTAAAAGAGGGGGTGAGCCTGGCCACGGCTTGTTTAAATGGGCTAAGCCACGTCCCCTTCAGCCAATCGGACTGGCCGATATGAAATGAAGCGGCCAGGAACTCCCTGTGATGCGGAACTACCTAAGCCCTGCGTGCACGGGTCGGGCTCATGATCTGCCTGCAACGTCGACTCCCTGCAAGGGGAATCGGCATTAAGCTCAATTTGAAGGTAAAGGTAAAGGTACCCCTGACTGTTAGGTCCAGTCATGGACGACTCTGGGGTTGCGTGCTCATCTCGCTCTATAGGCCGAGGGAGCTGGCGTTTGTCCGCAGACAGCTTCCAGGTCATGTGGCCAGCATGACTAAGCCGCTTCTAGCGAACCAGAGCAGCGCACGGAAGCGACGTTTACCTTCCCGCCGGAGCGGCACCTATTTATCTACTTGCACTTTGACATGCTTTCAAACTGTTGGTGGGGAGGAGCAGGGACTGAACAACGGGAACTCACCCCATCGCAGGGATTCGAACCGCCGACCTTCTGATCAGCAACCCCTAGGCTCAGTGGTTTAGATCACAGCGCCACCCGTGTCCCCAATTTGAAGTTACAGGTCTTTATTATTTCTGCTGCCATGCCAGAATATTGCAGAAGAGTGCCCAGAGCAAAAGGGGAAGCCCCTTTGAAAAGGAAAGGACATAAATCAGTCGTGTCGAGACAGGTAAGAATTTACAGGTAAGGGACCGCAACATAAATCCAGGCAGGTGAGAGATTAAAACGTAGCGTGGAATCAAACCCAGTCAGCATTAAAGCCTCCGAGCTGAATTCACTGCTAATGAGATGGAACTGTGGACCCCTGGGAGGACTGGCTGGCAGGGAGAGAGCGAGCAACATGGCAAGGAGGGATCGACTCCACGGCTTCTCTCACCTCCTCATTAGAAGGTGTTGTAAATGCATTTCCCAAGCCACGGCTCTAAGTGGGATGATTACATTATTCATTTATACTAATTTCCTGTTCAATAATGATCCAGCTGATTAGGAGCTTGTCATGCAAAACAGCCAGAAATTAGAGAAACTCATTATGGAGTGAGGAACTGGGTGGCTTCACACGGGCTTAGTGCTTCACGCCGAGGGAGGGCCCCATCTGACGTTGGCGCTGCATCTCCAGAAGGTGGAGAAGTCCACACACCATGGTTCCTGCTCATGATGTCAATGGCCACTAGCCACAACGGCTGTGTTTTACCTCTACTGTCAAAGGCAGTGTGCCTCTGAACAACATTTGCTGGGAATCACAGGTGGGCAGACTCAGGTCCTGCTTGCAGGCTTCCGACAAGCATCTGGTTGTTGACTGTGAGAAAAGGATGCTGGACAAGACTAGCCATTAGCCTGTTCCAGCAGGCTTTTCTTGGGATCTTATGATGCTGGGTGAGGCACAGAGCTATCGATAGCCTTCTCCTCCATGGTTTCGTCTAATTCTCTTTTGAAGCCATCCAGGTTGGTGGTCATCACCGCCTCTTGTGGGAGCGAGTTCCACAGTTTGACTATGGTGCTGTGTGGAAAAAAAGTGCTTTCTTTTGTCTGTCCTGATTCCCCCAGCATTGAGTTTCATTAGATGTCCCCTGTTGCACTCAGGTGCTGCTTGTGGGCTTCCCATAGGCATCTAGTTGGCCCCTCTGAGAACAGGATGCTGGACTAGATAGGCCACTGGCCTGATCCAGCAGGCCCTTCATATGGGTGAAGTGCCCTGCTGGGCTAGTTCAAAAGTCCATTGGCCTCATCACCTCCTAGGAATTTCCAGCCCCAGAAGTATTTGTCCACACAAGAAGCTAGGAATAGTGTGTTAACATGCAGCAGCAGTGCTGATCCATAACTTCATCGAATTTTAGAGTTGGAAAGGAATCCTGAGGATCATCTAGCCCAACACCTTGCAATGCAGGAATATGCAATTGTCCCATATGGGGATCGAGCCTGTGACCTTGGGTGCTGAAGCACCATGTTCTAACCAACTGAGCTATCCAGTGGTGCGCAAGTGCAGGCAAGGTAGGGATCAGACCAGGCTTCCTCAAACTCGGCCCTCCAGATGTTTTTGGCCTACAACTCCCATGATCCCTAGCTAGCAGGACCAGTGGTCAGGGATGATGGGAATCGTAGTCTCCAAACATCTGGAGGGCCGAGGTTGAGGAAGCCTGGATTAGACAAATTTATGGCGGATAAAGATGCTTGCCACAATGGCTTTGTTGTAGCTCCACTGTTGGAAGAAGTATGCCTCTGGATGACAGTTGCTGGGCATTCCAGGTGGGTAGGGCTTCCTGGGGGCATCTGATTGGCCACTGCGAGAACAGGATGCTGTGCTTGGTGTGCATTTGGCCTGATCCAACAGGGCTCTTCTTATGTTTCAATGTCTTTATGTACAGACTTTATACATGTATGTTACCTGTGACAGGGCAAAGAGTAGCTTGTTGATGGGAGGCATCAACAGCATGACAAGAAAGTGTTGTGGAAAACCTTCCCCAGCACCCTCAAGATCCCATTCTGGAGTGTCATCCCCAAAGCTGTTATTCACCAAAACTTAAGAAGACCGAAGAACCAGTTGTGGGTCTCCTTCATTCGCATTTAGCTAATGCACAGCCATGGCCTAATGAGACTAAGCGATGTAATTAAACAGAATATTGTGTGTTTTCTGCCTCCCAAACCACCACGTTAGGTAAGCTCTCCCCTATGCCTTTGCTGAAACTTCCTTCAGCACTTCACTATATAACAATCCTTTTCATATAGTAAATTAATTCCATTCAATTGACTGCTTCATGGCTACCTATAAGTAATGTTCGGGTATCCCACAGGATGGCAAGATTAAAACAAACGATGTCCTCTTTTATATTCCTCACCTTGGTGTGACTCTCCTCATTCTTCCATCAAGCTGTGCTGCTTATCACAATTAAGAATAACCGCATCACAAGGAAACAAATGATCTAACTGTCTTTCTGTCTAGCTCTCTTTGGGATATATGCCCTCTTTTTCATTACTTGCTTTTGACATTTCTGAATCAATGCTCCGGAATTAATTCAGTCACTGAGCAACCATTCCCATGGCAGGCCTTTCTCTTCTCAGGCCGATTAGCTTTATGATTTCTGTAACTTGAAACAAGCACAAACAGGGGCATTGCTAGCTACTTAAAAGATTGAGGGCATGGACCCATAGATGAACATTTTCATAAGATTTGCATGGATAGGTAGAGTACCCACTTAGAATTTAAAACATCATGGAAGGCCAGCCAACTCATTTGCCATCCAAATCACCCTGGATAAATTCTGCCGTTAATCTGCTACCCCATCCCAGATAACCCAAATCCATTCCTCTTAAATTTATTTACCGTCAATTAATTTCCCAGCTTATCTCCCTCAAAATAAATGTGATTTCCCTTCCATAATTCCCATTCATTACCTCCAAGCCAACTCTGCCTAGATATATCTAATATCAGTCCTATTAAATTAATTTATTCCCCCAAATTAATATGCTACTAACCTAGATCTCACACACACACACACAATCCAACTCCCCTAGAATCCATTGCCTGCCCAGAAATAATCAGGACACTTAAAAAAAGAGTCAGGGCTTGCCCCCAAAAGGGCACAAATATAAGAATGGAACATACAAGTAACCAGTTCCCTGATTCATCTAGTTTCTCAAAAAGAATTAAATGTACTTGCCCAGATTCAACTAACCCAGTGCAATAGCACAAGGCAGCATAACAGCCCCTACTAAATAAAAAAGTTCCTTCCAATAGCACCTTAGAGACCAGCTAAGTTTGTTGTTGGTGTGAGCTTTGCATTCTGAAGTATGCATGCACACGAAAGCTCATACCGATAACATACCAATAACAAACTTAGTTGGTCTCTAAGGTACTACTGGAAGGAATTTTTTAATTTTGTTTCGACTACGGCAGACCAGCACAGCTACCTACCTGTAACTAGCCCCCACTAACACAGCAGAGCTTTCCCCCAGTCACAGTCCAACAGTTCAGAGAAAGTTACAGGTAGGTAGCCGTGTTGGTCTGCCATAGTCGAAAGCTCATACCAAGAACAAACTTAGTTGGTCTCTAAGGTGCTACTGGAAGGAATTTTTTTTTAGTTCAGAGAAAATGGTATTGGCAAGTTCTCTGGCTTTCAGCCTGCCGACCCTATGAAGGAGACTGACTCCAATTTCTGTATCAAGAGTGGGAGATATTCTGTGTTTATACTGAAAAATGCAGTGTACACATGCGGCAAATATGCAGGTGGAAACTTGTGTGTTGTGCTGTTGTACACCTACGAGAAGCAGGGAGGAATACAGCTCCCTGCTACCTATAGCAGTCATTGGCAGACCTGGGATTTCTGTCTTGCAAGCTATGTAAAAGGCAGCTCTTCCTTTTCCGTGGATGCTTAGAGCAAACATTTCTCCATCTATCCAAAACAATAGAGGGGACACAATGGGAAGGAGCAAATCAAGAGCTGAGCTGGATAGAGAAATTGCCATGTATTGGCTGCTGTACCATGGTTGACTCTATTCTATTGTAGACTTAACCAAGCCTTGGCACTTTTGCTTTATTTATTGCTTTATTTTGGATGGCTTTTTCGGGCTTAGATTTAACAAGGGTGCTATTTTAGTCCCATGACTTCACAATTGCATTCTGCAAGGACAAAACTTCTGATTAGACTCAGGGCATTGGGCATCCAGAGAATCTCAACCTTCTTTCTTTCTTTCTTTCTTTCTTTCTTTCTTTCTTTCTTTCTTTCTTTCCTTTCTTTCCTTTCTTTTCTTTCTCAGTAGGTTTCTAGCCTGTGTGCAGATAAGTTTTAATAGTGTTATGAGTTGGAGTGGGGTAGGCTGAGCACCCATCTAATTTCTGGATCCAGCACAGATTCAATTCCTGGAATAGCCAGGCTAGCTTCCTAGTGATGTAATGGCCTTTTAAATGTGGGCCACTAAGATGACAAAGTAAGTGACTCTGCGCCAGAGAAGACTTCCCTCAAATTGCCAGTAGTTAGAAAACCCAAGTCCAGAGTTGGAAGTTGAGGTGTGTGAGAGATAGAAGCTAGGCTGCAAGCTGGGTAGCTGGGAGACAGAATTTCTGCTAGAATCCAAGGCTGCAGCTACATGAGAAGCAAGACCCTCTTGGGGTGTTAATGCTGTGAACCCCTCCATTGTAGGCTCAGGTTGTCTATATGTGTAAATAAACACACACAAAAACCACAGTCTATGCTGTCCCTCATTCTGAGGAAAGTGACCCCCGGGTAAGCACCTGGAACCCCTGGAATCTGGAGACTGGGGTGTTGTGTCACAATATCTATGAGCAATGTGTAGTGGAATCTCAGAAACCAAAATAGGACACTAAGAACCAAGCACCTGCTTACCCAACTATATGAGTAGCAGTTGCAGAAGACAGACCTGGCTAACATAATTCATGCCCTGGTGGTTTCCCAATTAGAGCATTGGTTCAGAAGCTGATAAAGAATAGCCATAGCTCAGTGGTAGATCAACTGGTTTTCCTTGACTTGGTAGAGGGCAGCTTCCTGTGTTCCTGTGCCCACCTATTTGTCCACCTGTTGGCAGGAACATATTTCACCCTTTCTAAAACCTCTGCATTGGTGGCCAGTTCGTTAATGGACTCAGTTCACTGGTTGGACCTTCAAAACCTGATATGGTCTTGGTGCAAGCATCTCAAGGAGTACCTTCTCTCATGCAAGTGTGTCTGGACCTTAAGATCTGTTGGTGAGGCCCTGGATTATCCATGTTCCATCCTTGGGGCAGGGGGTTAAATGTGTTGTCTACCAGACTCCTTGGATTGCTGCCTCAACTTTATTATTTGCATTTTTGAGCTGCCTAATAAGAGAAATTATGCTGTTGCCATGCAATACAGAACAAAAATGAAAAACTAACTGTGCAACAATAAAACCAACCCAGCAACAATACAGTGATAAAATCCAGCAGATGAAATCTTGGCATAGAACAGCCACTAGGCAGCTGGTCGCAACCCATTCAACTGACAGGGCAAATCAACCCCACCACTACGAAGCTAAAAACTAACTAATTGCCATCACTCTATAGAGCAAGTGTCAGGAAACTTTGGCCCTCCAGTTGTCACCATACTACAATTCCCATCAACCCACCTCTGTGGACACCATCCTTTGCTCAGAGGAGGAGGAGTTGGATACAAATGCAAATTAAGGGTTGAATCCAGTGGCCATTGCATGCACAGAACCATTTCCAGTAGTGCAATGAAAGTTTGTCTCCATCTATTCCTTCCACACCCCCTCCCCAAATCTGCTCCAGAGGTTTGAGGAAACTGCTAGAGCAGATTTGGGGATGGACAGGTGCAAAGATTGAGGGGAAGCTATGTGCATTGCACTTATGGAAGTCATTCCATGCATGCAATGATTTAGATGGAAGCAACCCAATAATATTGGATCTGAGAGAATATGTATTGGTCTTCTGTTTGCCTGGAGTCATTTACAGATTCCAACTGGTATCAAACTACAGTAGGAGCAGAGTCTAGACCATCCACCCATACGAATCACAGAGAAGAATACAAAAATGAAAGAATAAAAACAGCTAAAGAGATGCCAAGCCTGCCACCCAATCCACACACGCTCTCAGCCTGTGCCAGCTAGCTAAACATCCATAAGCCTCTACTTGAAAAAGCACAACAACCAATTAGCGGGGAGGCTTGACCTATATTTAAGTCAATTGTTCCTTCTCAGCTGCTGCATTTAAAATCTATTTGCTGCAACAACACTTCAGCTCCAGATGCACGAAGGAAGCCTCTTAATAAACAAAGCGGAGGGCGGCAAGAAGGTGATGCTCAAATAAAATGGCTGAGATCGTGGACTCCTTTGCTAAAGCACTTTCAGTTGCCCCAAACCTGGGTGGGACAAGTGACGAATTGAGGGGGGAAAGCAGCTTCTGCAAGATTACAGCTGCAGGTAAAGAGGAGGCGTGAAGCACCCACAATATCATCACATCCACGAAATCAGAAAAGTGCCGTAGCTTACCAAGTCAGGAGCATTTCTTTTTTAAAAAAAGAAAAGGCTTTGTGATTTACTGTTTGGGATCATGCTACTTGTGCTACTAGGTACACTGTAAATACCCAAGCTTAGATAAATAGATCTGCTTGGATAGGTAGCATCCTAATTATAAAATATTTAAAAACATTACATAAATAACAGGAAAATTAGCATGCAGTGCTACACACGGGGCAGGCTGCTTGAGAGCTTTAAATCCCTCGGCGAGGACGTACTGTGCTAGGCAGCTGTGTTATAATAGACTCATGAACCAGAACTGAGAATTGCAGCATTTTCTTCCCAAATAATCGAGAGCTGAGGTTTGACAATGACTCATCATCAAGGAACTCTTTCCGGGTCAGTTGGCCCAGCCAGGAACCCTTGGCCCTCTGTGGGGGAGCCTCAGTGGGTTGCAGAGGATTCTGGGAAGGGTTCTAGAGTGCCCATTGGAACCTGAGAGGAGGCCTGCTGGATCAGGCCAAAAGCCCATCGAGTCTGGCATCCTATGGGTCACAGTAGTCAACCAGATGCCTATGGGAGAAGGCTGAAATAAGGACCTGCGTGCAACAGGACTTTGCCCACCTGTGATTCCCAGCAACTGGTATTCAGAGGCATACAGCTTTTGGCAGTGGATGGAGAACATAACCATTGTGGCTAGTAGCCTAGACAGTCCCCACAGCTCCCAATCAAGCTAGAAATACTTTAAATAAATCTCATGATAAGCATCTGAGGAAGCCCAGGAGTACCCCAGAATATTGTTTGAAATCTATGTTCTGGGCTATGTTCTGGGCAGGGATGAGGAGGCTGTGACCCTCCATGCATTGTTGGACTCCAACTCCCATCAGCCTCAGCATTCAGGGATAATGGGAGTTTTTGTCCACCTTCTGGAGGGCCACAGGCTCCCCACCTGTGCCTTGGGCGACTGCTGCAGGTCAGAGTAGACAGTACTAGACAGGCCAATATTCAAAGTGTTGGTGCTGGCCTTTAAAGCCCTAAAGGGCTCTGGCCCTATATGCCTGAAGGAGCATTTCCAGCCCCATCATTCAGCCAGGATACTGAAGTCCAGCTCTGAGGGTCTTCTGGCGGTTCCCTTACCACAAGAAGTAAAATTACATGGAACCAGGCAGAGGGCCTTCTTGTTAGGACGCCAACAAGTTGGCACTCTGAAGAGCAGCAGTCAGTCTGATAAAGCTGAGGTTAAACAGTCCGGGTCAGAAGCCAGCCAAAGTCAGTTCAAGCCAGAAGTCAGGAAGCCGAGGTCAGGATAAAGCCAGGAGTCAGAAAGCCGAAGTCACGAAGCTGAGGTCGGGATTAAGCCAGAAGTCAGAAGCTGAAGTCACAAAGCCAAGGTCAGGAGGAAGCCAGGAGTCAGAAGCTGAAATCACAAGCCGAGGTCAGGGGGAAGCCAGGAGTCAGAAGCCGAAGTCACAAACTGAGGTCAGGAGGAAGCCAGGAGTCAGGAAGCCGAAGTCAGGAACACAGGAACCAGGAACAAGATGAGCAGGCACAACTACATGCTTCAGCATAGCAGTTGCAGGTGCTGGTGAGGGAAGCAGCCAGCCTTCCTTAAGTAGCCAGCTCATCATCACGCCTTTTACGAGCTGCAACTGCCTCCAATTGCTCCCTCCGTTTCTCAGCTCTACGCTCTATAGCTGAGATGGGAGGAGGGGAGGGGGCCCTCTGGCTCCTCTCCTCACAAGGGCCTGATTCTGGCTCAACTTCTTCCTCCTCCTGTTCTAGCCTTCCCTCTTCCCCATCTGCTTCTTCCTCTTCTGAGGCTTGTCACCACCAGTCTTCTTCAGGTAAGAATCCCTCCATTCCTCTGGACTCTTCCGTGGTTGCCGCTTCGCCTAGGGGGGCTTGCCACCACTCCTGCTCATCTGGTGCAACCCTGACACTTCTCAGCATGGCACCCACCCCGTGGAACACCCTCCCATCATTAGCCAGCTTCATATGATCTCCTCCTATAACTTCCATATCTTTTTTATTAGTATCTGCAGACTCTCAAACACTGAATATGTACATTGATGGAGGGGGGCAGGACAACAATAATCTGAAAGCACCTTGTGTTGTTTGATCTCTAAAAGCTAAATATAGGCTAGGCCAATGCCTGGACTTGAGAGAACACCAGGTCATTGGCGACCGGTGCCCATTGTGACAGGCAGACAGCCCAAAACAGCCGGTGGAGCCAGAGTGAATGACAGGCAGAGCAAACTGATTCTCACCCTGTCCCCAACCTCTTCACCACTGAATTCTGCACGGAGATGGAGAAGGAGGAGGCAACACCATCTTCTGGGCTGTTTGTAAGCTGGAAGACAAGCTAGCAGGGTTGGCTGGTGACAGGCTGAGTTTGGTGGAGCAATGCTCCATTTCCCCTGCTAATGGACAAGCTTCCACTTCACCAGTTGGAAACTTCTCATACCCCCTTAGAGAAATAGGAGCTTGCAAATAACCAGAGCCATTTTGTGAAGAGAAAGGATGCAAAACAAGAACACGCAGATTTGCCTGTTCTGATTTGCCTAATTTATTCTGAATGAACTCTCTACTGCACACATCGTATTCCCTGCAACAGCCCTCCTTCCCATCTAAATGCAGTGTTTTACTTCACCACTCAAACCCCATGATATACATATTCACTCCACATTCCCAGTTAATGAAGAGCTAAAGATTGTTCAAAGCAGACAGTGTTGGACAAATAGGCATAAAATTAGCATAGTCCCATGCTAATGTGCATAATGTGACTTTATTAGCAAATCCTGGATGCATAATTTGTTTTTGTTTTTCTTGCTGGTGATCTGGGTATTGTTTTCCTGCTCGGACCAAGCAATGCTTTCCTGTGGAAACCGGGCAGGAATACAAAGTAGCCAATCTGTGCAGCAGGCTGACAAAACATCTAAAGCCCTTCAAACTAGCCCAGACTAGGAATTCACACCTCGAATATACCTTCAGAGACTTTCCCCCATTTTGGCTTGTTTTACTCCGTCCAGTAGAATCTAGTAGAAGCTGCCACTGAACCAGTCAGACTACTCTCTTTACAAGGTAATGGCCTTGGCTGGCCTCTTGAGTACTGCTGTTTACATGTCCAAAGAGGTTGCCTTGTCGCTATGGAGACAAACTGCTTGGCCTTTTCCCACCTCAGGGCTGTATGCCCTGTCTTCTTGGAGTGGAGAACAGCAGGCCAAGAGGGGCTGTATGTGAGAGTTTTCACTAATACTAGAATCCTTAAAACTCGTAATCTTATAAAGTTATAAGGTTGCCTCATCCCTCAGCCACACAATAAAATACTTCCTTTGCAGAAACTGACTTCATTTGAATAATTCTAAAGTTATTGGCCAATAAGTTTTCTGGTCATGAACTGCAAGTATAAAACAAAAGAGAACAGGAAACTCTCCAAGGTCTGATTAATAAAATGAATTGAATGCAGTTATTCTGAGGCTAGGTCATGTGCCCTTTGGGTGACTTGCCAACTTGCAATCTATCAGGGTTAACACACCAGCCTGGTTTCCAAAGCATTTTTGCACATAGTAAGCAATCTCATACTTTTGCTTGACATTTTGGATTTGGATTTGATATCCCGCTTTATCACTACCCAAAGGAGTCTCAAAGCGGCTCACATTCTCCTTTCCCTTCCTCCCCCACAACAAACACTCTGTGAGGTGAGTGAGGCTGAGAGACTTCAAAGAAGTGTGACTAGCCCAAGGTCACCCAGCAGCTGCATGTGGAGGAGCGGAGACTCGAACCCAGTTCCCCAGATTATGAGTCTACCGCTCTTAACCACTACACCACACTGGCACCACATTCTAAAAATACTAAGAGTTACACGACTATAGCTGATTTGCACTGGAACCTACTTGTTAGTTGGTCTCATATCTGGAATTGCTCAAGAATTCTAAGAAGCCCTCCCAAAAAAGTCAGTTGCAATTTTGAAATCCATGCTTGAAATCAGGGCAGTTTTGAACACCTCAGTCCACCATATTGATTCAAAATGGTGTCCGACTGCATCCAAACAGAGACAAAAACCTGTTCCTTGATCTCAGTAACCATCATGCAAAATGTTGTGGTTGATGCCCACAGAACTGTCTCAAAATTCTAAACGTGCCCACTGACCCCCAAAAAAGGTACAAAAGAAGACAGGGCTCTTTTGGTGTTTGGCAAAATTGTATTTATTTTCGAACATCTCAGTGTGATAGCAGCTGGGATTGGAATCTCTGCTTGACAGACTTCTTGCAAAAGGAATGTTTTCAACAGGCACTGAAAATGTAATAGAGCTGCTGACTGTCCGATATGTAACCGGAGAAAGTTTGAAAGTGTAGGTGCTGCCACACTAAAGGCAGACCTTCCAACATCCTGCAAAGGGAAATCAGGTTGTGGGTCTTTGGGGGCCACACTCTGCAGGAGCCAGTGATTGCGTGAGAGCATGCCCCCCCCAAAAATGGGCATCTTTGGGGGCTGCACCATTTCAGGAACCAAAATGGAACATCCCAGAATCTCATCAGGAACCAGGGCAGCTTCTGTAATTCCAGGTGTCCTGAACCCCTGGCCTGCCTGGCAACAAGTCAGTAGGCTAAGTCCAGTAGGCTAAGACCAGGGGTCAATCTATGCAAGCGAAGTCCAAAGGTCAGGAAACATGGTCCAGGGTCAATCCAAGTAGCCAAGTCTGAAGTCCAGCAGTCAGAATACAGTCCAGAGTCAAGCCCAGAGCACAGTCCCATAGAGGTCCATGAGAATCCAAGTCAAGGACCATCAACATGGGCAGTTGAGCAGACACAGCACCTCAGCTCTGCTTTACTTTTATCCTTTGCATGCTGGTTACAGCATCTGGGCTTGATGAGGCTTGTGACTCTCATCTCTTCCAAGCCTACTACAGCTGAGGAATCACATGCCTTCTCCCAGAGCTAGCGAGCCCCACCTGGCCAGCTATGGAGGTGGGCTATGGGCTGTCGCCGGCCTCAGTCTCCTAGAGTGCCCCTCCTGCTACTCCCTTTTTTAAAAGTTTCTATTTATACTTTTCAAGTTTATACATTTAGTTAGTTTTACAATCAATTTAACATTTCAAAGTTTCACTTCCTTCCCCCTCTTTCTGCACTTCCTTAAATTTATTTTTAAATATCTTCTGCCTATCCAAATTCATTGATCCATATTTTTCGCTCTATAAGGCACACTTGACCATAAGACGCACCTAGTTTTTAGAGGAGGAAAGGAGAAAAGTCCCATTTTTTTAGGATCAGCTCAAAGTTGTGCAGCTTCTTTTGCAAAGGAGAAAAGCCCTGTTTTTTTTAGGATCAGCTCAAAGTTGTTGAGCTTACTTTGCAAAGGGAAAAAATCCTGTTTTATGGGGTTCAACTCACAGTTCTGCAACTTCTTTAGGAAAGGGAGCCATTTCTACAGTTTCCAGACAGATAATTTAATCAGCCAGTCACATGTCGCTGGGGAAACAAACAGCCTCCATCTGCAGAACATTCAACACTGGAGGCCTGGGCAAGGGGGCAGGGCCAGAAAGGGCGCCAGCAATCGACCACACATTCGCTCAATAAGATGCACAAACATTTCCCCATACTTTTTAGGAGGAAAAAAGTGTGTCTTATGGAGCGAAAATTATGGTATTTTGCTCATTTAATTATCTACTTTAAATATATACTCTTATGAAACTGCAGGTTATTACAATAATCCTGCTAACGTTTTTATCTGTTTGCAATTTATCTGTAAAATATTCAATAAACCACTTCCATCCCTTTATAAAAAGTTTGTCATCTTGATTTCTTATCCTTCCGGTAAGTTTCACCATTTTTGCATATTCCATCAGTTTTTGTACCCATTCTTCCTTTGCTTGGACTTCTTCTTTCCACTTTGGGGCAAGTAGCATTCTTGCTGCTGTAGTAGCATACATAAATAAATTTCTGTACAATTTAGGTAGCTCTGTCCCTAAAATTCCCAAAAGAAAAGCTTCTGGTTTTTTTTTTTTTTTACAAAAGCCATTTTGAACATCCTTTTCAATTCATTGTATATCATTTCCCAGTAAGCTTTAACCTTACTACAAGACCACCATCTCCTGTTGTCCCCTATGGCTTAGAGCCCACCGTGTTCATGGAGACAAGGAACCCTCTGGCTCTGGTGACGGGTCCTGCTGCTCTGGTTCCTGTGCCCTGACCCCCATCCCCTCACCATTCTCTGTCTCCATGTGACTACTTCCACAAATTTGTCCAGTTTGCTTTTAAAGCCATCCAAGTTAATGACCACCTCTGCCTCCTTTGGGAGCAAGTTCCATATTAACTACATGCTGAGTAAAATGCTTTCTTTTATGTGTCCTGAATATTCCGACATTCTCCTTCATTGCCTTTCCACAAGTTCTAGTGTTAAGACATCTAGTGGAACAGGCCTCCTAATGAGACAATATCAACAATATCTTCTCCTGCAGAGCCTCAAAATCAGCTGGGCATGAGATGATCTAACACACGTCTTCACTCTTCAGTCGTGGACATGAACTCTTTTCCTTAGGAAATCCTGAGCACAGAAGATATCTGAATTAGGAGAGGGTCACACTTGAAAGGAGAAGTTAAGTGGTTACTTTTAACAGCCAAAAGTTCTCCTGAGATTCATATCTGTCAATACAATACAGTTCAAGAACAAATCTGTCCCGTCTGAAGCAGGAATCAATACTTCTCTTTTAAGCCTCATTCCGGAGGGGCGGCTGCAATGTTGGAAGGAGCTCTGGAGGGGGGGGGAGAGAAATTGGATATTAACAGTTTATCATTTGTCAGCTGCCTGAGTGGCAAAATATTTCATAAATATTTTTCCGACACCTCGCACAAAGATCTGTGGGAGACAGTTGCTTCATTATCCTGATATTAAGGAGAGGCCATTTCTCATTTTCTCTTGGTAAAACACAAGAACGAAGAAATGAGTCCCGTGATGTGTTCGGAAGGGGAAAAATAAGACATAACTCAATGTGAAATGTGTTTTTTTCCTTCCCTTGACTGCAAAGCACTAATATTTAGGGCAAAATCAGCTGGGATTAATGAACAGGAAACTGAGGCAGGGTTACATAGAAGCAGATTCCCACATTGCATTTCCATGGTATGTGCCCGTCACAGTGCCCATACCAGTGTATTTTATATAATAATAATAATAATAATAATAATAATAATAATAATAATAATAATTTATTATTTATACCCTGCCCATCTGGCTGGGTTTCCCCAGCCACTCTGGGCGGCTTCCAACAGAACATTAAAATACAATAATATATTAAACATTAAAAGCCTCCCTAAACAGGGCTGCCTTCAGATGTCTTCTAAAGCTCTGGTAGTTGTTGTTCTTTTTGACATCTAAAGGGAGGGCGTTCCACAGGGCCCTCTATTTTGGTATCTATTATATTTATTCTATTCCAATTGTTATTTATTTGACTTCATTTTTATCCTGTCCTTCCTCCGAGGAACAGAGGGCAACAACCAGCCCTCACTCATTTTGGCCTCACAACAACTTTGTAGGGTAGGCCAAGCAGAGAGGTGGAGGCATGACTTAGATTGTTCAGTGAGCTTTATGGCAAGCCTCGATTTTAATGCTGATCTCCAAGGCCCGAGGTCAGTTCCCTAGCCCAGCCTTCCCCAACCTAGTGCCCTCCACATGTTTTGGGCTACAGCACTGGTCTCCAACCGGTGGGTTGGGATCCAAGAGGGGTCATGGCCTGATCCAAGTAGCACTGCCGCCATGAAAATACAGGGTAAAAGATTGGGAAGTGGGCATCCAGATACACATTTGGGTTACAAGGGGCTCCTGGGTCTGAAAAAGATGAGGGCTGCTGGGCTACTACAGTTCCCATAAGCCCTAGACAGCATGGCCAATGGTCTGGGATGGTGGGAATTGTGGTCTACAACATCTGGGGGGGGCACCAGGTTCAGGAAGGCTGCTCTAACCACTGTACCGCGCTGGGCCAATATTAATATAGTGTTTATCAGAAGTCCCCATCTCAAAGAAATCTCAGCCGTAAACTCATTGGGTGGTGTTCTGAACAGACATTGGCTACATTCACATAGCAGTTTATTCCATTTCCCTGACATTTCCCTGGCTGTTAATTTCTGCATTTTATTTGAGCTTCCGCATGACACAAAAACCACTTGCAGAAAACTAATGTAATGTTGTGCATGGTCTGGGAATCAAATAACACAGAAATTACCACCAATCATGCACAATAGTGGAAGTGGGCAGCCCTCACAACCCCAGAAAAATGTGGTAGTAAAATGACAAAATTTGGGAAGGTGTAATGGCATACAGGCAGCCCAGTCACACACACACACACACACACGGGATTCATTTTGAAAATCGCCAACTATGTCTAGGATATAGTTTGTAACAGAAGGTAATGCATTCTTAAATTAGGTCCTACAGACACTTGCCAAGCATGTCTCAGCTAAGCCAGGATGAACATTTTTGAAGTGGGATCAACATGTACTGGAGAGCAAAGCAGATTGTGCCAATGGACCCAGCACGATCTCCACCAATCGTGTATCATTAGTAATTCAAAGTACCAGTCATCACAATTTCATACTATCAGCCCATGCACTGGAATAGTAATTACTGCACTTTTATTATTCGAGTTTGACCATAATAATGAGAAAAATAAAGATAATTACTAAGATGTGTTTATCGCTGCTGTCATTCGCCTCTGGCAGTTTGTGTCCTCAGCAGGAGATGGAATATCACTAGCACTGATTCGAGGGGGAATTATATTTTTTTTAAAAATGCTGGTGATGGGGATTCATGTGGGGGAAACGAACCTACATAATGCACCTTCACTTGATGTGTTAAGTAGGCCAGGGAACCTGTTGGCTTCATATGGCTTTGTGAGAAAAGATGGATTGCTAAAACCAATCATGTTTCTAGTCCCGATGCAAGCTCCCCTTTGCAATCAGTAGCTACTAGCCATGCTGGCTATGCTCGATCTTCATTGTCAGAGGCCTCTGAAAGGCAGTTGCTGGTGATCACAGGTAGGGAGATTGTTAACGTGCTCAAGTCCTGCTTCCAAGCTTCCCATGGGCACCTGGTTGGCAACTGTAAGAACTTGATGCTGGACTAGATGAGCTTTTGGTGTGGCCCAGCAGGGCTCTTCCTATGTCCCAATGTGCCCACTTTTTCCTCTAGAACCTACCAATTTCAAAAAGAACAGTCCTCACTTCTGGAAGATATTAGATAATACAATCCAGTAAATATCCATGATTTGGTTAATGTTGACAAACCCAAATGAATTTCATGCCAAGCTTGTGAGCTTCCCAAGAGTGAATGCCTGGTCATTGCTGACAGGCTAGAATAAGCCTTTGTCCAATTCAGCAAGACAATTCTTCTCTTTGTAATATAGAAAGCTGCCTTCTGTGTGGTCAGATCATTTGTCCATCTAGCCTTTTACTTCCCCTACCTGGTGTCTTTGAGATGTTTCGGACCATAGGTCTCATCAGCTCAACCAGTGGTCAGGGATGATGAGAGTTGTAGTCCAAGACATTTGGATGGAACAAAGCTTTTGAAGGCTGGTCTACACTGATTGACAGAGGCACTCTAAGGTCTCAGACAATTCTCATCACCAGCTGCCTGATTCTTTTAACTGGAGATGGCAGGGTTGAACCTGATCTCTGTTGTGTGATCAACAAGCATCTCTACAAGCACAGTAGAATTGGCACAGTAATCCAGCAGGCTTGATTTTCAACATGGATATTGTAATTTTGCTGCTGCCAGCAATTCTACCTAATTTACTTTCCATTAAGAAAACAAAAAAAGTATATCTTGCTGGAGATCCAGAGGTTTAAGAATGGGAACTTTTGTTTGAATGCGCCGGTGGCGGAAAACTCATTCTGAATCAGACCGGACACGGGCTAGAGCTCAACTTCGAGCCTACCAAGTGGCAATGGCGACGGCAAAGAGGACCTTCTTCACCGTTTCTATTACATCTGCAGAAAACAGCAGCAGGAGACTCTTCCAGGTGGTTCGCAATCTAGCAGAACCACCTCCGTCATCGGGGTCTGGTAGGGACCCAAAGATCTCCTGCAATGCTTTTGCAAAGTTTTTTGCAGATAAAGTCGCTCAGATTCGGAAGGAGGTAGACTCCACCGTGGGAGCAGAGCCGGGGTGGGAGAGTGCTAGAGCTCTGTCTAGTCATGTTTCATGGGATCAATTCCAATCTGTTACCTCTGAGGATGTGGACAGGCTGCTTGGACGAGTGAAACCGACCACCTGTCTTCTTGATCCTTGCCCATCCTGGCTAATAAAAGCTAGCCGGGAAGGGCTGGGCGATGGGCTCCACGGGGTGGTGAATGCTTCCCTCTGTGAGGGAGTCTTCCCAGACCCGCTGAAAGAGGCAGTCATTAAACCGCTTCTTAAAAAACATCTTTAGACCCGGCCATTATGGCCAACTATCGCCCAGTCTCAAATCTACCATTCTTGGGCAAGGTGATTGAGCGGGTGGTTGCTGAACAACTCCAAGCACACCTGGAGGATGCGGACCATTTGGATCCCTTCCAATCGGGATTCAGGCCTCATCATGGGACCAAAACTGCCTTGGTCGTGCTGGACGATGATCTCCGGCAGGCTAGGGACAAAGGTGAGAGCTGTTTCCTAGTTCTGCTGGACCTCTCAGCGGCCTTTGACACCATCGACCATAACATCCTTCTGGACCGTCTAGAGGAGTTGGGAGCTGGGGGCACTGTTATACAGTGGTTCCGCTCCTTCCTCCTGGGCCGTGTTCAGAAAGTGGTGGTGGGGGATGAGTGTTCAGACCCCTGGGCTCTCACTTGTGGGGTGCCTCAGGGTTCTGTCCTCTCCCCCATGCTTTTCAATATCTATATGAAGCCGCTGGGAGAGATCATCAGAGCGTTTGGGCTGGGTGTTCATCAGTATGCGGATGATACCCAGCTCTACCTCTCTTTCAAATCAGAACCAGTGAAGGCAATGAAGGTCCTGTATGAGTGCCTGGAGGCGGTTGGAGGATGGATGGCGGCTGACAGATTGAGGTTGAATCCTGACAAGACAGAAGTACTGTTTTTGGGGGACAGGGGGCGGGCGGGTGTGGAGGACTCCCTGGTCCTGAATGGCATAACTGTGCCCCTGAAGGACCAGGTACGCAGCCTGGGAGTCATTTTAGACTCACAGCTGTCCATGGAAGCGCAGATTAATTCTGTGTCCAGGGCAGCTGTCTACCAACTCCATCTGGTGCACAGGCTGAGACCCTACCTGTCCGCAGACTGTCTCACCAGAGTGGTGCATGCTCTAGTTATCTCCCACTTGAACTACTGCAATGCGCTCTATGTGGGGCTACCTTTGAAGGTGACCCGGAAACTGCAATTAATCCAGAATACGGCAGCTAGACTGGTGACTGGGAGTGGCCGCCATGACCACATAACACTGGTCCTGAGAGATCTACATTGGCTCCCAGTACGTTTCCGAGCACAATTCAAAGTGTTGGTGCTGACCTTTAAAGCCCTAAACAGCCTCAGTCCTGTATACCTGAAGGAGCGTCTCCACCCCCAACGTTCAGCCCGGACACTGAGATCTAGCGCCGAGGGCCTTCTGGTGGTTCCCTTACTGCGAGAAGCAAAGCTACAGGGAACCAGACAGAGGGCCTTCTCGGTAGTGGCGCCCGCCCTGTGGAACACCCTCCCATCCCATGTCAAAGAGATAAATAACTACCTGACATTTAGAAAACACCTGAAGGCAGCCCTGTTTAGGGAAGTTTTTAATGTGTGATATTTTAATGTATTTTAGTGTTTGTTGGAAGCTGCCCAGAGTGGCTGGGGGGACCCGGCCAGATGGGCGGGGTACAAATAATAAATTATTATTATTATTATCACATTAAAGGCATGGGGCATCAGCTCCATATCATTGGGCATCTATATGTGCTTGCCATTGAGAGGAAAGGGCAGAACCAACATTTGAATGTGCATCTGAACATGCGACCGGATGCAAATCCATAGGAAGAACATAGGAGGACCATCAGACCATTGGTTCATTGGGCTCAGTAATGTCTATTTATTAACTTAGAGCAGCTAACCAGGATTTCAAATTGGGCTTTCTCCCAGCCCTAGAGATGTTTCGGATTGAACCTGGGATCTTCTGCATGCAAAGCAGAAGCTCTACTAGGAGTGTAGCCATCCGAGGGATGTGGGGGTATGGACCTGTTAAGTTTGTGGGAGCAGGGCTCCTGTAGGGTCCCTATCTCAGCATCCTGTCAACCAAGCAACCCCCCCCCTTTAAAAAAAAAGTGGTGAACTGCATTGACTTATGCCTTGTCATTGCAAGGTTCTGGTGCTAATTGCCTTCTAAGTCACTTAAGAATTAACCAACAGCACTCAAAGTTTCTTTCCCCTTGGGCAGCTTGGGGCAAAAGAGGCAGTTTCACAAAAAGCTTCATTAGGATGGAAAGATACCTTATGTTTTCTGCTGCTCCAGAGAAGCAGACACGGAGCAATGGATTCAAACTACAAGAAAGAAGATTCCACCTAAACATTAGGAAGAACTTCTTGACAGTAAGAGCTGTTTGACAGTGGAATTTGCTGCCAAGGAGTGTGGTGGAGTCTCCTTCTTTGGAGGTCTTTAAGCAGAGACTTGACAGCCACCTGTCAGGAATGCTTTGATGGTGTTTCCTGCTTGGCAGGGGGTTGGACTAGATGGCCTTGTGGTCTCTTCCAACTCTATGATTCTATGAATTCAGCATTCATGAAGAAAGGTTGGTAACTTGTTTAGTTCATGAAGAGGTCCCTGATTGGCTAGGATCACTCGTGTGATGATGACTTGAGATGACTTGGCCACAGTACTCAATAGACTTATGGAATCAGAGAATTGTAGAGAGTTGGAAGGGAGAAACATTCTGTTTGAGTGGGAGAAGCAAGAACCTCCTGGAGTGTCAGTGCTGTGAGTCTCTCCATGTGTAAATAAACCATATATCATAAAGACACCACAGTCTCCGCTGTGCCTCATTTCCAAAGGAAACATGAACCCCTGGAATCTCCAAGCGCTCGGAGATAGGGGTTGCCTGCAGCCATATTTAATAATAATATGTATCCATTACTGGAACTGTGGCTTCACTCTGAAAAGCTTCATTTGCCCATAATCATAACATGAGCACATAACTAAAGCTAACTGGCTACGCGGTCTTGAGATGTAGTGCTGCATCCCTTATTGGCTGGGATCATGTTGGGTGGGTATTGAATGGAGGGAAAAGACAACTAAGGGGATGACTGATAGCTATCAATAGTTGTGAACATCCATACCAAAGGTAATATTAAAAGCTTTTTCCGAGGGACTGTTATCCCCATGTTTTCAGAGAAAACAAGCTCCTAGGAACCAGAGCACCCCTAGTACTAATTGAAAATGGGACAAAGAAGAAGTAACAGCGAATTTCAGAATGTCAATTGCTATGCGGAGAACCTAAGAGGACACAAGATCACACCCAGGAAAGCATGCTCTATACATCCAAGCAGGGGGGGGGGAGTGACAAGGAGCATTTTTGATATATGCCTATACAAAGCACTTAATCTGAAATTAGATCATCCTTTAATTCCAAACGTTTCAAATTTATGCAAAATGCTGCCATAAAGTGAGGAAGGGAGAGGCCTTATCGCGAGGAGTTGTGAGGGAAAGTGTCTATGTTCTCATTAGGACAAAAGGAGAAGAATAAATGCATGATTGAAATTCTGAATAGCTGTTGATACTCAAGTGCTACCTATTGTTTAAGTTGCAGTGACCTCTAGAGGCTAATTCAAATAATCTTTTCTTAAGTGCTGTGGTTTTTGACCCAAAAATTCTTACCTAAAAGATGATGATGTTGTTAAGGATTGTTTATTATAAAGTAATGCTGTGGTTTTTTTCTTGTATTTGAAAATCAATAAAATGTACTTAAAGCAATGAATATACCTTAACTCAATATAAGAAACACATTCTAGCACATAGACATCTTAATACAACAATATGAGAGTCTCCTATTTCTAACCTTGGTGAAGACTGGTATGTACTGGGGACTAGTAAGGCAGAAGACCAGGAGGAAGACAGTAGGTGGTACCCCTGAGCCAATGGCAGGTGAAGGCAGAACCAGTAATAAAGAGAAAACTAATTCTGGTTTTGTCCCCATCCTCCTCCCTGCCAGATTCTACAAAGGCAACCCTGAGACTAAGGAGAATAATAGCTGGTGACAGACCCTCGACTGGTTGTAAGTAAGGAGGCAGGTCAGGGCAAGCTCAAGACATTTTGCTTCCTGAGGTGAGGACAAGATGGTGCCCTTCTCCAAGGCACATGCAGATGCTAGTCAGACTGGCAGTGGAATATTCCTCCAATACTGGTGAAAGGAAAGTATATTCCACTATTTGAGGGCAACCAGCTAGCATAGTGGGTACAGGGCAGCAGAGATGCTTTTAGGAGAGCACAACCAGTTTGTCCACACTGGGCACCGAACCGAAAGGGTGCCACAGGGGGCGTTGCAACAATGGTGTACAATGGAAGGCAATAGGTGAGGGCACCACATTTTAAAGCCCAAAGTGTGCAACTGCAGAGCCCATGACACTCATGGCTCTTTCCCCTCCCTGCCTCTCAGCCTCTGTCACCTGAGGCAGCTGCCTCCCTCTGCCTCATCACAGAGCTGGCCCAGAAGCAATACCTTAAACCACGGGTGTCAAACTCCGGCCCTCCAGATGTTTTGGAACTAAATTCCCATCAGCCCTAGCTAACAGGACCAGTGGTCAGGGATGATGGGAATTGTAGTCTCAAAACATCTGGAGGGCCGGAGTTTGACACCCCTGCCTTAAACCTTTCTTCATAGGACTTGGTTCTGCAAACCATTGACCATCTTCATTGCCTTCCTCTGAACACATTTCAGTTTGTCTTTCTCCTTAAAGCGCAACACCAAGAACTGGTACACAGAACTCCATTTTTCAGAAGTACCGTGGCCTTTTCTTAACCTGGAGGAGCCAACATTGTGCTCCAGGCAGCATAGGGGCCGCATTCACTCAATGAAGAAGAAGAAGAAGAAGAGTTTGGATTAGCATGATACCACTTTTGGCAGTCATGGCTTCTCCCAAAGAATTCTGGCAGCTATAGTTTGCTCAGGGTGCCGAGAGTGGTTAGGAGACCCCTATTCTTCTCACAGAGCTACAATTCCCAGAGTTGATGAGGGGTTGATTGTTAAACCACCCTGAGGGGAAAAGGAGTCTTCTAACAACTCTCAGCACCCTTAACAAACTACAGCTCCCAGAATTCTTTGGGGAAAGCCATGGCTGCTTCAATCATAGCACTTCAAATGTATGGTGTAAATATGGCCAGGGATAATGGAAGTTGTAGTCTAGCAGTATCTGGAGGCCACACATCCCTATCCAGCGTAAGGCTGCTTCCCACGTTTATACTTTGCGATGAACTTTATTGGTGCTAGGAAATATATTTTTGTAAAAGCAGCAGACCGTTTACTCATCTCCTGTTCTTCTTAAAGGTGAAATTGGAAGTTCCATCATAATCCATCAGGCCAGTATTTTCTGCTGTCCTCCTCGCATCCTCGATGAGGAATCACTCAACTAACAGAGAACCTTTTCAAAGTTCCTCTTGTTAAAAAGAAATTGTGGAACAGGACATAATTCTGGCATTTTTCTATCTGACTGCTCAGCAAGAGAGGGTCACAAATAGCTGTCCTCCATGTAGCTTTCTTAGAACTTTTTCTTCGACACACAATCCGCACACACCCACACCCCAATCCAAGTTAATTCTGAGTTAAATTGGGAACAGGATGAGGTGATCTCCCTGGCATCTCCAGATGTCTAGAGATGATGGAGCTTGGAGAAGCATCGGTTTTCTGGTAACTGTCATCAGTAATTTTCTGCCCACAATTTCCTCCGTTTTGCCTTTGCAGAACAACATCCTATAATGTTTGTTGGGATATAGAAAGGCACACTATAATACTTCAGGTTTTAGCTCCATCCCAAAGATCTCTTAAGGGCATAGTCTGAAACCCCACAATGTAGCAACCTGGTTGAAGCTTCACAGGTCTGCTAAGGGCCTGGATGGGAGACAGGTTCAAAACTCTACGTGTGGATTTCATTATGGGGAAAAGGTGGGCCATCAGTATAATAAATGAATATGGAAGATGTGAACATAGGAAGATGTTTTCCACCAGGGTAGACTATTCATCCATCTAACCCAGAGATGAGGAATGTTGTGCCACCCAGTTCCCTGCGGGGAACTAGCAAATGCAACCAATACAGAATAGAACTCTGCCCATCAGCTGATAGCACCCAGTGACAGGTGATTGGCAAGTGGGTGTGGTTTGGGTGGAATGGCCTTGTGGGCCAAATTGAACTCCTTGGTGGGCCCATGGGACTGAGGTTTCCCACACCTGAGCTAGATGATCTCCAAACTTCCGGTGAACTCTAGTACACCAAAATTCTAGTACACCAAAATCCAAGGAAATATCTCAGAGTCTCTTGTTCATGTTTTGTGACACATATCAATGCTGTGAATGTGCAACAATCCTCCGAAGAAAAACATGTGTTTTTGTTAATGTTTCCGTTAAGGTTTCGTGTGTGGGAATAGCCTACGGCTGATTGAACCCTTGTTCCAGTATAGAAATTTGAGCATGCACAAGGAAGCAGATCTTCTGAGGGAATCTTTTTCAGCCAGAAAGCAACATTCCCTCATGGGGAACCTTCCATGCCAATGGTGGGCAGGGCCAGTTGTGACGCCTACCTTTGCACTTGGCTACATTCCAGCCACGCACAAGCCTTTCCATCCTTCCGCCCAGGCAAGAAAGAGCCATCACCATCGTTCAAGAACACATTCCAGTCAAGTAAAATCCCTTGAGGAGAACAAGTCCACTGAAAGCTGTGCTCTTGGGAAGTGGTTTAGCTTAGCCTGAGGGCCTGATAGAAAGTCTTGGAGGGCCACATTAAGCCCCTGATCCTAATGTTTCCCACAGTGACCCACCCCTGCTTTATGTTTCCCACAAAGCTTCCTTCGCTAGGTTCTTCAAGGCAAATACAGCACTCACCTCCCAGCCTTATAACAAACTAAGATGTCAGAAAACAAGAGCTTAGGGGCACAGAATCACAAAATGTGACATCACAGAGGCTGGGACTGGCCAAAGGCATCCCACCAGCTTTAGAGGAAGCCATTTAAGTGTGATTATGTAGAATCTGCATATTAAAGACCCGACTTTCATTGAAAATTATAACACAGCAGGAAATTATCCAGCATTGGCATTAGGAAGCGATGAGATGACCTATTAGATCTTTTTAGTTCCTACAGCCGGGAATGTCAGCAATTACATAAACAGCTGTAATAATAATTAGTATTGCTGCTGAAGTATAACAGATCATTAGGTTTTCGAGCTAGGAGGTAAACTGTTTGTGAATCAACACTCAGCCTGTGCCCCTGTTATTTATTGTTGAGCCATTTATCTTTCCCTAAGGGGGGGGAGGGACCATTATCACTTAATTATCTTATCTCATCATTTGGAGAGGATGAACAAGTCATATTTCCCGAGTCACAAAAAACAACATCAAAATCATGTACCACAACTTACAATAGGGTGTGTGTGTTTTTCCCTATCAAGCATTATTTCACAATAATCTGCTGCTGTCGGAGGCAGGAGATCCAACAAGTACTTATCAGTGCCACATCCTGTTTGTCAATAAAAAACAGCATAACAACAAAGATAATTTAAATTACAAAGAAAGAAAAAATAGAACAAAAATTAAAAAGCAAGAGCTCTATCCCTATTTCATATAGAACAGGTTGTTGTTGTTAAACAATAGATTTGTTCCTGGAGTAAACACATGCAACAGGTGTGTGTCTATAAGCACCCATGAACATGCACCAGAGAGGTACTGGAAATTCCTGAGAACCTTTTTGGGACAAACGCAATTGACTAACGAAGAGCTGGGCTACTCTGCTTGGAAGACTGGAATATTCGAATTAGTTATCTTTATTGTTATTTTGACGTACTCCACAAATTCTTTTTTAAGAATCTCTTACTGTCTGTTTGCATTCATTTTGCCAAAGCTCGAGTTCCTTTTTGTCCTTATTTGGACCAGACTTATTTTATTTTATTTATTATTTTATTATTTTTTTATTTTATTTTATTTTATTTTATTTTATTTTATTTTATTTTATTTTATTTTATTTTATTTTATTTTATTTTTTTATTTTATTTTATTTTATTTTATTTTATTTTATTTTATTTTATTTTATTTTATTTTATTTTATTATTTGTGAAGGAAGCTTTCTTGCCTCTAATAGCTTCTTTGATTCTGCTGTTAGAGGATGATGCTGACATTCTCTTGACTCCGGTGGGACTTCTCCCGATCTGCTGTATACACTTCAGTTGAGCTTCTAAGATTGTGTTTCAAAACAACTCCCAAGCATTTTGGAGTGATTTGACCCTCTTGACTTTGCTTTTCATCTTGCGGCCAGATAAACAGCACGTACGCTAAGACCACATCACAAATGCAGGCATACAAACATTATGCACTTACCACTTTGGTTTCCATGCATGCATTACAATATTAAACCTGGTAGCAAAAATAACTCAAATGTTCTTTTCCCCAGATGGACGGTAATCCTTCCTGGTCAATCTTCACTGATCTCGCTGAGGGCCCAGGGATCGTGAGAGGTAAGTCAAGAGTTTCAGCACAGCATTATGATCTCTCTCTCTCTCTCTCTCTCTCTCTCTCTCTCTCTCTTTCTCTTGGGGGGGGGGGAGAAACCTTTACTCAAAATTCATTGTTTAGAGCACCAATATAAAATGATGGAAGCACTGGCAAAAACATGCAACCTCTGTTTATGACTGCAGAGCTGTCCATAATTGTACATGGTGCAACATCTCACCACCTTTGGAGAGCTTTAAAAAGGTAAAGGTAAAGGGACTGCTAACCATTAGGTCCAGTCGCAGACGACTCTGGGGTTGTGGCGCTCATCTCGCTTTACTGGCTGAGGGAGCCGGCGTACAGCTTCCAGGTCATGTGGCCAGCATGACTAAGCCGCTTCTGGTGAACCAGAGCAGCGCACGGAAACGCTGTTTACCTTCCTGCCAGAGCGGTACCTATTTACCTACTTGCACTTTGATGTGCTTTTGAACTGCTAGGTGGGCAGGAGCAGGGACCGAGCAACAGGAGCTCACCCTGTCACGGGGATTCAAACCGCCGACCTTCTGATTGGCAAGCCCTAGGCTCTGTGGTTTAACCCACAGCACCACCCACGTCCCTTTGGAGAGCCTTATACCTTTGCTATTGGATGGGTCACCAAAGGGTGAGACTCAAGCTCTCCCTTAAGAGAAGAACAGCTTGGGGATGCAATCAAATGTCATATCTGGTGTAGCACCTTGCTTCCCACAGCAGTCAAGAAGAGGTCTCCAGCAAACTAGCAAGCATGTTGCAAAGGCAACCACCACCATTTCCCATTGTTCCCTAGCAGCCGATATCCAGTGGCATATATTCCACCTCTGACCCCGAAGGCTCCATATATCCAGCATGGTTAACAGCCATTGACAGGTCTCTATGGATTTGTCTAATCCCCTTTCAAAGCCACCTAAGCCTATGTCCATTTGCCACAGTTCGCGGCAGCAAGTTCCATAAATCCAGTGCACAGCTTGCGGATACAACATTTTGCCCGTCCAGAATCAACTGTCAGCTTCGTATAGGATAAAAAAAAGAAAAGCTGTAGGGCTGGAAATCCAGTTACTAAATAGATATATACAGGACAGGAAGCAGCCTTATCTGCTAAAGTAGCAACTGTGGCAAAGGGCTGAAATGCAGGGCTGTCAAAGCACTGCAGTTTGATGCAATCATTAAGGTTCCTTTCAATATACATGGTAGGGGAGGGGAGCGGATGGGGATCGTGCTGTCGGACTCTGCCCTGACTTGCAGGAGTTCGTTACAGTAGTTCAGGTAATTTCAAGGTTGGATTCCTGCAGTGCAGTCCATGTCGGACTTTCCTTGTATTTGATCCCAAAGCTGGCTGGTACAAAATGCTCCGCGGGTATCTGGTGGCTGAAAGATGCTGTTCCTAGCAACCTTGACATTATTCTCCACCGTGAGCACATGTGGCAGTTTTAAATATTTTTATTTTTATTGAACTGCTTTGCTACTTTCTGTTTGGCGCCCTGGGCTTCTTTGTGGGCAAGGGTAGTACCTACTTACTTTCAGGTAAGTACTCTCAGGAAGGTAACTCCTATAGTACTTCCTAGAGTTACCTTCCTGAGAGTAAGGACTCAAACCCATGGCTTCAAGTAACAAGGAAGGAGATTCCGACTAAACATCAGGAAGAACGTTTGACAGTGGAGCAAACTCTCCCGGGACTCTCCTTCCTCTGAGGTTTTTTAAGCAGAGGTTGCTTAGCCATCTGTCTTGGATGCTTTAGCTGAGATTCCTGTATTGCAAGGGGTTGGAATGGATGACCCTTGGGTTCCTTCATAGTTCTTCTCAGTCTCCTCTTTTCCAGGGTTGTTGTGGGAATTAAATGAGGGGGGGAAAGAACCATCAACGTCACCTTGAGCTCCTTGGAGGAAAAGATGGAATCCTCTATAATAAAGTGCAAGTGTCTCTGCGTCCAGTCCCTGTGTCCCTGGGATTGCGCTACTGCGCATGTGCCCCACGGACAGCCGTTGGGACTTGGAGCGCAGAGACATCGGGCGGCCGGGCTCAGCTCTGTGCGTGTCCCCGATGTTGCTAGGGCAACAGGGACGCTATGCGCAGAGCTGGCTACGTCATGCGGCTCTCGCGTTGTTAGGAAAAAAAACGAGATAAGCGAGAGCCGCTCAGTCAGCTCTGCGCATAGCGTCCCTGTTGCCCTAGCGCAGTGTTTCCCAACCAGTGTGCCTCCAGATGTTTTGGGACTACAATTCCCATCATCCCTGACCACTGGTATTGCTAGCGAGGGATGATGGGAGTTGTAGTCCCAAAACATCTGGAGGCACACTGGTTGGGAAACACTGCCCTAGTGCCCGTTCTAGCGCCCGTTAATTTAACGGGCATAAGTTACTGGTATAAATATAATTAATAACAATACATTAGGGCTGCAACTTGATTGTAGGCGTTTTAATCTATGGATGAATTGATGATAGAAGTTCTGAAGAAATGTTTCCTTTGTTTTTAGACAACTTGGTACCATCACACACACATGCAGAGAAGCAGCATTCTCCCCTAAGCGGTAAGAGGCACTCTCCCTAAGCGAATGAAAGAGGGGTGCCTCTTTTCAAATGGTGCTTGCCATCTAGATTTCAATGTATTTTTATTTTTTTAAAAAAAAGCATGCTGTCCAATTAATTAATTCAGATTTAACAAGCCTTTTTTCATTAATTGAAAACTGCAGCCTGTCATAGCAGACTATTTCTCTGCATCACAGCCGTCCATTCCTCTGCAAAAGTAGACAGACCCCAAGTTTAATGTCACTGTTCAATGCATGTTTAACAGGCTTCCAATTCCGTCTTTTAACAAGAATAAATTACCCATCAGTATCAAGGGAGGCAAACCCGCAGAGCAGGCTGCTTTGCAAGGCTTTGAGGAGTCCCATGATCAATGGTTTATTTGGAAACAACTTAGGCCAGGAGAGACTACTGGAAACGGCAAAGTCCAAGATAAATGGCTCCGGCTGCAGAAGTTCAATGCACATTATTATAAAGCCACTAGATTCTATTCACTACGGTGTCTATGGGGCGACTTTTATGAAAAATCACCATGCAACAAGCATTATCTTCCCTGCTACCAAGAAGCCTTGAAAGGCTCATCAGATTCGGACTCTGCTAGATGGATGTCTTCCTGTGGACTGCCTTTCCGCAATCAGTATTCCTCTCATTTTAGCTACCAATAAGCTTGATTGTAATTGGTGGGGACCCCAGGGCTGCATTTTGTAGGGGAACACAATACAATGTCGTGAATAGAGTGCAGGCATCAGGATAGGGCAAAGAACACTCTGCTCTGAACTAAGGGTTGGGCTCATCAGCCTATTTGGGGGGTGTGCTGCTTTCACATGTGTTCACTCCGAAGTCTGCTCCGATCCATTTCCAAATTGATCTACAATTAAAAAACCACAAAAACCTGCAAAAGAATATACATTTAAGTACATGTTCCCAAATGTGTCATCTCTCAAAATAGCATTCTAACTATATTTTCTTTCAACATTGGAAAATGCATATTTTGAGCAGAGAAATGTGTTGCAGCTTTCTGAAAAATGCAACGTCCGAAAGATAGCTCGGTTTTGAGCCATGCATCAGCCCTGAAGGTGCAGATTAGGGCACTTCAGTTCAGAGTTCATGAGGGTCAAATTTGTCAAGCACACTGCTCCAACCACGACACCAGGGATGGAGGAAATGGAGACCTCCAGACGCTGTTGGACTGCCACTCCCATCAGCCTCAGCCGGCATGGCCAATGGCCAGGGGTGATGGGATCTGTAGTCCAGCAACATCTGGAGGACCACAGGTTCCCCACATCTGGTCCACAAAAGCAGCAGGCATCCCACTCCCACCAAGCCATGGCCTTCCCCCCCATACCACTAGTGACTTTTTCTCTCCTTGCGCTGACCGACGGCTACAACATTTGCACAAACCATTTCATTTGAAAAGTGCTTTACAATCTTTATTAGGTTCATCCTCACAACAACCCTGTGAGGTAGGTCACTCATTCCCATTTCACAAATGGAGAACTGAGGCTGATCCGCACACACTCGGCAGGTGTGTGCATTCATACTCGCATCACAGTGCTCATCCAGTTCCCGCTGAAATTAGGATAGTTGCCTCGGCTGGGGATGCCAAATCCCCATTTGGGCCCATAAGAAGTGCAAATCAAAGTCAGTGACTTGAACGCGGGTGTCTTGGATACAGTCCACTCACTTAACGCCCTTATCTGTCTGCCCAGCGATCCATCTGGCGATCTGGGCACGGGTGCCTATAATTTCAACTTAATTATAGCACATCACAGTCTACAAATTTAGTTGCTCCGAATATAATTATTTATTTCTCTTTTAGAGAAGGGATGGCGATGGGTCAGTTTACAGATGTTTCCACTCAACTCCGGTATATAAAAAAAAATCTTTTATACAATATATGTACAAAACATGTCACAATAGAATTCTTTCTTTCTTCTTAAATCGGGAGCGAACATTCCGTTTGCCTGATCCATTGTTACCAGCACACATACATTCACACAAAAGGAAGAGAGAGAGAGAGAGGAGAAGGTGGGAAACCCTAAATATATAGTGCTAGTCATACAGTTCCAGATTGCAGCCTAGCGTTGAAAGCTCAGCTTTGGGTTTAGGGAATTGTCTGACATAACAAATAAAAATAAAAATAAAAAACAAGACTTTTGAAGTCGTTAAGACACAAACTTTTTAAAAGTGGGTTTTCCTTTTTCTTTCTTGGTCTCTCTGTTTCCTTCTCCCGCCTCCCGCCCCCCCAAATAAGATATATACATAAAAAAAGAGCCAAAAAAAGGCATTGGTTTTTAATGCTATTAGAAAGCTATATAAATGTGCACAGGTCCTTTTCTTCTTTTCATAAAAGACCAATGGGAAACAAAACAAAAAAAGCGCCTTCAGCTTCCAGGAATTTCTTCTGGGGATAATTCTGTTTTAAGTACCTGTATGTAGAATGTAGGGAACGGGTATGAAACAGGTTTGAGAGAGAGAAAGAGAAAGAGAGAGAGAGAGAGAGAGAGAGAGAGAGAGAGATGGAGAGAGAAGAATGACAATGGTTAGACATTTTTTATTCTAAGGGTGAAGATCTATACCACAGGTTCATACAGGAGCTCTAAAACAAAGCTTCCACATAATCAGAAGCCTCAAATTGCCTGTAGCAGCTTTATTGGTCCTGACAGATGCTACAGGTTCCTGGAAAGAAACATATTCTAGTCTTCACTCACAAGTACACTCAATATCCAACTACACTGGCACACTCCGTATCCAACTACCAGCCGGTAAGCCCCAGTACAGTCAATGGAGCTAACAATGGATAATACATATAGAATTGAGCTGTCGGACACTAACCCTCCAACAACTACTTACAGCAAACTCTGCTGCAAGAAATGAGGCACTGCCTGAGATTGAGCAGATGGGATGCACTAAGGACATGTTGGAAGAGGGACTCCACAGTGGGCTACAGGAATTGTTAGAAGCCACGACAGCTACTGTCACCTGGAGGTTTCTGACCACATGGAGGCTTTTTTCAGCAGCTCTTGCTTGAACTAGATATAAAACATAATGGCCAGTGATACCAGCTGATGGCATGGTTTGTGGGAAATACCCTTTCGGGCCACTGGGCTCCCTGGTGGGTCATGATTGTCCTGTAGGTTTCCCACTCATGCTATATACACACCACCATGTTGAGGTATTCAGTTATGGAGAGATCTTACTCATTTTAAAAAAGAACAGGGGAGGACAAGACGACGACCACTGTATCTATTCAGAATGTAGTTTAAATCAAACATTTAAGAAGAAGGGACTACCTTGAAGGCCTTAGGAAGGACATAGGGGTATAGGAAGCTGCCTTTCACCAACTCAGTTGGTGAAAGGCAGAGGGCATTTGCTGCCCTAGCTGGAGGCGCCAGGAACTGAACCTTTTGCATGCAAAAGCGGGGGCTCTGCTGCTGAGAAATGGCCCTTGCCTGGCACCTTTCATCAAGATCTATTCTGTCTCTTCACCTTTAGCCAATCAGTTTGGCTAAAGGTGGAGAGGAGAGCCAGGCCACTTCTGTGCTCTGTGAAGCACTTAACAAATTGCAGGCTTTTCATGCTTAACAGCAAAGCAGCAATCACAGTAACTAAGGGAGACACTCAAACACGCAGCGTTGTCGCTCCACAAGGAACCCGTGGGTGTACCTGAAGCTTTTGCCTCTTATGCTTCTTCGCCATCGTCCATCTCAACCTCGTCCAAGTCAGCTGTATCTGCAGCTCGCGACAAGATGTCTGCCATTAGCGCCTCCTCCAGCTTTTTTCGTACCTGCTGTACTCGTTCTTCTTGTTTCCTGCGGAATAACCCAGAGGGGGAAAAACATCACTGAAATATTATGTCCGCAAGTGGAAAGAGAAGTCAATCAGCAGGCCAATGCTATCTCTATAAATCAGGGGTTGAAGGTGGGCAGGTGAGGAACCTGTGGCCCTCTGTTATCAAATTTAATCTCTACCCCTATAGTTCCTCCTTCCTCATCTCTGAACAACAACTTCAGGTCCAAACTAGATTACCACCCCCTTTTCTTTTCCGTCCCTGATGCAATAAATTCTATTCCTAATTTCCCATTTTGTAAAACTCTTGTGTGATTATTGGAGACATGAGTCTCTTGTAGACATATAATACCCCATTTTTTTCTCCTTAACACATGTTCTATTCTGTTTCTTTTGAGTTTACTATTCAACCCATTTACACTCCATAAGATACACTTTAATGACTTACAGATTTATTGTATTCACGTTACCTTACCGGATTCTGAAATAACTATAAAACAAACTTTTCCATTTTATTCCTGTCTTGTCTCTTCTAGCTCTTGAAGTCTCTCTCCACCTAGATCTTTCCAGTACTTCCTCCAGAAACTTCCTGCTTCTTCTATTGTCCTAAAGGACTTCAGTCTATCTTTATATGTGAAAGTGAGTCCCTGATGGAACCTGTGGCCCTCTGAAGCTGCAAATCCCATCATCCCTGACCATGGCCCATACTGGCCAAGGATGATGGTAGTTGGAGTCCAACAACATCTGGACTCCCCAGCCCTGATCTAAAAGAAGGCATTCCCACAGAAGAACCACAGAATTGTAGACTTGGAAAGGACCATGAGGGTCATCTAGTCCAACCCCCTACAATGCAGGAAACTTGGCTGACCTGTGGCTTGAACCCATGACTCTGAGATTAAGGGTCTCAAGCTCGTATCAACTGAGCTACCTGGAGAGCTATAATTGACAAACTGAAAAAAATAATAATTGACAAATGAGATACTCTAAACACTGCTTGTGTAGGTGGAAATAAATAAATAAATTGTATACTGCCCTATACCCATAGATCTCAGGATCTACCCATAGATCAGGTAGATGGATACCTTTTACTGGGGATCAGGTAGATTTCATAAGAGAAACCCAAATTCACATCCATCTAAAGTACTGTACAAATATCCAAGTCAATGAGGAGAGTTTCCACATCAAGAAAAACACCTGCTGTGGCCAATGTGAAAACTATCTGCATACAGTATTTTTCACTACAAATTAATATCCATGCTCCCCACTGAGGCAAATTATGTGATTCTTTTAATGAAACTCTTCATAGGTAGCTTAATACGGAGCCACCACTAATCTCATCAACATTCACTGATTTCACTTCTGAACTCTGATGTAGCAGTTGAGAAGGAAGCATTTCAGCTAAACTGAGCCAAATATATATATATACCAGTTTGGAGGTCATTGACTTTAAGACTAAAAAGAAAGCCTATCCACCATCTTCTTTTTCTGGGAGAAGAATTAACATAAACACGGAACTATTGAATTCAGGAAGAATAAGTCACTGGGGGAATGCTGAAAGCCAGCACTGAATGTCATGTCAGGGTGGAAAAATCTCTTGGGATTCTCTGCCACACTTCCATTGTTGGGGAGCGATGAAAAACTAGCAGCTACAAAGACCTGTATGGGTTTAATAAACCTAGATGGAGAAGCTGAACGCAAATCCCCAAAACTTTTCCAAATGTACTTTTCCTTACTATGCACCAGAGTTTTTCTTATTTTAAAGGAATGAGCACAATGAACATGGCAACATGTATGGAAATAGTCGTGTGACATTTCCTTGGACTTGAACATTGAAGCATGATACTCCAGAGCATGGGCAATTGCCCTGGCTGAAAAGCTGAAAAGCAAAAGGAATTCTAATCCCTGTTTTTTCTGTAATGTGTGGCAGCCTTGGTCCAGTATACCTGAAGAAGCGTCTCCACCCCCATCGTTCTGCCCGGACACTGAGGTCCAGTGCCAAGGGCCTTCTGGCAGTTCCCTCACTGCAAGAAGTGAGGCTACAGGGACCAGGCCTTCTCAGTAGTGGCACCCACCCTGTGGAACGCCCTCCCATCAGATGTCAAAGAGAAAAACAACTACCAGACTTTTAGAAGACATCTGAAGGCAGCCCTGTTTAGGGAAGCTTTTAATGTTTAATAGACTATTGTATTTTAATATTCTGTTGGAAGCCGCCCAGAGTGGCTGGGGAAACCCAGCCAGATGGGTGGGGTATAAATAATATTATTATTATTATTATTATTACCGTTTTTGGATTATATGCATGAAGGAAATTGTGTTTATAACCCCCTGAGACCTCATGGTAATATGTGGAAAGGTTTTCTGGAGTGAATTGTAAGAATTTGATTTGATATTCTAAAGCAAAGTGGTTCATGTGTTGTTCTATGTGTGTTCTGGGTGGGGGAAAACATTTCTGTTTTTAAAAAAATCAGTACTTGCGCTACTCAAGGCAATAAGAGAAAATGAGTCCATTTAACATTGTTGTTTTTCTGCAGGGCTTGGCATTTGACCAGCAAGAAAAAGACACTGAGCCAATTGATTGGTGGAATTTTGGACAAACATATGAGAGAAAAACAACATGAGATGATCATCTAAAAGCCTGATAGTTATGTGACTTACACTAACAGTAACATACAAATAACTGATATATAGTAAAAAGGTAAAGGACCCCTGACAGATAAGTCCAGTTGTGAACGACTCTGGGGTTGCAGCGCTCATCTTGCTTTACTGACCGAGGGAGCCGACATTTGTCCGCAGACAGCTTCCGGGTCATGTGGCCAGCATGACTAAGCTGCTTCTGGCGAAACCAGAGCAGCGCACGGAAACGCCGTTTACCTTCCCGCTGTAGCGGTACCTATTTATCTACTTGCACTTTGACATGCTTTCGAACTGCTAGGTTGGCAGGAGCTGGGACTGAGCAACGGGAGCTCACCCCGTCGCGGGGATTTGAACTGCCGACCTTCCAATCGGCAAGCGCTAGGCTCAGTGGTTTAGACCACAGCGCCACCCGGAAATTTTCAGCGTCACCTGAAAATAATCCCACCAGTGCTATAAATTCTCCCACCCCTCCCTGCTGGCCCAAAATGTGATCTTTTAAAACATCAAGTTTTCTTTTTGTTTTGTTTTGTTTTGTTTTTTTTAAAAAAGAGTGATTTGGCTTTAGTGCAAATAAAGCCCTGGGATGATGTGACTGAGTCTTAAATTTTAGTTCCTGCCCTGTCCTTCTGAGCTCTAAGATTCTATGTTTCTAATACCTTTAAGGCCCCTGCCCTTATGTCACGGATAGGAAGCGATCGCACTTTCTTTGTTTATTTCAAAACTCTTGGATCAAGCTGATGCCGAGACTGCAAATGTTCCTCGTAAAAAGCATCTCACTAAATAATAAAGATGCTTTATGCTGCTGTTTACAGATCTTTTACTTTATCTTTCCATTCAGTACATCGCACTGGGTCAGGCTTTAGTAGTGTTGGGGGGCAGTAATGTCAAGGCTGATGAATGAGATTTATTTTTGAGCAACACACAGGCGATGTAAGGATAACTCTGCAAAAGCACAGGTCGGGGAGCTCAAAAGAGGCACCCTGCGCATGCAGAAGAGCTGGTGGAGGTGGGAGTCCCAGATTCCAGAGCTGAGGCTGATTTAAAACGGGCAAGACAGAGAACGTTGTCACCAAATCATCCGGCGGCATTTAGAGTGAGATTAAAGTAAATGAAGGAAGGAACTAACGTATGCGTATTTGCACAAGGTATCTTGTGGCCTGAGTACAAATCACAACTGAGGATCACTTTGGGGGAAGTGGGGAGTTGGCAGTGAAAAGCAATGTATATGAGAAGCTTATGGGAGCCTGGAATTACCGTACTTTTCTGTGTACAGTGGTACCTCCGGTTGCGGACGGGATCCGTTCCGGAGCTCCGGTTGGATCCAGAGGTTTCCGCAACCAGAGGGACCGCTTCTGTGCATGCGGCGATAGAGCGCTTCTGCGCATGCAGCAAAAACCCAGAAATATACTTCAGGGTTTGCCACTTACGTATCCCAAAGTTTACGTAAGCGAAGGGGTATGTAAGCGGAGGTATGACTGTATAAGACTAGGTTAGTTTAAAAATTATGTTTAAAACTGGGGGGCATCTCATACATCAGGGGTGGCCAACTCCCAAGAGACTGCGATCTACTCACAGAGTTAAAGACTGATAGTGATCTACCCCCTTTTGGGGGGTTCAGGTCAGAGTTGTTGAGCTTTTCTTTAGGGAAGAGGGAACACCCTATTTCTTGGGTGTTCAGGTCAAAGTTTTTGAGCTTTTTTATGGTAGCCAAAGTTGTTCAGCTTCTTTGGAGGGAGCCACTGATCTACCAGTGATCTACCACAGACGTCCAGTGATCTACCAGTAGATCACGATCTACTTGTTGGACGTGCCTGTCATACATGGATAGTGCATGGGGGGGATGTGTGATTGGTTGCTGCTGCGAGCCGGAGATTCTCAGTGGCTTTTGGGTGTGTTATTTGTTGTTGCAGCAAGGGCTTGGGTTGATTGGCTGTTGCTGCGTCAACTGGGTGGGCGATAGTAGTGTAGTTCTGGTGTGTGAGCGATTTTTGGCAATCCCCTCTAAAAAAAAGCTTAACAACTATGGGCAATCTTCCCCCATTTTCTTAATTTGGGGTCCCCAAAAATAGGGGTGTCTTATACACAGAAAAAAACGGTATCCCTCTGCTTGACAGGACATTCCCCAGATTTATGGCAGAAATGGCTTTTCTGCTACCTGCGCCCTTTTCAAAAACTGGGTGCTCCAGTTGCACGCAAAGCTCATGCTCTACCATTGAGCAGGGGTCCCTTGCCTTTTGCACATACGAGAGGAACGCTGCAGCCAAAGGCTTGGCAGGTTTCCATATCAATATGTCAACACCAGCCAAGTGCATCTCTCAACCAGGCTGCCCTCTGCTCGTTCCATCGCCCACTTTTATTTCCCCTTTCACACCCTTTCCTGTAGCCTCCTCCACTTTCCCTGCTTTAGGTTTCTTATTTTTCCAATCTTAAGTTCAGTTCTCCACATTTCCACATTGGTTTGCAATTTAAAAGGAACAAAAACGTGAAAATTTGTCAACATTTTAGTACAAATTTCTCTCGATCTATACATTTTTGTTTGGCAGTTTTGCCTTCATATACCCAAAGCAATCCCCACCCCCCAATGCAGTGCATTTTTGTACATTCTTTTCACTAATATATGTATCTTATGAACACTTTACCCTGGTGTATGCTATTTTGTAAGTGAGAGCTGGAACATAAAGAAGGCTGATTGCCGAAGAATTGATGCTTTTGAATTATGGTGCTGGAGGAGACTCTTGAGAGTCCCATGGACTGCAAGAAGATTAAACCTATCCATTCTTAAGGAAATCAGCCCTGAGTGCTCACTGGAAGGACAGATCCTGAAGCTGAGGCTCCAATACTTTGGCCACCTCATGAGAAGAGAAGACTCCCTAGAAAAGACCCTGATGCTGGGAAAGATGGAGGGCACAAGGAGAAGGGGACAACAGAGGACGAGATGGTTGGACAGTGTTCTCGAAGCTACCAACATGAGTCTGACCAAACTGTGGGAGGCAGTGGAAGACAGGAGTGCCTGGCGTGCTCTGGTCCATGGGGTCACGAAGAGTCGGACACGACTAAACAACAAATGCTATTTTGCATGCATTGCTTGGCCGGTGAACTGCATTGCAAAATTCAGAGAAGTGTGAATTCTGGCGGACGTCTGTGTTTTGGTCCTCGTATTGCTTCAGAAAGTTTGAATTCGGTAGTTTTGTATTTTGAATGCAAACTGAATCGGAATTCTCCCCCACCCTACCTGGGACTTTCTGCATGCAAAGCACATGCTCTAACACTGAACTAAAGTCTTTCCCATGTTTGGATGATGAGTGTTTGGATATCAGCATCATAATCCTGACGAAGAACATGAGTCTGTCAAAGGAGAACGGGAACACAGATCCTTTGGGGGAAGTATCACAAAATATTTCCCTTTTATTATATCTTGCGCTTACACAGCTTAACCCTGTCCTGCATATATCACCAGAGAGGGGCTCAGCAGTCACTTAAAGGAAGCTACCTTTAAGTGAAAACGCATCATTACAAGTTAAGTAAGAACTGCAGGCCTGAAGCAAATTACTTTCCCATTAAAACGTTCAGCTTGATTTCCTTTGCTAATTTGCAGAGAAGACACTCTGGAAACAAAAGTCCCTGAATATGCAACTGAATCAAAGGTAGCCCGTGCAAACATAATATTAATATTTTTTTAATGCACGTGTGACGTGGAGGAAAAGGAAAGAAGGAACAAGAGATATGACTTTTCAAAGCAAATGAACCTTGGAAACACTATTTTTCTGATACCGGTAGATCAGGATTTCATTGCTATTAGAGAACTGTGGTTCAACATTGCCCTCTGCTGGAAGCAGTCTGGGATTTCAACTGCTAAAACAAAACAAAAAAACCTACCCCAAAACCCTTTGGAACATTTCTTTTTATGTGTTAGCCGTCTCCTGCTGGCGGCAGAAATAATAGAGGGGGGAACCCATGCTGTGTTAACTTTTTATGCCTCCATTACATCGTTCGGGACACAGTGAAGCTGAAAAAACGCTTCGTCCCAAACTTTAAGAAGATGGTAGAGACTATTGAACAAAACTAATTTTCAAAGGGAGAAATAAAGGCGTGGGGGAGGGATTTGCGACATCAAGGATCTGCGTTCGTCTCTGAGCTTCCAGGACTGCTCAATATTCACCAAACTCTTCTAGTCTATTTGGTTAAAATCTTTGTGAGCAAAGTCTACTAAAGCAGAAAGTTGCAAGAGCAATTTTGCGAAATTGTTGTACGTTAGGACTGGCCGGGATAGCTCAGTCGGTAGAGCATGAGAAACATAAGCCCAGGGTTGTGGGTTCGAGCCCCACTTTGGGCAAAAACATTCCTGCATTACAGGGATTGGCATAGTTGACCCCCGTGCTCCCTTCCAATTCTACTATTCTATGATTCAAACACAAGCGCAGGTCATATACAGTGGTACCTTGCTTCTCAAACGCCTCGGTACTCACAACGCCGAAAACCCGGAAGTAAGTGTTCTGGTTTTCGAACGTTTTTCAGAAGCTGAACGTCCGATGCGGCTGTCGGCTATTGTTTCCGGGGCGCCTGCACCAATCAGGAGCTGTGCCTTGGTTTCCGAACATTTTGGAAGTTAAATGGACCTCCGGAACAGATTAAGCTTGGCGCTTTTGTTTTTGCTATTTGTTTTGCATTTTTGTTTTTGAGGCTTTTTCGGTTAATTTGTTTTTGTGACTCTGTGGAACCCTGTTAGGTACTGATTGATTGACTGTGTAACTGCAGAAATGGATAAAAGCCCCCCATCAAAACAATTACTATCATCAGTGCGGGTAAGATTTTTTTTTTTTTAATTTTTATCATTACAATACTGTCTTATTTTATAGTACAGTGCATTGATTATTGCTTTCATTTTATGGATCAATGGCCTCATTAGATAGTAAAATTCATGTTAAATTGCTGTTTTAGGGGTTGTTTTTTAAAGTCTGGAACGAATTAATCCATTTTGCATTACTTTCCATGGGAAAGTGCACCTTGGTTTTAGAACGCTTTGGTTTTGGAACGGATTAATCTATTTTGCATTACTTTCTATGGGAAAGCATGCCTTGGTTTTGGAACGCTTTGGTTTTGGAACGGACTTCCGGAACATATTATGTTTGAGAACCAAAGTACCACTGTAGTAAAAGTGGGCCCAGGCTGTGTCACTTCATACTGCAGGGGAGGAGGGGACTGGATTTCTCAAAAAATCCCCTGTATTTTAAAAAATAATTCCTGCACAAAAAAGGGAAGCATTTCAGGAGAAAGCCTGGTGTAAGTCCTCCTCCTTTTCCAAGAGCTGAAGGGAGAATTTCCAAAGGTGGCAGTCTGCCATGGAGAACGACCGCTCTCTCATGGCCACCCATCTTAGCAACCTATGAATCGGACCTGCAGGAAAAGTCTCTGGTGCTTAGCTCCTGCTGGATCATGCCAAAGGCCCAACTAGTCCAGCATCGCAGAATCATAGAATTGTAGAGTTGGGAGGCACCCCGAGGGTCATCTAGTCCAACCCCCTGCAATGCAGGAATCTCAGCTAAAGCTTCCATGGCAGATGGCCATCCAACGTCTGCTTTAAAACCTCCAAGGAAGGAGAGTCCACCACCTTCCAAGGGAATTTGTTCCACTGCCGAATAGCTCAGAAAGTTCTTCCTGATGCTTATCTGGAATCTCCTTTCTTGAAGCCATTGGTTCAAATCCAACCTTCTGGAGCAGGAGAAGGCAATGCTCTCTCAATGGCCAACCAGATGCCTACAAGCAAGACCTGAGCAAAACATCACTCTGCTCTTTCCTGGCAGGATTATATACAGGTGGAGCCAGTCCAAGAAACAACTTCAGTCCAAACCATTTAAGGCTTTAAAGGTTAAAAAAACAGAACTTTAAATTGGGCCCAGAAACTCGCTGTCAGCCGGTGAAACAGCTATAGCAATGATATCATCAACACTGACTGCCTCTGATGGTCGCATTTTGGACCATTTGACATTCCTGAACTATCTTCCACATAATAGCTGCATTTCAATCCACATCCGGGAAGTGAGGAGCAAGTCAAGTTACCGTATTTTTCGCTCCCTAAGACACACTTTTTTCCTCCTAAAAAGTAAGGGGAAATGTCTGTGCGTCTTATGGAGCGAATGCATGGTCCCTGGAGCCAAATTGCCTAGGGGCCAAAAGCAGATTGTGCTCTCTTTTTTTACAAAGAGAGAAGAGGGTGATGAAAGGAAGCCGCTGAACAGCTGTTTAGCAAGCGATCGGGGAGAGAGATAAGGCTCTCTTTCCAGCCCCGCCCCCTTGCCCAGGCCTCTGTTGTTGAATGCAGAGGGAGGCTGTTTGTTTCCCCAGCGACATGTGACTGGCTGATTAGATTATCTGTCTGGAAACTGTAGAAATGGCTCCCTTTCCTGTAGGACTAGAAGCTGTAGAACTGTGAATTGAACCCCATAAAAACGGGGCTTTTCCTCTTTGAAAAAGAAGCTGCACCACTTTGAGCTGATCCTCAAAAAAACAGGGCTTTCCCCCTTTCCTCCTCTAAAAACTAGGTGCGTCTTATGTTCATGTGCGTCTTGTGGAGCGAAAAATACAGTAGCTGGGAATCTGGAAATACAGAGGTTCCTTAAGCATCCTTAGTTGAGACACTGTGTGCCCCACAGTGCATTTACCTGGTTGCAGCTAGATGGGGCAGGTGGCAGCATTTAATAGTTATTGAAAGCTTGTATCTCAGTATTTTTCAAGGGCCACTGTGAGGCTCAAAAGCCACATGTAAATAGAGCATTAAAATAAAGGCATGTGGCAGCCGTAACCGAGTCTGACTCTACGGTGCAAACTTTTATTGGGAAGCTGCCCACTCTCATTTTTCATCCAGCGCAGGCCAAACATGGTCCCATTTGATTTACTTCCTTGTTTATGAACTGGCACGGCCGTGGGCTGTTGTGTCAGCAGAAATACACAAAGCTCTGCGAACGCTGCTTTGCTGCTGAGGTGGCAGAAGCTTCAAACGCGCCCTTCAAAATCTGGGGTCTAACAGGACGGGAAAGAGAAAGGGCACACCTTCTCTTAAGTCACAAAGCACAAAGAGCAGCCTCATGCAAACCAAGTTATCTCTGCAACCTGCTTTCAGGTGCAATGTTCTAAGCATCAACAGGAATGAGTCTCAATGGGCAGAAAGGATGCAGGAATCTGGGGGAAGTGAGGGCAGGCGAGGATGCAGTGTTCAGCCCCGACACAGCAGGTGTCATGATCCTGACCTTGCTTTGCAGGGGGGACAGAAATCTCCCATTGGGGAGGGAGGTTTATTATTTATTTTATAGGAGTCCTCTCAAAAAGCATCAGGCCATTGTAAGGCGTAAAGGGGACCCCTGACCATTAGGTCCAGTCGTGACCGACTCTGGGGTTGCGGCACTCATCTCGCATTATTGGCCGAGGGAGCCAGCGTACAGCTTCCGGGTCATGTGGCCAGCATGACTAAGCCGCTTCTGGCGAACCAGAGCAGCGCACGGAAACGCTGTTTACCTTCCCGCCAGAGCGGTACCTATTTATCTACTTGCACTTTGACGTGCTTTCAAACTGCTAGGTTGGCAGGAGCAGGGACCAAGCAACGGGAGCTCACCCCGTCGTGGGGATTCGAACCGCCGACCTTCTGATCGGCAAGCGCTAGGCTCTGTGGTTTAACCCACAGCACTGTACAACAACATAAAAAATAAAATAAAAGCAATACAGAGTGGTGATTAAAACGACTGGCTACCCGAGAAAATTTTAAACCGCTGCATAGGCTTGTCGGCACAGAGAGGTCCTCAAGGGACACTTGGGGGTGCCTGACAAATCTCTGCTAGAAGGGTGGTCTGCAGAATGGAGGCTGGTGGCACTAAACACCCGATTTAAGGCTTCTTCCAACTGCTCTCAAAGGGAAGGCAAACCTTCAAAGAAACCCTTCAGCTCAAACCATCATTCTTACTAACTTTTTAAAGACATCGTTTTCTAGTCATTACACCTCTAGTTACCAAAAGTCTCTCATGCTATGGAAATTTCCTCTATATATCATCAAGTCCATTACGTTAAGGGAGCATGCATGATTTGATTTGATTCTATTTGCAGTTGCTCAATATCCTTTTCTCTTCCTGTCCTTTCTGAGGCTTGCCTGCCTGGATAGCTCAGTTGGTTAGTGTGTGGTGCTGAAAATGCCAAGGTTGCAGGTTTGATCCCATCCACTTTAAGATCTTTTACAAGTGGATCAATCCAGCAAGGACAGCACCACTGCTTCCCCAACTTGCGCTTCCAGCTGCAGGTCCTCCCAGTGCAGTCCAACTACTGAAAGTTCAACAGTTCTTCAACAAACTGCGAGGAGGTGCAATGGACAAGATCAAGCTAATAGAAGACCTTCGAAACAGCAGAATGTGGAAAAACTGTAAGGTCAGAAGTCAGAAAAGTTGGTAAGATCCAGAAATCAACTCGGGAGAAGGAGAGGAAGTGTGTGCAATGTGAACACACGTAGTGATAAAAGGAGAGAATTCCATCCACCCCACCGAGAATGGGGCTGGTTGCGGTGAGAGGAAAAGCTCTTCAATGGCAGTGGGGGCAAGGACAGCGGCAATGTCAGGGGAACACCTGGGGGCAGTGGAGAGCCAGCAGGGGAGGAGGGAAGGCTCTCAGGTGCTGAGAGCAGAGAGCGGTTGGAGGATGGATGGCGGCTAACAGATTGAGGTTGAATCCTGACAAGACAGAAGTACTGTTTTTGGGGGACAGGAGGCGGGCAGGTGTGGAGGACTCCCTGGTCCTGAATGGGGTAACTGTGCCCCTGAAGGACCAGGTACGCAGCCTGGGAGTCATTCTGGACTCACAGCTGTCCATGGAGGCGCAGGTTAATTCTGTATCCAGGGCAGCAGTCTACCAGCTCCATCTGGTACGCAGGCTTAGACCCTACCTGCCCATGGACTGTCTCACCAGAGTGGTGCATGCTCTAGTTATCTCTCGCTTGGATTACTGCAATGCGCTCTACGTGGGGCTACTTTTGAAGGTGACCTGGAAACTACAACTAATCCAGAATGCGGCAGCTAGACTGGTGACTGGGAGCGGCCGCCGAGACCACATAACACCGGTCTTGAAAGACCTACACTGGCTCCCAGTACATTTCTGAGCACAATTCAAAGTGTTGGTGCTGACCTTTAAAGCCCTAAATGGCTTCGGTCCAGTATACCTGAAGGAGCGTCTCCACCCCCATCATTCTGCCCGGACACTGAGGTCCAGTGCTGAGGGCCTTCTGGCGGTTCCCTCACTACGAGAAGCCAAGTTACAAGGAACCAGGCAGAGGGCCTTCTCGGTAGTGGCACCCGCCCTGTGGAACGCCCTCCCTTCAGATGTCAAAGAGAACAACAACTACCAGACCTTTAGAAGACATCTGAAGGCAGCCCTGTTTAGGGAGGCTTTTAATGTTTAAGAAGAAGAAGAGTTTGGATTTGATATCCCGCTTTATCACTACCCGAAGGAGTCTCAAAGCGGCTCACATTCTCCTTTCCCTTCCTCCCCCACAACAAACACTCTGTGAGGTGAGTGGGGCTGAGAGACTTCAGAGAAGTGTGACTAGCCCAAGGTCACCCAGCAGCTGCATGTGGAGGAGTGGAGACACGAACCCGGTCTCCCAGATTAGAGTCTACCGCTCTTAACCACTACACCACACTGGCTCTAGATTATTGTATTTTAATGTTCTGTTGGAAGCCGCCCAGAGTGGCTGGGGAAACCCAGCCAGATGGGTGGGGTATAAATAAATTATTATTATTATTATTATTATTATTATTATTATTATTATTAACAGCGCTCAAGGAGCTTGGAGTCCTCCGGTGGGCGTGAGAGACAGGAAATGAGCTCTGCGGTGGAGGGGCTGTCGGATGCTGCCAGGTCCGGACACCAACTTAGTAGTTCAGGGACAGAGGAGGAAATGGTGGCCCCGTCACCCCAATTATGTAGGGAGCAGAAATGGAAGGAGCAGAGGAGGAGACTAGGGGTCCCCAAGTTCTTCTGTTGGGGGCGCTCCCGAAAAGCGCCACTTCCGGGATCTGAGAGTGACTAAGACGGTCATGGAAATTTGAGCTCTGACTTGTACATATCTGTATAATAGGTAAAGGTAAAGGGACCCCTGACCATTAGGTCCAGTCGTGTCCGACTCTGGGGTTGCGGCACTCATCTCGCTTTATTGGCCAAGAGCCGGCGTACAGCTTCCGGGTCATGTGGCCAGCATGACAAAGCCGCTTCTGGCGAACCAGAGCAGCGCACGGAAATGCCGTTTACCTTCCCGCCAGAACGGTTCCTATTTATCTACTTGCACTTTGACGTGCTTTCGAACTGCTAGGTTGGCAGGAGCAGGGACCGAGCAACAGGAGCTCACCCTGTCGCAGGGATTCGAACCGCCGACCTTCTGATCAGCAAGCCCTAGGCTCTGTGGTTTAACCCACAGCGCCACCTGGGTCCCTTATCTGTATAATAAACCTATGTAAATACCGGTATATGGATCCTGAGTCAGATGTCGTTACTCGTGAGGAGCACTACGATACCCTTACAGGCAAGGACTTACCTAATGTCCTCGTCCGTGACGATGAAGGCTTTGCAGAGAGGTTGGGAGGTGTTCAGCCACACGGCTGGGTTCTTCTCAACGGCGGCAGAGAGCTGCCCTGTGATGGGGGCAGAACTCGTGTGCAGTGCGCTGGCGACAGCAGACAGGAGGGTGTCGTCGTTGTTCCCCGGGCCAACCCCTGGAACGCGAACGCAGCACTTGATCATTAAGGTTCACCAGAGCAGAGTTCAACGGGCAGGATCCGGTGGCAAGGATCCCAAACCTCCCATCCCAGAGCCTAGTCAGGTAGTCAAAGAGCGCATGGGAGGGAGATGAAGCATGCAGAGGCACACACAAGGGTCTCACCCCACACCGTGCTGGCCCCATTCAGCTCACCTTCCGGCTTAGTGTGGGAAAGCTTGAAGCGGGCTCTGCTCAACACTGTAGGAATTCTGGATAACCAATTATCTGTGAGGCAAGAGGGCGGCCTAACCACAAAACTGGCAAGAGCCAGCTTCAGAGGAACCTAATGGCCAAAGCAACTCCAGATATGGTACAAGGAGGGTTCTAACACATGCCATTTCCAAGGACTGTGATTGATTAAAAGATGGTGGGGCAATTTCAGGGAATGGGCAGAGGAGGAATGGTGAAGACCGCCTCCCCATCCTGACTCTTCCGGGGAGGAAGAAGATGAAGACAGTATAGATTTACAACAGGGGTTTGGGGAAAGTCGCAGCTCAGAGGCAGATGAGGGGAAAAGCTGGGAAATCATGGGACAGCCGGAACAACACCCAGCTGACATGTCACTAGAAAGCATTCCAGACCCTCCATCTCCCAGAACCCGGTGAGACTTAAAAGTAGGAGAGCAGAGGGCATGTAGCAGCACCCGTAGAAGTGACGAATGAGGAAGTGGTAGAGATGGGGGGGTGGAGATTCACTTGGGACAACGCCATTATCCAAGAGGCTGGGTTCTATAGCCTCTCTCTGTAAAGATTAAGATAAAAAAGGACAGTAAGAAACTTTCCCTTGTCATTATACTTTCCTGGGCAACCAGCCAGGAGCCGCTGACAGCATCCTGACAGGCAATGGGGTGGCAGAAGATGGTAGGGGAGAGGAGGAAGACTATCTTTTACTATATACCATGTTTCCTAATGGGAAGTTCTCGCAGACTCTCTGGACCCTAACCTGTAATGCAGTACTAAATAGACAAACTGGGAATTTGGCGACAGCCTCTGTAATGAACCCTCAAAGGGAATTTCTCCCCACACCAAACAACATAGCTGTCAACTTTCGGATTTGAAAATAAGGGATTTTTCCAAACTTTCGGATTTGAAAATAAGGGATGCCGCGAGGGCGGTGCAATGGCACCAAGTAGCCTCGCCACCCTGCGCTCCAGAGGCTGCGCGCGAACGGGTGAGCGAAAGAGCGAGCGCGTAGACGGCAGGCAGGCTGTCTGTCTGGTTGGGCGTGAGGGTCTGGCTGCACAAGGCATGCAAGCTCCGCCCCCAGTCGGTCTCAGACTCCTTATTGGCAGCCGAGCAACGCAGCTGAGGAGCCTCCCTGGCCGGCAGGGAGGGAGAGGAGCTGCTTCCTTTGAAAGCCGGGAAATTTAAGGGATATCAACAATCCGGGATAGCAGCGGGAAACGGCATTGGAATAAGGGAGTTTCCTGCCAAAAAAAGGGAGGGTTGACAGCTATGCCAAACAAGCTTTTGCTCACGGAATAGGACTTCCTCTCCTCCTCCTGGCAGTTGCTGCACACCTGAGAATCTGGACTAAATGAAGCTTTGGTCTGAACCAGCAGGGCCACTGCTGTTATGTTCTTATCACCCTTTAGACTTCCACCAGCGTACCAAGATGTGAAGCTACAATGTGGACACTGGGGCCAAAGTCAAGCATGTGGGCCCTCCCCACCCCTTCTGGTGCATCCACACATGCACAAAACGTCCCTCTGCACCCCAGCTTGAGAGCCACCCATTTCTTAGGAGCGCACAGAACACTGCTGATGCAAAGCGTACCTTGAAGGCCTTTTGGCAGCTCCATGGATTTTATGATCTGCTCGCTCACATCTGATGCGCTCAAGCCTTGCAGCCTCTTCTCCCAGAAAAGCTGAAAAGATTGAAAGATTGCCAGGTTAATTTAAAATGGAAAAGTAACAAAAACACTGCGGAGGGAGGAGGGGAAACCAAGACGGAATATTCATTTTATAGGCATAAACTTAATCCCTTCTGCAACAGCGCTGGAAGATTTACAGACAGCCTCTGCATGCTGCCAACTTGACTAAAAAGCAGAAGGAATCGTTTTGTTTATTTGCGGGTTTAGTTCAAATATTTATGCCCCATTTATTTAGATGCAATCAACCTCTCAAAAGCAGCTTGCGGTGATACTAAAGCAAACATCCCTTGTTTTTATTCTTCTTCTTTTTTAAGGTTACTTCCAGGGCAGATTCTGGGTGCCAGTTCCCTGCGGAGCTTTGCTACTGAAAATAAACTATCCTCCGGGAAGTTCTCTTGCACAAAGACTTGCAAAATCAACAGTCGCTGCCCAATAGCACAGTTGCTTCCCCACACACCTGAATGGGACTTGTGTACAGGACAAACCAACACCTGATTGCTCCAATGCAAATGAGTGCCGGCTATACTTGCTTACTTTAAACTGATGCAAAAACAATTAAGCAACAATCAAGCATACACACACTTTTTTCCAGTTAAGAGTTCTGACATTAATATCCTTTAGTTTTAAGGGCAATTGTCTTGAGCCCTTGATTGCTTTCAATATGCTAATGCTGCATGGTCAACTTAAAAGGGGGTAGCTTTCAAGGATGCTCACCGGAGGACCAAACTAAGTGTGGTGCAGAATACCAAGAGGTACCTTCTTCAGAGGTATCTGAAGAAGTGTGCATGCACACGAAAGCTCATACCAAGAACAAACTTAGTTGGTCTCTAATGTGCTACTAGAAGGAATTTTTTTATTTTGTGGTGCAGAAGGCATCTTTGTTTTTTAAAAAATGCAGATAGCATCAGCTGCAGGGAGAGCCATGGATAATTACAAGGAGCACAGCAGGTGCGGCGGGAGAATTTAACCCTCTCCTCTCCTGCTGCTGTCCTAAAGAAGAGTCCTCCTCCGAAGGTGCTATCTGCGTTGAAAATCACTCACTGGGACCAGCTAAACTGGTCTCGATTGCTAATTCTGCCCTAGTGTAAGTGTAATTTGCCCTGTGGCACAGGGTGACTAAGTTCAGCACCTGAAAATACGTGCATCGGTAAAGTGCTTGTGAACTTGCACATGCAGGTAAATCTGCAAGGACTGCAGACCAAGGAGACCCAGATTCGAATTCATGCTCAGCCATGAGTAAGCTTGGACCTGTTAACTACCGGTATATCTCAGTCTAATATGCTTCACAGAGCTGATGGAGAGAGAGCGAGAGAGATGGAGAGAGAGAGAGAGAGTGTACACGTTGATGGAAAGACAAAATGAAAAAAATAAGGGTAATCAACAAGGGTAGTAGTTGAACTAAGTTTGAGTAAAACTTAGTTGAATTACCAACCTTGCTGCTTACCATGAGACCCACTGAAATTAATGAACATGTCTAAGACATTGTCATTAATTTCAATGGGCCTACTGTGAGTAATACTTAGCTGAATACCACCCTAAGCAAGTGGATGTATCATGCAAATGGAGATCTTACATATGGCACCTAATTAGGTTATTTTGAAATGTGCTCCTTTCCTGGAAACCAAGGCATTCAATTGCAACTCCTTAATTAATAATTGGAGCAATTTTTGTTACCAAGTAATTTTTCATTATGAAAATGACAGTACAATTTTTTAAACATCTACTTAATTTAACTTAAATAGGAACTAAAATGATACAATTGGCATGATTACTGTAAGAACTATATAAAATGTTCCCATTTAGCTGATTTTAAAAATCAATTTAGGTTACAATTATGTCAGATAAGTTCGGTGATCCCTGTAGACCCTGGTCAGAGCGATAATGTGATGGATGAGTTTTGTACGTAATGTAATTGCTTTGTTTCAGTGCTCTCTACACAAGCCATTAATATCTGGTTGTCCAATTAAGATCACTTTTAAGACAATCATGGCAATGACCAACATCAGTCCATATTTACACATTTTGCAATACAACTCAATTATTTCGTTCCTGTTTTCCTTCACCAGACTATCATCAACAGCCTTTGCTACTTTACCTTGTGTGTTTATATGGATGCATGTATATAATTATCTCTACCCTTCTGCTGCATATGGGTATTCAGATCAGCTTAAATCAATTAAAACCACATCATCATAGAGACATCAACACCAAGAAAATACAAAGCATGTTTGCACATTACACTGAACCCAGGTACAAGCTGTCTCTACACATGTAAAAGGGCTTGATCAAAAGAGCAAACACTCGTTGATTTCTACAGCTCAACTGTTGTGAACACAGGTACACAGATGGTACACTCGGCATATATCACACTTGAATAACCGGGTGCACCAGTTCAAGCAATGGTGATTGAACATGCATGGAACGTAGTATGAGGCAGAACAGGCACAGCAAATCTGGGAGGAAAATACTCTCTGCTCGACAGGGCAAAATGTCTTCCAGAACAAAAATGACTTTCCTAGCAGATGGAAGATGGTTATAGAGAAGGGATCATCCAAGCCTCACAGGGCAAGATAATGCCACAGTTTGGGTACAGCAGTGAACAAGACACCTCCTTTTTAAAAGCAATGCCAGAGGTGTTGAGGGAGAGGAGAAATCAATTGTCTGTATCAGACATCTAGGCCTGCAGCAACATCTATCATGCGATGGAAACAGATAAAGATGATGCCATAGACTGGTTGGACACAGAGGAATGGTGGGAGGAATCAGCTGGGGAACCCCAAGAGGAAGAAGGCTCAGAGCCCTGGGTCTGGTGGTGGGATGGCAATGAGTGATCAGAGGAAGAAGACTGGAAGGAGGGGGTGTTGGAAGCTGAAGACATAACAGGGCTTAGTAAGAGAGAGGTCCAGAATCGGAGGCAGAAGCTGAAGCAGGAGAGGAGGAGGCCAAGAGGCAGAGATGGGTCAGGCTTGTGAAGAGGCAGGAGAGGCATGAAGCGGGAGGAGCAAAGGCAGGCACGGAGGCACAATCTCAGATTGCTTGGGAAACATCCTGGAGAGGAGGAGACATAGCTGGCTGTGGGGAGGCAGGGACCTTTAGTCTCGGCAACTACTTCATGGGGGCAAGACCTGAGTTGCTGTGCTCATTAGGCCTGAAATCCCTGTGCTGATCCTGTTTTGCTAAGAAAGAGGTAACTCCAGCTCGCTCAATGTGAATTACTGCTGGTTTGCGTCCTGCCAGGTGCCTTACACCAAGTCAGACTATTTGCCCCTTCAGCTCACAGCAGTGGCTCCCCAGAGTTCTTTCCCTGAGTCAACGGCGTGATGCAGCAGCAAACAAAGCTAATGCTAATGTGTCCAGATCAAGGGATGTAATAGTACCACCCTATTTTGTCTTGGGGTGGTGTGTTCTGGGCGTCACAATTTAAGAAGGATACTAACAAGCTTGAGGAAGGGTTGATGATCAAGGGTTTGGAAACCAGGCCTTATGAGAAACAGTTGAAGGAGCTGGTATTTAGTCAGCTTCTACAATATGTGATCTTTTCGGTTCTGTTTTTACTGAAGGCTCTGGGGATTGAGAAACCAGGACCTCGGAGTGCAAAGCATGCGGCCTACGGTTGAGCTGCAGTCTCCTCGTGATAAGCTCTGCACTGCACAAAATTAAACGAGGTACTGCGTAGACAAATAGGAAGCCTCGGTTATATCAGACAAACCATCTGTACTCACAAGGATATTGTCTGAGTGGTTCCGAGCATGCAAACACTCAAGGCTGGCTCTCTGCTAATGTGGACAGCTTTTAACGCAGGTCTGAATGTCTGAACTGGGCCCCTTTCCCTATTCAACACATTCGTACAACAAAGAAAAAGACACTTGATTAACCTGAAGCCTAAAGCTGCTCCCATTTCAGCGGTTTTAGACTGCTCCTTAGGATTCAAAGCTCAGTGCCTTCTTCGCAAGCTCTTCTGCAGAGCTGGCACAGTAACAATGCCTTTGCAGTTCTAGAACACTTAAGAAATCCATGTTGGAGATCTTGCGCTGGGAGCACTGGTCTGTATCTACTGGGAAATGGCAGGTAGGGTCTGGAGGACGCTGCTGGACTCGAGAGAAGTCACAACAAATGTTCTTCATTCTTTTGTGCATGGAATGGTCTCCAACATTATGAATATACTAGTAACTTATGCCCGTTAAATTAACGGGCGCTAGAACGGGCGCTAAGGCAACAGGGACGCTATGCGCAGAGCTGACTGAGCGGCTCTCGCTTATCTCGTTTTTTTTTCTAACAACGCAAGAGCTGCATGACGTAGCCAGCTCTGCGCATAGTGTCCCTGTTGCCCTAGCAACATTGGGGACACGCGCAGAGCTGAGCCCAGCCGCCCGAAGTCTCTGCGCTCCAAGTCCCAACGGCTGTCCGTGGGGCACATGCGCAGTAGCGCAATCCCAGGGACACAGGGACTGGACGCAGAGACACTTGCACTTTATTATATGTGATATACAGAGGGAGAAGTTGCCTTATAAAGGAATCATCCCTCCCATCAGATGTCAAGGAAATAAACACCTATCTGACTTTTAGAAGACATCTGAAGGCAGCCCTGTTTAGGGAAGTTTTAAACGTTTGGTGTTTTATCATATTTTTAATATTCTGTTGTGAGCCGCCCAGAGTGGCTGGGGAAGCCCAGCCAGATGTGCGGGGTATAAATAATAAATTATTTTTATTATTATAAATAAATAAATCATCCCGACTTTGGCTGGAAGCAACTCTTCAAGGTCTCATCAGGCAGAGAGGTCTTCCCCCATCTCCGCTACTAGGGCCAGATCCAGGAGCAGTTAACCCTGTGTGGGCCCCTTTCGACAGGTGGGGTGGGTGAACCACCTGTCCCTCGCCTGATATCAATAGGATGCCAGGTGACTGACACTTCAAACTGTGGCTGTGAAAGAAGAATCCGGAGCATGCTCTTAAGTGTGCTCTCATTTTCTCCTTTGCAGTCCTGGCTTGAAGTCAGTGCTTTCCCAATTCAAGCTACAGTTGCAAAGGAACAATCGACAGTGTGCTTATGGGTGCAGGCCTTCCTCTGCAGCTGCAGCAAATTGAATTAGGTGCTTTTTTGAATATGACGCCTTTTTCTGTCACCATGCAGGGCGTGGCTCACCCAAAGCAGCCTATGGGTCAGATGTTCCACACCAATGAAGTGACTGTTGTTGTTTATATACAGCGGACGGGTGAAGAATCCCAAGTTCTTTAATTTCTGTACTTTTCTATCCTCTCTTTTAAGTTCTTTTCTGTCTCCTTCTTCTTGTCGTTTTCTCTCATTTCTTTCCCCTTCTTCTTTTCTTTTCTCCTTTCCTTTTTCTTTCCCTCCACATTTTTATTTTATTTAGATTAAGGTTGGATGAAAAAAAAGATACTTGGTATTAAGTTTTGTATCTCTCTTTATAAACTCTAATTAAATTTATTCAAAAAAGAAGAAGTAGTTCCCCACACAAATGTAGGTGGCAGGGTCTTAATCTGAGACGGGGCAGCTGCCCAGGCTGTTTGTTACCACTGTGGGAAACTTATCAGAAAACCTCATTAACGTAGGTATTTATGAAAAATATTTGCACCTCACCCTTCCATCTACAATGCAGCTTGCAAAAAAATGATATCATAATTGTCAGATAAAATACCATATAATAATATTTACATCACTATTTTTTTATTAATTAATATTATTATTATTACTTAAAATAAATATAAGGACAGCAACCTGATAAGGCACAAAAATACATAAATAAATAAATAAATAAATAAATAAATAAATAAATAAATAAATAGAGGAGGCTTGCCAGAAAAGATGGCTAGAGCTCAATGATAGAGCATCTATCTAAAGGCAGCCCTGATGTCTTGCTGTGTTTACCATAGTTTTCTGTATATAACACGCCCCTGTGTATAAGACGACCCTTATTTTGGGGGACTCCAAATTAAGAAAGTGGAGGGAGAATGCCCAGAGTTGTTGAGCTTTTTGGAGGGGGGTTGCCAAGAGTTGTTGAGCATTTTTGGGGGGGGGGGTTGCCGAAAATCACTCAGCCGTCTGGCCAACGCTGTCAATCACACGCATCGCTGAAACCACCAATCGTCTGCCCACCCGCCCCCAGCAGCCACCAATCGCCAGCCCAATTGCTGCAGCGACAGCTACCTATCACCCGCCCAATTGATGCAGAAGCAGCCAATCAACAGCAGCCCTTGCCACAGCCACCAATCACCCGCCCAATCACAGCTGACAATCTCCTGCTCGCGGCTGCAACCAATCACACACCCCCTTCTGCACTATCCGTGTATAAGATGACCCCCAATTTTTAACATTATTTTATAATAATAAAAAGTCGTCTTATACACGGAAAACTATGGTAAATTTTGGAAGCCACCCAGAATGGCTGGGGTAACCTTAGCCAGATGGGTGGTTTTTATCATCATCATCATTTGCTTTGCATACCAAAAGACCCAGATTCAGTTCATAGCATCTCTAGTAAAAAGGGTCAGTTATCAGGGTGACAGGGAAGAACACTGTCTTGAGATTTTGCCGTACAGCTCATCCATTTGTGTACACAAGTTGAACACTCACTATGTACACCTCTAATAAGAATAATAATAATAATAATAATAATAATAATAATAATAATAATAATTTATTATTTTTACCCCGCCCATCTGGCCGAGTTTCCTCAGCCACTCTGGGCGGTTTCCAGTCAAATGTTAAAACAATACAGCATGCTTTCTTGGAAAGAAATCACAGAACTGGAAGAGTTGGAAGTGACCCATAGGGTCATCGAGTCACTCCCTGCAAGGTAGGCATCTCAACTAAAGCATCCCTGACAGACGGCCATCTAACCTCTGCTTAAAAACCTCCAAGGAAGGAGAGTCCACCACCTCCCGAGGAAGTCCATTCTGCTGTTGAACAACAGCTCTCACTGTGGAAATATAAAAGGTAACAGCCAGGCCCACAACAGAACCAATATTACACACTGTCAGGGATCTGCCCACCCCTGCCAGTCCGGCTCTGAGTGCATACAGGGACCCGCAGCCTGTGCTGACGACAGATTCATCTTCGAGTGAATCTGGCAGCCCCTTTTCGGGGGAGGAGCAGTTAGTGGCTGGGAGCCAGGGAGCGCCAGGTGTCCAGGGAGTTGCTGAGAGACCTGGCACCACCCAGCAGGCTCGCTCGGAGGGGGAGGCGTCAGTTCCTGCGTATATCTCACGTAGGAGGAGAAGGCGGCAATTCAGGATGCCGAGGCTTTGGTGTTGGCGCCAAAACAGAAGGGAGGCACTTCCAGATTCTGCTAGTGGCTGAGCAGACATGATAAACTGAACTCTGCACTGTAAATAGCTTTGCACAAAATAAAGAGACTTAAAGACAAGATGGCTTGGTCTTACTATTGAACAACCGATAAGAGAATCTGACACACACATACCCTTTCTAACAGATCAGATCATGCCTTCTGCTGGAGAACTGAGAGAGCTTCTCCCACAAGTCTCCAAAGTCATCTCGAAGGGTTAACCTATTTTAGGAGGGCCTAATCATCCAGGAAGATCAAAAGGACTTCCAACTGATGCATCTGGGAGGCAGAGAAGAAACAGACATCCAGGAAAAGCCTTTGAGACTCACCAAAAAAAAAGCTGCCAGTGAACCAAGAGTATGGGCAGGATGTGAGAAATGTCAATATCCTCACACACGTACAAAGAAACTGTGACCAGGTCCTAAGGCTGCAATCCTAATGGGAAATTCGAGCCCCAGTAATACCAGTGGAACTTCTGAATAAAAACAGTTCTGAGGGGAAGCTCTTTACGGTGCCCCAGAATACAATATGCAGAGGAGTGTAGTAGAGTATCAGACTAGAAGAAGGGAGAGGAGGCTTCGAATCCTTACTCAGTCATGAAGCTCACTGGGTGACCTTGAGTTAGTCACCATCTCTCAGCCTCACAGGGCTATTGTGAGGGTGGGATCATGTAGCCTTGAGCTCTTCCTGGAGGAAAGGTGAGTCATAAATGCAATAAATAAAAATAAATTAGCTTTCACAACTTTCTTATTTCTTTTGTTGAGTTGTTCGAACACTTTGTCAGCCTTCTTTGTTATACATTTAAGATGAGCCAGTCATTCAAATAATTTTGCATTGTTTTTCCTTCGTACAAATTACATTTTCCTCTGTCTAAATTATATTTAAAAAGTATTAATGTGAAGCATCTTGCACATTAAGTATCATGTTGATATTTAGACAGCGTCGATTTTGTATTTCTGTAATAAAAATGGAATACAATGGTGGCTGTTTGACCACAACTGCCAATTGGCATGTGTCCCAGTATTTCACGTCATTTCCTCTGTGACAAAATAGTTTCCAACTGCTGTCCTTCTGGGCCGTATCAGCCCCAAGCCACCCATCGCCCCCCAGTTACCTGTCTGGGCTGTTCAATCACTCGCTGTGGGTCGGACTTCACTTTGTTGCTAGGATGGTTGGTAACTTTGGTGACCGGCTGTTTAAAAATAGACGCCGTTTGTCTGATTGGCAGTGTTGTGTTTAAATCTGGTTTGCCCTATTCAAAGACAGGAGAAAACCACATGTTATCGCACAGCTGATAAGCAGAACGGGGGAACAAGAGAAGTTATTACATGGCTGGTAATCACGGCGGGACATTCAAGAACTTGCTCGTATTTTTCTCCTGAACACCAAATGTTTTTTTTAAAGAAGGAGTCACCATGATAAAATACGCTTTGGGGGAATTTCATGGACCAGCTTACCTATGCATGTACGGCAAGGGTGGGGGCAAATGTGGCCCTCCAAGCCTTTTTACCTGGCCCTCAGGACTCTCACTACATCACAGCCACACCCCCTCTGTGGTCCTGCTTCACATCCTCCATGAGATTTCTGATGGGCTGGAATTCTGATAATGCCATTTGATTGCCTGCATGCAAGGTTACTGAAGAGGGAGGTTTTTATGTGGGGACATTTTGATGCAAGGATGTTTTTCACCTGGAGCCAAGCTGAAGGAACATAACATAGAACGTTTTCCATAGTAGCCAAAAGCATCCCCTTCCTGGAGTGGTTTTCCAGGATCACATTGGAAGGGGGCTATAACTGCCTGGAAAGCCGATTTCCTGTGAGGTCAATCGGTGATCCAATTGGCAGGGAACACCCATGTGACTGATCCGGGAAAGCATTGCCTCACTTCGCTTTGTTTCGACCTCAGTGACGTCTTCACATCACTGAACCTGACAGGATATACAGAATTCACTGCATTTGATCCTGAGTAATCCGGCCCACCAGTCGGTTTAATCCGGCCCCTGTGGCAGTTTATTTCCTGGGGTAAAGTCCTAAAAAAAAAAACCTCAACAACTTCAATCCTAAAAAAATCTCAACAACTTCAACCCTAAAAAATAGCTCAACAACATTGGTTGGCCCTTTGGTCAGCCCTCACGGCCCTTCACTTCATCAAATCTGGCCCTCTTTGGAAAAAGTTTGGACACCACTGGCCTAGGGTCACTAAGGTTACGGAAAGAGGACAGAACAGCCAGGGCCGGCGCGTCCATTTAGGCGAACTAGGCAATTGCCTAGGGCGCCAAAATGGAGGGAGCGCTGGCCAGCCTGCCCCGCCGCCGCCCGGTGCTGCCCCAACCAGCGGCGGAGCAAGCAGGTTGGAGCGAAAACCGCGGCGGCGAGGGCGCCAAAATGGAGGGGGCGCTGGCCAGCCTGCCCCCCGCCGCCGCCCCAACCAGCGGCGGAGCAAGCAAACCGTGGCGGCGGGCAGGGGGCGGGGCACCGCTCCGCAACATGCGTCATACGCAATGACGTCACGTGGCCCGCCCCTCGCCTAGGGCGCCAAAATTGCCAGCACCGGTCCTGAGAACAGCACTTAAACAGCCACCAAGCTAGATGGCTTTTAAAGGAGGATTAGCCAGCCATGATGCCTATGCTCTGTCTCCCCAGTTGGGGGCAGAAATGCATCTGAATGCCAGTTTCTGGAAAACCCAGGAGGGAAGAGTGGTCTTGTGTTTGAATCCTGCTTGCGGGTTTCCCACAGGCCTCTGGTTGGCCACTGTGAGAACAGGATGCTGGACTTGATGGGCCATTGGCCTGATCCTGCAAGCCCTTCTTATGTTTTTACGAGAGAAGTAATGGCTCCATTCTTAATTTATTATCAATCAATCAGCCTTCGACATATATCTGAAGGTGATATACAAAACAGAAGAGAAACAGTCACAAAGCAGCAACAAAATAGAAGATCACAGAATCCTAGAGTCAGAAGGGACCCCTACAGTGCTGGAATGTTTTGCCCATCAAGGGGCTTGAACACACGACCTTGAGATTACGAGTCTTAGGCTCTTACCAACTCAGCTAGCAAGGCAGATGTGTCCTGAAACAATACAAAGCGGACACCTGTTGGCAGAGGCCTCTTTGCGCAGCTGGAAAAGCTTGTCAGAACAAGATTGTTCTCTGTTTGCTTCCTTGTAGGTGCAGCTAGGGCACTCCAGTGATTTCTCAACAGGAATGCTGTTCCGCAGAACAGGGGCAGCCACACTGAAAGCCCTGCTCTGAGAGAGAGCTGTAAAAGGTAAAGGTAAAGGGACCCCTGACCATCAGGTCCAGTCGTGTCCGACTCTGGGGTTGCATGCTCATCTCGCTCTATAGGCCGAGGGAGCCGGCGTTTGTCCGAAGACAGCCTCCGGGTCATGTGGCCAGCATGACAAAGCTGCTTCTGGCGAACCAGAGCAGGGCACGGAAACGCCGTTTACCTTCCCGCTGGAGTGGTCCCTATTTATCTATTTGCACTTTAACATGCTTTCGAACTGCTAGGTGGGCAGGAGCTGGAACCGAGCAACGGGAGCTCACCCCGTCGCAGGGATTCGAACCGCTGACCTTCTGATCAGCAAGCCTGTGGTTTAACCCACAGCGCCACCGGGTCCCTACCTGAGAGAGAGCTGTATCAGCAACCAAAAAAAGATTCCTGTGCCAAGTAACATTGATCCACCATGCAAATGTAACAATCTAGCACAAGAGGAGAACTACCCCACTCCTTTCCCCTGCAGACCCTTTCCTGTGCACCCTCTAAATCAGGCCCAGGGGAGATGGGAGCCTCTGGAGAAGATCTGGGGAGGAGAGGAAAGAGAGAATGGAGGTGCCACTGGGTCAATGCAATGCCAAACCGCTTTGAATTCAGCCCATTGCCTTTCTGCCATTTGCAGGGAGGATGAGAGCGATGCAGATCATTGATCCCTTAACTACTGGAATCCTGGTCTGAAGATCAGCCCCTGCAATGCCCTTTAATGCACACACCGGCAAGAGGCAGCCTTCCTGCCAAAAAACCTACTTTTGCTCTCCCGATGACAAACGGCGTTGACAACATTGTGAAAATGCACCGGGTAATCTCTTGGCCATCACCTGTCGCATCAAAATGTTCCCTGGAAGTGTCTTGTCAGCCTTATCGCTGTTCATCATACAGATGGAAAGCACCGACATTTGGTACCTTTGATTATACACGCAGAAGTTTTGTTGAATTATTTTCAAGGGTTATGTTGCAGGCTTACTTCTATTTATTTTGTCACTGCCGGAGCATTGCAAAAAATAAAATGAAATGAAAAGCGAAAACCCAAGCAAACGCCTCCACCACTGATCAAGATAGACGCAAAGATGTCAGGGGGAAGCTGATAGGAGTTGTGAACAAAAAAAAGACTCTTGTTCCATGTATATGTATATGTATATGTATATGTATATGTATATGTATATGTATATGTATGTATGTATTTTTGTATATGTATATAAGAATGAGAGAGATGTCAGAGTTTATGGAACTGACACATCTATAAATTGTGCTTGTGAACAAACCTTGTTTTGACTGAGCGAATCATTCCTTAACCTCTGCTTGTTCTTCTGTAATTTACTAGGCATCATCTTCCCTGTCCTGAAGTCAAAACTGCTGAGGTCAACAGTGTTCCCCAAGTATCTCGACAACTGGGGCTTGCTTCGGAATTTCTTCCCACTCGGACTGCAAATATAAAGAACAGGAGAATGAGAAATGCTTTATTCAGAACTTAATACCCCTGGCTGGATCAGGCCAAAGGCCCACCTTAATCCAGCATCCTGTGGCCAACCAGTTGCCTGCAGGGAAAACTGCAAGCCAGACCCAACGCAGGGGCACTCTCCCCTCCTGTGGTTTCCAGTAACTGGCACTGTGGAGCTTTTAACACGCGTCTTTTTCTGCCCGAAGGCCACATTTCCTTATAAGCAACCTTTTTCTCGCCGGGGGTGGGGTGGGGAGACACGACAAACCGGGCCAGAGTCTAAAGGACAGCAAAGGAATGGCTATGACCTTCCTATGCACAGCAGTTACAATCCAGCTGTGCAAAGGTCAGAGGTTTAAACATATCTCCATCCTTTGTTCAAGGACACATTCCAGCCAGACAAAAGTAGTCACCGAAGGCACCAAGTTGAGCCAAGGAAGGGAAGAATCCTGAACGCTGGAGGAATAGAACTCAATAGCCACATACAGCCTGCAGGCAAGATGTTCCCTGAGCTTGCAACAGATTCATTCCTGACCACTGAGCCTACACCGGTCCCTAGATCAGTAATTGATTTACAATATATAATTGAAACATACTAATTGATTTATATCACTAATCGATTGTGATTATTTTACTGTTAGGCTGCCTGTCAGTTTGCTTTTTATTTTTTTGTGAGTGATGTTTTCAACGTGTTTCTAATGTTGTACACCACTCTGAGATCTTTCAATAAAGGGCAGTACGTATATAAATCAAATAAATACACAACAACTTCTTCAGCCTTCACTTCAGCACCAAGAAGGAAGGGGGGCAGAGTAGGTTACAAACGCCACCTGTAAGACTGATTGTAAACCCAAGGAGCAGGGCCAGAAGTCACAACACCAAAGGAATAATAATAATAATAATAATAATAATAATAATAATAATAATAATTTATTATTTGTACCCCGCCCATCTGGCTGAGTTTCCCCAGCCACTCTGGGCGGCTTCCAATCAAATATTAAAACAATACAGCATTAAATATTAAAAACTTCCCTAAACAGGGCTGCCTTCAGGTGTCTTTTAAAAATAGGGTAGCTGCTTATTTCCTTGACATCTGCTGGAAGGGTGTTCCACAGGGCGGGTGCCACTACCGAGAAGGCCCTCTGTCTGGTCCCCTGTAACCTCACTTTTCGCAATGAGGGAACCGCCAGAAGGCCCTCGGCGCTGGACCTCAGTATCTGGGCTGAACGATGGGGGTGGAGACGCTCCTTCAGGTATACAGGACCGAGGCCATTTAGGGCTTTAAAGCGGAGTGGGAGGGAAGAGGAAGAAAGCAAGCTTGGGGACAGTTTTTTTTCATTAACGGAAGTCTTACAATGACCAGCTGGAATTGAAAGCTGTCAAGAAAACAAGGCCGCTAAAGTTGCTGGCCTTTCAGCAGAGATTCATGTTTGCCAAGCCTGCTTTAAAAGAAACATGAAGGGGCATATGGGCTTGCACCAGGTGTTTAAACAACATCTTTGCAGCTAATCCAGTAAGGGCGGGGGAGACACACACTTACCAGTGTGTCCTTGGAACATGCCTAATGTGCATTTAGGGGAACATGCACCACTCCTTTGCACTCTGTGTGCTCTCCACAGGAAACACCAGGGCAAAAACGCAGCCAGCTGGCTGCCATGAAATGTGCAATCGACCCTGCTCTGCAGTGAACAGGACGTGAGTAGGACGTGAGAAATTCAGGTTCTGGTTTCTACTGAACCAAGCAGCTTGGTGGGTGGATTCTGGCAAGCCACCATCTCTCAGACTAAGCTCCCTTTCCAGATACAGTAGATAAATATAGCAAAAAAAAAATTCCATTTCATTTTTGGGGGGGCCGTTTGACCCCTCGGGGGGTATCCCACAGTTTATTTGAGATCCTTCCTGTGTCCAGTTCTAGGCACCACAGTTCAAGAAGGATACTGACAAGCTGGAACGTGTCCAGAGGAGGGCAACCAAAATGGTCAAAGGCCTGGAAATGATGCCTTATGAGGAACGGCTTAGGGAGCTGGGTAAGTTTAGCCTGGAGAAGAGAAGGTTAAGGGGTGATATGATAGCCATGTTCAAATATATAAAAGGATGTCATATAGAGGAGGGAGAAAGGTTGTTTTCTGCTGTTCCAGAGAAGCGGACACGGAGCAATGGATTCAAACTACAAGAAAGAAGATTCCACCTAAACATTAGGAAGAACTTCCTGACAGTAAGAGCTGTTCGACAGTGGAGTTTGCTGCCAAGGAGTGTGGTGGAGTCTCCTTCTTTGGAGGTCTTTAAGCAGAGGCTTGACAGCCACCTGTCAGGAATGCTTTGATGGTGTTTCCTGCTTGGCAGGGGGTTGGACTGGATGGCCCTTGTGATCTCTTCCAACTCTATGATTCTATGATTCTATGATTCCTAATGGAGGTAGCTGCCATGTTCAAATATCATCAAGCCCTCATTCACACATTCTTGTCCATCACCCAGTTTTCATCCACTTGACAACTGCCAATTGAATGCAAGCACCGATGGGGGGGAAATGCTGCCATCGAGCTGATGCATAAGATCCACGACAGGCTCATTCACACATGGTGTCATTGCCAAACAATGAGCATGTACATCAAGCCCCAAGTGCTAAGCAGCTGAGTGACAAGGGATCAATACTTGTGCGAATCCGCCTACAGACGCTACTGGACGTGCTCATTCTCATCAAAGAACTCTTGCACCTTTGCAGCTTGGCTACAACGGTCCTCAAAAAGATTGCGGGTGTCTGACGGCATACAAAAGGATTCTGCCTTTTCAAACACAGTTCAGAAGCTTGTTCTTCAGGGCAGATGCCCAGAGATCAGGTATTCTCTTTGCAATGCGGCTTTGAAGCTTCCACAAAGCCTCGTGGCTCCAGGAGCCCAGCTGAAGTGGTGTGACTTTTCTTTTTGCAGAGCGTTAGGATTCCTAGGCTCACACAAAAGAGTCAGAATGAAAGTGGCGCCTTTTTAAAATAGACGTTTCGAAATTAAAACTGCACTTACAGGTTCCTGATACACGTCTCCTTAAGTATATAAACTAAACCATAAAGCAGTTTTCCCCTCCTGTTTTCCTTTGCTGACTAAAGCCACTGTTGTTTCACAGGCCTCCTGGCACAATTAAAAAATAAATAAAAAGCATGCAGCGCCAATGGCCAGAGCTGATGCGAATTGTAGTTCAGCAGCATCTGGAGGGCCAAAGGTTTCCCCCGCACCTGCTTCTAACCATTTGCAGTATGCTATCTGTCTGGATGCTTTTACAAGTTCCTTCCGTCTCCACGCATTTTGGAAGGGCGAAGGCCCTGGCAACGGGCACATAGATCAGACGGCACAGCTCGCTGGAACCTGGTAATAATTTGCAGCAGGTTCAGAAGTACAGCAGATGTGAACGGGGTGTGTGTGGAGGAAGTAGAACTATCAAGCAAAATTCAGAACATCTGGATGAAACATGGACAGAAATACTGCCCCCCCCCCATTTAAATCCTGTTTTAAGAACCAGGTTCCTATTATTTGCCTTTATAAAACCAATGTTTCAGAAGAAGGCATGAAGAGGAAGTCCACCCAATAAAACCACTTGAAAAGAGATACTCTGTTCAGACGGACTTTTAAAAAAATTACACGGTGGCTCTTACTACTGTAATTAGTCAAGGAACCAACCTCAATTAATAGGGCCACTCATTCATGTGGGTGACACATCATTTCCTAATGTGAAAGACCAGTCATATTATCTCTCCTCCTCCACACACAGATAGATAACCTTCCGTCTGCCACAAATAGGGCGTCATTCAACCAAGCTAAAATCACACACACACACACACACACACACACACACATCCCTCGTTCTCTTAGATTTAAGTGGGTGGCTAGGGCAGCTCAGAACGGCCCTCGTGCAACGGTAGAGGCCTAGCTGGAAAGCTTCAAGGGCGAAGGCCGCTACACAAAAGGATTGAAGAAAAAGAAATATGAATTGGCCCTGCTCTGTAGCTTGACCAATCGCGGCTGGGAGCAGCTAGAAGCCAGGTAGAGTCACAGATCTTTGAAAAGTGTAGACTTGCACATGCCGGCCAGCTTTTGTTTTGACTTGAAATATTCATTTTGGGCTTCTCAGAAGTTCGTAAAGGCAGGAAGCAGGCAGGAGGAGCACCGGTCCAAAATGGTACCCATCAGAGAGGTGCCAGCACTGCCTATCCTTGTATCAGCAGCAGCAGCAGCACCAATCATTTTTCACTGGGGCTCATGGGAGTTGTAGTCCAAAACATCTGGAAGGTGCCAGGTTGGCGAAAAGGCCCTCTAAAGAACCTCCGGGCATTTATGGAAGAGTTGCTGCTTTTCAAACAACCAGGAAGCCACCACTGCACACCCTGTCACCTTAAACAACGCCTCTGCAATCTCATCTCTTTCAGCAGGTTTGCACAGCGCAACTGCGCCAGAAGGCAAACAAGCCTGTTGACAAGGGGCAGGTAGGCACCAGCTCCCAGCTCCATTTCCCTGGCCGCAACGCCACTGACAGCAGGGTTTCCAGATGCCGCCTTTGCAGCGTGGAATGCACAACCCAATACTTAAAAGTGAAGGATTTGCTCAGTCAGAGGGAACCAAGCTTGAAAGGGAAACTTCTTCGAGTACAACAGCACTTGACGGCTTGCTTCCCCACTGCCAAACCCCATTACCTAAGAGTCAAAACACACACCCGCTGCCGTGCAACAAGCTCAGATTACCTTTCACTGCAAAGATCATGAAAAGCACTCATCACATTCAACCAGCAACAACGGCGCTCGTGCCGGCCGACTGTTTTGAGGCTAGCAATGGTGCGACTGTTAAAAGTCCCTAGTCTTTTTCTGGTGCATTCACTGCTCTGCCCGCTTCTGGCCCTCAGAAGCTGGCCCGGAAGGAAATGCGGCCCTCAGTCTGAAAATGGTTCCACATTCCTGCTTTTAACAGTCCTGCAGAAAGATGGAAGCTCAAGCAAGCAGCTGCTTTTACCTCTGTCAAAAATTCCAGTTTTTTGTTCAACCACTGAATTTTCTTGCATCTGGGCACCCTAGAGCAGTGATGGCTAACCTTGACACTCCAGATGTTTTGGAAATACAACTCCCATCATCCCTAGCTACCAGGAACAGTGGTCAGGGATGATGGGAGTTGTAGTCCCAAAACATCTGGAGTGTCAAGGTTAGCCATCACTGCCCTAGAGAGAGAAAACGTGGGCTGCTGTGGTGTCATTTGGTGCAGTGTAGCAGCTAAGAGTGCACACTATACCTTTACAGTGCCTTCAAACAGTGTTCAAAACTAGCCAGGTGCCAGGAGCATTTTGCACTGGGCTATCGGCCACTTGCGGTCACATGAAGATGCCTGGGCGCATGACGTCTCCACCATCTGGAGGTGCATACGCTGGATCTTTATGTTTTCATACACTAATACTCCATCCTGTAGAATTCTATCAGTTATATTTTATCTGCACAATCAGAATGAATTCCAGGAATCAAAATGCCTTTTCTATGCAGCTTGAGCAGGAGCAGTGAACAATGGTATAGCTAATTGTTGAAGCTTGTCTCCACTTACCCCACACTGCCCTGCTCACAGTTGCGAAGAATGGTCCGTTTCACCATTAAGAAAAAGAGGTCGGAATAGGCCAAGATATATGTGGAATGTCCCTGGATCAAGGGACTTTTCTTCTTCACAAAGGTCTTAACCTAGCTCAAGGTTGTCATCTGAACTAGCTGGATGTTGAACTGAGAATCAATCAGAGTCAGTCCATCATTTGAAAAATAAGGCTTTAGATCTGTCATGCCTCAAAATTGCAACTAGACATTCTGTTTTGGCAACTGCAACCTTGCTTTAAGGAGCTTATATATCTGAATTTCTAAAACTGTATTCACACTTCTGTTTTGAGTGTTACGCTAAGGTCTGTCTGTTTTTGCAGGGGTGTGTGTGTGTGTTTTTGTGTGTGTGGAACCCAATTCAGCTACTGATTGATTGTGTGACTGCAGTACATAGTTTATTGCTTTCATTTTATGGATCAATGGTCTCGTTAGATAGTAAAATTCATGTTAAATTGCTGTTTTAGGGGTTGTTTTTAAAAGTCTGGAACAGATTAATCCATTTTGCATTGCTCTCTATGGGTTGGTTTTGGAACGCTTTGGTTTTGGAATGGACTTCCGGAACGGATTAAGTTTGAGAACCAAGGTACCACTGTACAATTGTTAACAAGGTATTATAATTTTTGTAAACACATTCCAAGTATCATTATATTTTTCCATATACAATCTTTGACTAAAAGCAATCTGTTTATATATGTTGCAAGAGTTGTTGTATCTTCTATCCATTGATCAAAGGGGGGCATAGTATTGTTCCAGTGAATCAATATCAGTCTTCTGGCAGGAGTGAGGGTGCAAATAATCCATCTATGCTGACCAGCTGTCAAGCCCCATATAATTGGTATGTGGTTTAGGAGAATAAACCACAGAGTTACAATTCCTAAATTTCGCCTTCTGCCATGAACTTCCTAGATGACCTTAATAGAGCACTTCTGTAAAGGTTACAACTAGACAATGCATGAGAAGTGCTTTGAACTCTTAATAGCGCTATGCAAAGTTTATTATTTTTTAAATCACATACAATTAAAAGCCCAGAGCGATCGTATTCAGTAACAAGCAACTGGGAGTGTTAATCGCTACAGACTAACGGCACCTTAGAACTGTAACACACACTAGCAAAATTTACAGTTATATTAAAGGTGCGGTTTAAGATAGCAGAAAGATTAAAGGGAAGAGCTTCCCCTAAGAACAAAATACCAGTAAGCAAGCATACATAGAAACATAGAAAGGGACCCCAACGGTCATTCAATCCACCCCCTTGCAATGTTTCAGCAAAATCCACTTCTGTGAAATTTGGAACTGCTGGTTATTGTCCCACTTGGAGCAAAACACAGATTTCAGGCACATGTTAAGCACGTTTCATCAATTTCAATTAAAGCTCAGTCAAAGACATTGGCTGCGTACACATTACCAGCTTAATACGCTGCAAGATTGTTCTTTTGCTCAATTCGGAGCAAAGCTGGTTTGGGATAAAAGGTAAAGGACCCCTGGATGGTTAAGTCCAGTCAAAGGGGACTATGGGGTTGCGGCGCTCATCTCGCTTTCAGGCCGAGGAAGTCGGCGTTTGTCCACAGACAGCTTTCTGGGTCATGTGGCCAGCATGACAAAGCGCAACGGAACACTGTGACGGAAACCAGAGTGCACAGAAATGCCGTTTACCTTCCTGCCGCAGTGGTACCTATTTATCTACTTGCACTGGTGTGCTTTCGAACGGCTAGGTTAGCAGGAGCTGGGACAGAGCAATGGGAGCTCACCACCGTTGTGTGGATTCGAACCGCCAACCTTCTGATCACAGACCACAGTGCCACCCGCGCCCGTTTGGGATACAATGCATTGAAATATAGCATTTCATAAGAAACAACAGGATATGTAGATCATGGCCAAAGCTGCGTGCACACTGCTTCCCAAACCAGCAGTGGGAGCACACTGGACACAGAGTAAACAGGAGTGTTTGTGCACAGTCACCCTGAGGTCTTGTGCCATGAGTTTTCAGTCCAGGAAGTGCAGGAAAGCCAAGCAGGTTGCTAGAGAAATACTTAATGGAAATAAAAACTCATACCCCACGCCCTTGTCCACCTCTCAACAATAAGGACTCCATATCCAACAAAGTGCTAAAGAAAATCTCACAAGCCTTGAGAATGAGGTTGGAAAATAGAAGCCTCTTTCACAGGCTAGTTGGGGGGAGAAGACAGTTTGAGGAACTAGAGGAGAGATTTCAGCACAACACTAATTTTAGGCTTTGGGGATGAGCCCGAAATACAAACTACCATATTCATTCTATGCCCGCTTCTCTTAACCCCCCTTTTTTAGAATAAAAGGCATCTTTATTCTTTTTAACCTTTCCTCTCCTTAAGGAAAGACTTTGGGTTTTTTTAAAAGAAAATCTATATATAATTCATAGGAGAAAAATATTTAAAGGTGGCTTCTAACTATGGTTCCCAGGTATGAAAAAGGAGAAGAGTAATACTGTGAATTCCGGCGAACCAGAGCAGCGCACGGATATGCCGTTTACCTTCCCGCTGGAGCAGTACCTATTTATCTACTTGCACTTTGACGTGCTTTCGAACTGCTAGGTTGGCAGGAGCTGGGACCGAACAACGGGAACTCATACATTCTATGCCAGTTTGTATCTAGTTAAACAGTTGTGTTCTACATACACACAATATTTCTCTAGGCGCCATCCCACAACTGGCATTTAAATATATACAGAGATGATTTGCAAGATCAAGACCTTAGCTTTGAGATGCTGGAGTCTACAGAAGAACACATCAAACAACAAGCCCCAAGCTGTCTAGTTTAGTTTGCATTTCATTTCAGGGGTTTTGGGGGGGGTGTTTTTTTTGTTTTTGTTTTTGGCAGAAGCTGACATCATTGCTCAGGGCCTGGGATTGAACCCACTCATAGCCTGTTTTTCCCCATGTGGAATTCCAACATCAAAACTTCTCTCTACATATTAGGAGGCTCTACAAATTAGCTTCCTCATGTGGGAAATGTTCAACCTTATTGAAGAACACTAAGAATCTGCTCAGCAGCAGTTTCTCAAAGCAGCTTGCTGTGGGACTCCTAAACACATTTACTCAGAAGTAAAACAGCCCTTAATCCCTAGAAAGCTCGTTTGAAGTGGTGATTGCAAAGCGCAAACCTTTGCAGGTTCAGTTTGAAGTACGATCCACCCAGCTTCACCAGATTTACTCCTCAGTAAGTGCATATAGGGTGTCGGTATTACAGTGCAATTCTGTCATGTTTACTCAAAGGTAAAGGTAAAGGGACCCCTGACTGTTAAGTCCAGTCACGGACGACTCTGGGGTTGTGGCGCTCATCTCACTTTACTGGCCGAGGGAGCCGGCGTTTGTCCGTAGACAGCTTTCTGGGACATGTGGCCAGCATGACTAAGCCGCTTCCGGCGAACCAGAGCAGCGCACGGATATGCCGTTTACCTTCCCGCTGGAGCGGTACCTATTTATCTACTTGCACTTTGACGTGCTTTCGAACTGCTAGGTTGGCAGGAGCTGGGACCGAACAACGGGAACTCACCCCGTTGCGGGGGTTCGAACCGCCGACCTTCTTACTCCCAAGCAAAAGAGTATTGTTGTTGTTTCAAGTTCAGTCTATAATTTTTATTATGATGACCCACCCTTTAGCAGCAAGTCCCAGGGCAGGTTATAATAATTTAAAATTCAGTACTGTATAAAAAATAGTGAAAACAGACTGCAGTCACATGAATGGGCTAAGCCTTGAAGTCATGTAGTTCAGGTATGTCTGCATACACACAACCCTCCATTCTTCAGTCAGGCAGAAGCATTCAAGGAGGACACAAAGTGGGAGTGGAAAGGGGTGTGGTGTGGGAAGAGGGGTGTGGCTTACAGTGGAGGAGTGGCCTAGGAAGAGACCCAAGGGCCACATCTGGCCCTCGGGTCCTGAGATTTTCCCCCTTCCTGATATTTGTAGTGCAATTCTTGAGCGCTCAAAGTGATTTTCTTATATCTTATTCTCACAGTAGCTGTCTCAGGTAGGCTGATGATATTAACCACATATTGCAGCTTGTGTAGGTTGGACCTGAGTTGTTATTATGTTGTTATTATTTATTACATTTATATACCGCCCTATACCCGCGCTTCACAAGATAAAATCGCAAAAGAGTATTGTTGTATGCCACCCCATACTCTTCCAAGCTCTTACCCAGGGTTCGTTTTCCTCAGAATGACGGGCAGTGGAGACTGCAGTGTCTTTTGGATATGAGTTTAACTTACACATATATACAGCATAGCTGTCAACTTTCGGATTTGAAAATAAGGGATGCCGTGAGGGCGGTGCAATGGCACCAAGTAGCCTTGCCACCCTGCGCTCCAGAGGCTGCGTGCGAATGGGTGAGCGAAAGAGCGAGCGCATAGACGGCAGGCAGGCTGTCTGTCTGGTTGGGTGTGAGGGTCTGGCTGTACAAGGCATGCAAGCTCCGCCCCCAGTCGGTCTCAGACTCCTTATTGGCAGCCGAGCAACGCAGCTGAGGAGCCTCCCTGGCCGGCAGGGAGGGAGAGGAGCTGCTTCCTTTGAAATCCGGGAAATTTAAGGGATATCAACAATCTGGGATAGCAGGAAGAAGCGGCATTCGAATAAGGGAGTTTCCCACAAAAAAAGAGGGAGGGTTGACAGCTATGATATACAGCCGAAACCTACAATGGAGGGGCTTAAAGCATTAACACCCCAAGAAGGTTGTGCTTCTCCCATAGCTGCAGCCTTGGTTTCAAGTAGGAATCAGGCATGGCTCTATCTCTCCCAGCCTGCAGCTTCCCACTTTGAGGTTCACACACAACTCCCAACTCTGCCTTTGTCTTTCTAACTACTAGCGAGTTGCCATTTATATGTTGCTCTCTAAAGAAGTTTTACTGGCTCAATCATCCTCCTTTTCATGGAATTAATTAACGATGAAAAACTGGAAGGCAGTGACAGGCCATATACCATATATATGTGTCTTGCAACACACTTTATATTCTTGCAACACACTTCAACTGAAAATAGATATAGACACACTAAAAATTGGCCCCATCAACCAATCAACTAGTGCTTTCACTGATTAGTCAAATGATTAAAGCTCTCAGCACTATGAACACCCCATATTTATAGCACTACGATCTACCCAGATAGTTTTCGTATAGCAGTACTGCACATTTTAATAACCGTCAAGATCATTGGCTTCGATAAGCCAACTTTTGGGGATTGTAAACTTAATCAGCGTTTCATATCTGAAGGCTGGGAAAATCCATTTCTCCTGTGCTACATGGCCTTAGGGGTGTATTAGGTACACAGCGTAATACACACATCCACACGACGAACTCATATGCAATATTAATGGAGAAAGTATGTACTGCAAGCCTGAAAGAAATAATTACAAAATGCAGATGAGTCCATATTGCAACACACTAATAATACTGTGAACTTGCCTTGTATCTATTAGACTTGCGTAAGATTTCCTGCATAACTGAAGAGTTTTGAAAACCTCTTCCTCCATTTCACTTGCCTTCTCCCCATCTCCGCAACTCAGGGAAGACATGAATGCTCCCAATATCCTAAGCATAGTCAGGAGACTGGGGAGAGAGGCATCAGCACCAGGGCCAAACTTGCATTGATTTCTTTTGAGTTTGCGTGGCCCTGAACGCTACAGACTTACGTCCGCCTTGCAATCTTTTCTGCAGTCTCGGGCAAGTCACAGCCTCTCAGCCTCAGCTTCCCATCTCTGAAATGGGCATAACTGTGGTCTATTGTGCAAGGCTGATGCTGAGAACAAAAATAATAAAGGTCAGAAAGCTGGAAGCTCTGTTCCAAATAATTTGGACATAAGCAAGGAAATGGATGACAAAGTTCTTGTACTTGAAGGTTTCCACCAAGGTAGCAGATTCACCACTGTGGGAACAGGATGGTGGTCCACATAGGCTACTGGCTCTTTTATGCTCCTTTTTTAGTTTTAGCTTTTTTGTAAACTGCTTGGAGGTTTTATTACAATCAAATGGCACACACGTTTTGTTGAATAGAAAGCTAAACAGACTGGGCCTGAGCAGCTTGGGGATGGGAGACCATTTGGCGGGGGGGGGGGGTAGAACTACAATGCAACTGTGCTCCTCAAAGGCAGAGGTGAAGAGCAGGATATATATTTGCCCAATTAAATCTTGTTCCTTTCTGGGAAGGTATCTTCTATCACATGTGGTGGACTTGTAAAGAGGTAAAGGCTTTCTGGGAAATGGTATATAATGAGTTAAAGTAAATGTTTAAAAATACTTTTGTTAAGAAAGCAGAAGCCTTTTTATTGGGTATAGTGGGTGAAGAGATACCAAGGGAAAATAAAAGACTGCTTATGTGTGCAACAACTGCGGCAAGAGTTCTTTTAGCCCAAAAATGGAAACAACAAGAAGTACCATCGAAAGAAGAGTGGCAGATGAAGATGGACTTTGCAGAACTGGTGAAGCTGACAGGAAAAATCCAAAACCAGCATGATCAAGTATTCAAAAAGGATTGGAGTAAATTTATATGATATCTGGAAGATTATTGTAAACAATTAACATCATTAGCAGGGTTGTCTGAAGACTTGTAATGAAAAATTTTCTACCTTTCTATGTTTATTTAAATTTTGAGCTATTTTGTAATGAGTGTAATTAGAATTGGAAAATGCACAAAATACAATGATACAAAGTTAATTTTGAAAGCCATGAGGTGGGAAGGAAGTTGATAGGCTCTAAAGAGCCAGGGAGATAAAGTGGATAATATTGATGTGAATGTATATTATTAAATGGAAACTAAATAAATAAAAATTACACACACACACACACACACACACACACACACACACACGTCCCTTTCTTCCAAAGTGCTCAAGGCAGTGTTTTCACCCAACAACCCCGTAAATGAAGCTGGTAGACCTTGACTCGCTCAGGGCAACCAGGGGTGGTGCAAGACATTTTGCCACCTGAGGCAAAACTCCCTGCTGTTTCCTCCACGAGGGAGCTGGGGGCGTGAGGCTCTGAAAGGGCCTCCTCTCAAGGAAAAGCCTCGGCACTTCACCAGGTGGGGCGGCAGTGCTTTCCGCCTGGCAACGCAGCTTTGCCAACTCACAGGCGCTCCAGAGAGATTTGCCACTGGTTTTCCTCTGCTGTGGGGGCAGTGGAACGCTGTGCTGCTCCCTTACCTGGGCTGCTTCGGTGGTGGCAGTGGGCCTGAGGCCTACCCCATTGATGCCCATGTGGCCTCTGCAGTCAAGTGCAATGCCAAGTTGTTAAGGGCTTTTCCGGGTTAACTTGGTCCTTTAGCTTATCAGCATCCAGTGCAGCTTCTTCAGGTGTAACAAAATGTGTGCTAGCACATTTCACAGAGTAACTTCACTGATGCCCTTTTAAAATGTGATGGGGAAAGGAGGGAGGGTTATTGGGTTGTTCTTGTTTTTGTTATTATTATGTATTTTGTGATTTTATGTTGTGATTTTATGTTGAGACCTGCGGGTGTAGGGAGGTATACAAATTTAATCAGTGCTTTTTTTCCTAATAAAATGGGTACACTCATTTGACTCAAGAAAATCACCATTTTATAGTTCAAATTGGGGAAAATACAGTAAATGGAAAAAAGTACAAAGATTCACAAAATATTTAGGGGTACGCGTACCCCTGCATCCCTCTGAGAAAAAAAGCTCTGAATTTAATTAATGATAATAATACTTGCACATCATACATACACTGGAAATGTTTGGGGGGGGGGTTGAGGTCTGAAAAGCCTTAGTGACATTAGGACATGGTACAAGTTGAACTGGACTTTATGGAAACCAGACACTCAGCACAGGAACGACTGTGCAGGTAGAGCCTAGGGCTTGCCGATCAGAAGGTTGGAAGTTCGAATCCCTGCGACGGGGTGAGCTCCCATTGCTCGGTCCCTGCTCCTGCCAACCTAGCAGTTCGAAAGCACGTCAAAGTGCAAGTAGATAAATACCGGTAGGTACCGCTCTGGCGGGAAGGTACACGGCGTTTCCGTGCACTGCTCTGTTTGCCAGAAGCGGCTTAGTCATGCTGGCCACATGACTTGGAAGCTGTACGCCGGCTCCCTCGGCCAATAATGCGAGATGAGTGCCGCAACCCCAGAGTCGGTCACGACCGGACCTAATGGTCAGGGGTCCCTTTACCTTTTTATTTCACTGCACTCAAAGAGGGCTGCAGCCCCCCAACTTCCCCATTAAACAGACTGCCAGGAATATAAAAGCATGCCAACCGCTGCACGTTAGCATCCCTGCACACTTAGGACATCATTCCGGGATCCCATTTCGAAGCAGCCTTTCTCGCCAGCCTGCCACACACCACGGGCAAAGATGAGAGCGGGTGCCCAACGCTGGCCAATCACCGGCCAGCACATTTGCATACGGCTGGTGGCACCCGGGTCAAACAAAGGCAGTAACCCGGAAACAAGGGGGGGAGCAGAGAGAGAAGAGCGAGCTTTGATGGTGAGACATAGTTCAGAGACAAAAGACCTGCTCCTTTCCTTCTCTTTTTTTTTTACCCCTTCATTTGGACAGACATTTGTCAGCTCCCTCTTGTTCGGCAGCCACAGCACAGGCGCCTTTTCAAACAATCTGACAGTCGTGAAAGAGCAAGCAGGATGAGACATTCCTTCTCCCAAGAGAGCAGGGCGGTGGGGGGGCGGAGAGGAAGCTAAATGCCTTTGCTTGTTAAATGCACTCCAACAGCAGGCAGTAAACAAAAGTGAGAGGATGGCCTTTTGGCTACAGCTCATTATGAGCCCTAGGAATTTGGGCAATAAAGGGAAACTGAACTGATAGCATCCTCTAAAATTACAAAGCGGTTTCCATCTCCTCCTTTCCCCCACCTTCTCCCCTTCACAGAAGATGGAGGGGGAAATGGGGCCACAGTCCTGAAATTTGGCTACATAACCCATATATCTGGACAGCACCCTTGGGCGTGTTTTCATCACTGCTGGAAACAGGGAGATGGGAGGGGGGGTTCGCAGCGCAGTTATTTAATGCTGAGCTGCCATTAAGGTTGTAAAACCGCTTTCCATTCTCTCCTCTTCCCCCCCCCCACCCCAAACACGGAATTTGTAAGAACCTCTGGCGTCATGACCCATTTCTGCAATACAAACAGCGTTATCTCCTCCCCTCTCCACCCAAGTTCGGCTTCTGCAGGGTAAAAAGAGCATGTGTCTGACTCTGTCGATTGCCTGTCATTTCAGACAGGTGGCACCTAAGGAATAATGGGGGCAGGGGCGTAGCAACGGGGAGCGGGGGGGTCGCCCCGGGTTCCACCCCAGAGGGGGGTGACACTTTAAAAAAAATTTTTTTTTTTTTAAATTTTAACTTCATTGAAAAAAAGAGATAATAGACACACACACAACCCCCCACACCTCACAAAGTGGCACCATCAGAGGGGGGTGACACTTTTTATTTTTTTTATTTTTATCATTTTTTATTATTTTTTATTATTTTAACTTTATTGAAAAAAAGAGATAATAGACACACACACACACACACACACACACACACACACACACACACACACACAAAACCCCCACACCTCGCAAAGTGGCACCATCAGAGGGGGGTGACACTTTTTAATTTTTTTTTTTAAATTAAAGTGGTGGGGGGTGACAAAAAAAATTCCGCCCCCGGGTACCACCTGGGCTTGCTATGCCTCTGAATGGGGGGCCATTTCACACTTTGCACAGAATCAGTTAGGTTTCTCACTCAACATGTGGCCAATCCCAGTCAACTTCCCACTGCATAGGCACTTTTGGAAACTGTGTATTTTTCAATGTACAGAAGAAGAAAAAAGTGGTGCTTCATGAGGACTCATGACAGCCACAACAGACACTGTGATCCAGGGGCGAAGTGAAATTGAAGGGGAGGTGTCTGGCACCCACGGGGAAATTTCAAGCCCAAGCCTGAAATTTTGTCTAGTCTTTTTACTTATGGAGAAGGGAAAACTTACTGGACGATTGCAATGAACATTGTGTGCAAGAAAAGTGAACCTCACGCTGCCGTCCAAGTTGTTCTAAACAAGAAGTACAAAGGCCCTGGGATATTAGGGGGGGAAATCTGAGCGGTTACCACTGACTTCTAAGAGGCGAAGCACTCGGGGTCCAGGAACAAGCTACCATCTTCCCAGGACAAATTTCTCCCTCATTTGATTATAATCATGTGGTTACAATTGTGCAACGGAGGAGACTGGGGCTGCACTTCCAGAAAAGCTGAAGCAGGAATGGGGAATCTTTTTCAGTACAGAGGGCTGCATTCTTTCACAAGGAAATTTCGGGGGGGCATGTAATCATGGGGGGGGCAGAGCCATAAAGTGGGTGGAGCAATGCAGTGGCATAGCGTGGGTTGCCAGTGCCCGGGGCTGTGTGGAAGTGGGAGGGAGGGAGCGGAATGGATGGAGTACACATGCACATTCAACTGCTTTATGGTGTCCAAGTCACCCAGGAGATCGCAGCCACAGATATTAAGAAAAAGAAAACTCTGGCGAGTCTGTTGTCTGGAGAGGTCACTTCCTGGTTAGCATGGAAAAGCTCAGTGACGGAAGTGCACAGCTGCAGTGAGGCTCCCACCCCTACGCTACGCCACTGGAGCAAAAGATGCAACTTCTACCTTTGTACGCCACGGTATAAATCCACACACACCATCGCTCATCAGACAAGCAAGAGGCTTTATCACTGTTTGAGGACATACAAAAGCAGGCTGGTGAAGGGATTGGCTGGGAAACGGGTGTGGTCTAGTGTCCCAAGGGCCAGACGGAGAGGGATAGAGGCCCACATTTGGCCCCTGAAACTGAGGTCACCTACCCCTGAGATAGAAAATCAGAAACAGAGAGCTGCCCCCTGTTCCCCTTGAAGACCTCCAAGTGAGGGGAAAGCCCACTACTCTTATAGGCAACCAATTCCATTGCCAAACTGGTCTTACTATTAACATGTTTTGCAGAAGGTTCAGTCAAATCCCACCCTCCTGCGACTTCAGCCCCTGAGGGCTAATCCTGCCCTCTAGACCAGCGGAGGAGACAAGTCTTTGCTCTTTCCTCTGAGGGATGAGGCAGCCCTTCAGGTATTTCAAGTGTGTTATCATGATCACCCCCTCTCAGCATTTTTTCCCCTCCAAGGTAAATATCCCAAGTTCCTTACATATTTCCTCATAGGACTTGCTTTCCCTGCCACAAGATCCTCCTCTGAAGGCATCTGCATATATCTTAGTGGGTAAGGGTAAAGGTAAAGGACCCCTGACAATTAAGTCCAGTCGCAAATGACTCTGGGGTTGCAGCGCTCATCTCGCTTTACTGACCGAGGGAGCCGGCATACAGCTTCTGGGTCATGTGGCCAGCATGACTAAGCCGCTTCTGGTGAAACCAGAGCAGCGCACAAAAACGCCGTTTACCTTCCCGCCGCAGCGGTACCTATTTATCTACTTGCGCTGGTGTGCTTTCGAACTGCTAGGTTGGCAGGAGCTGGGACAGAACAACGGGAGCTAACCCCATCACAGGGATTCGAACCGCCGACCTTCCGATTGGCAAACCCTAGGCTCTGTGGTTTAGACCACAGCACCACCCATGTCCCTATCCTAGTGGGTAGCAACCAGAAATAATTGTTCAGGATTAACCAATTTGGGATACAGAAGCCCTTGATATGGAGACTGCTTCTAGTGCTGCTAATCTGGATCTTTACATAGCCCGCTTTGAACTTGGTGGGAACCCGAACTGCGTTTGCAGAGATGCAGCAGAAAACAATGCAGTAGCAGCTCTTGCCAGATGCTCTTTTCCACGACTCTCTTGCAAGTGCTGTTTGTCAGTCTGTGGGCCACATAAGGGCAAGGGCACAGAGAGAGGTCTGCATAACATCTATGTTCAATCTGTGCAGTGTTAGAAATTTGCCAGGTGCCAGGCGCATTTTGCACCTGGCTACTGGCCACTTGTAACCAAGTGGAAGATGCCAGGGTGCCAAGATGGCACCTGACATCTCCACCATCTGGGGATCCTTGGATCTTGACTGTTTTCACACACTAATACCACATCCTGCAGAATCCTTCCATTATATTTTATCTGCACAATCGGAATGAATTTCAGCAACCAAAATGCTATTTTTTTCTGCAGCCTGAGCGCCGGGAGCAGAGAACAACATTATAGTTAATTGTTGTCGCTTTTCTTTCCTTAGCCACCCCACTGCCCTGCTCATAGTTGCGAATAATATTCCTACATTATGAATGATCAGCGTCACTCTTCAAAAGAGGTACCCGGTAGGAATAGGCCAATATATATGGGAAATGTCGCTGGATCAAGGGACTTTTCTTCTTTAAGTTCTTGAAGTTCTTAGCCTAGTTCAAGGTTGTCATCTGAACTAGCCAGATGCTTAACCAAGAATCAAACACAGTCAGTCCATCCTTTTTTTGGGGGGGGAGACTTTAGAGCCGTCTTGCCCCAAGACAGCAACTTGACATTAAAGGTAAAGGGACCCCTGACCATTAGGTCCAGTCGTGTCCGACTCTGGGGTTGCTGCGCTCATCTCACTTTATTGGCCGAGAGCCGGCGTACAGCTTCCAGGTCATGTGGCCAGCATGACAAAGCTGCTTCTGGCGAACCAGAGCAGTGCACGGAAACGCCGTTTACCTTCCTGCCGGAGCGGTTCCTATTTATCTACTTGCACTTTGACGTGCTTTCGAACTGCTAGGTTGGCAGGAGCTGGGACCGAGCAACGGGAGCTCACCCCGTCGCAGGGATTCGAACCGCCGACCTTCTGATCAGCGAGTTCTAGGCTCTGTGGTTTAACCCACAACGCCACCTGGGTCCCTTTTTGGCAACTGTAACTTTGGTTTAAGGAGCCATTTTGCACCTAGCTTGTATATCTGAGGTTCTAACGCTGCCCAAGTCATGTGTGTCCTTTACGCCTATCCTCAAAAGAGCATGGACTATTACCTCCAGCAAACGAACAAAAAATAAGTGCAGCCTGATTCTCAAACACCAACAAAATGAATGAGTAAGGACAGCTCACCAACAGGATCGAAGTGTGGTTGACTCAGAAGAGGGGTGCAGAGCATTTTTGCCCTAACAAGTTTGCATTCCCAGACAGTGGTGCCATCTGGGCGGTACTTTAGGGCAGAAGTCTAGGATCTCGCTCACCAGACTGAGCCAGAGGGCACCAGGACTGGCTTGCCATGCTTTGAAATAATTTAATGGCACACTGCTGTCTTAAGGATGGGGAGCAGACACATCAGACCATTTAAGTCCTGAGACTGAAATTAGGTTTGTTTACTTATAGGATTTATTTATATCCTACAATTTACACACCGCCTGACTATATTTAAAAAAAATACCCACTTCAAAGCAGTTTACAAAAAGACAAAACAATAAAATCAAGGAGAACTCACGATCCTACTTTAAGACGTACAAAAGAAAAATGCTGAAACAGATTAAAATGACCTCAACTTTCTAAGCACGTGGGTAGGTTTGTCTGAACAAGAATGGTTTTTAGCAGGCACCGAAAAGAGTACAGTGATGGTGCCTGCTTGATCTCAATAGGCAGGGAGTTCCAAAGTTCAGGCGCTGTCACTCTAAAGCCGAACGGGTATTATGTGGCACCTGCAGTAGTGCCAATTACACAGATCGAGGCAGTCGAGTGGGCCCTTGTGGGGAAAGGCGATCTCATAGGTAAACAGGGTGGATTTGATTTAAATCACGATTTAAATCACTAGTCAGTAAGGCTTGATTTAAATCACTAGTCAGTAAGACTTGATTTAAATTTTTTTTTACAGAAAGACTCATTCTTGCTGGTATAATCTTAATATTAACAACCATATGAAGGTTTCATTTTTGGAATAATAAATTTTCAGAGTAGTTTTTACAGTTATATCAAAAAATACTGATTTGGTTATACTACTAGAAATACATAGACAGATAATTATGAAATTATGGTGAGGTTTAATAAGTTAACTGTTAACTGTTTATATTTGGACAACTTTTCTGCTGTACTATATTGGAAGGAGAAAAATAATCATTTCCTTAATAACCATTTAAACAATTTATTTAACTAAAACAACAACATGATAGCATATGTATCCATGTTTGTAACTGATGTGGTTAAACATTGTTTTTAAAAAAACTTAGACTGAGTTTTAGCACACTTGATAAACTTAAAACAAATCCTTATTTCCTGATGAATAGCCTTTGGACTACAATGTAACTTAAATAGAAGACTATATTTAGAAAGATTTTTCCTCCAAAAGCATTTTATTTTAAAAATCCAATTTAAATCAAAAAAATCAGATTTTTTTTTTAAAAAATCATTGATTTTTATCCACCCTGTAGGTAAATGGTCCCAAGTTGTTAGGGGCATTATATACTAATAGCAACACCTTGACTCCGGCCCAGTATCAAATCACCAAGACTCTTGGAACAGCTTACCAAAAAACTGGTATTTAGATGGTTCCTGCCCTCAGACTTACAATCTAAGAAGACGCAGCACACAAGGAAAAAGTAATGGGAGGGAGGAGGGAAATACAAAGTTCAAGCACAAGTTTGGAAAGTTGCACTTTGAAAAGTTACAGGCGATGTCAGTGGTGGCTCCAAAGGCCTTGTCCTTGATAAAGAGCATGCCCTCCCTTGAGGTGCTTTTCACCAAGATCAGATCCACTAGCAGAGCTGGCTGCCATGTCTAGGCGAGGAGGACAGAGTAGCTCCTGCCACACAGTCCTTTCTGATTTACTGCAACACTCTACCTATTTACGCTGAAACTCTGACTTCTCAAGTACTGAACCTGGAGTGGTCATATCCTGCCATGCACAGGAAAGACAGCTGCCGTTACATCAGCTATAAAGGCCTGCTGTACATGCAAAGCAGTTTGGGGGCGCATGGGCCTGCGGCTATCACCTGCCTTCACGGCTTCCTCTTAGTGACAAGCAACAGACCTGAAAGCATCTCTTAAAAATAAAATAAAAAGTGGCCTGATACATTTACACACACGCCCCATGCACACAGAGAAGAGAGTGGGACCAGTGAGTACAAGACTCCAGGGAAAGGGCAGAATCATAGAATCTCAAATTGTAGAGTTGGAAAAGACCCCAAGGGTCATCTATATCCAACCCCCTGCAATGCAAGGAAGGAGTTGGGAGTTGGGATGGTTGCAAGGCAAGAGAGTATGGCCGATTTTGTAAGTCGCTGCCTTTGTCAAGGATAAAGCAACTAACCATTTTAATTAGTAAATAAAGAAACAAAGCAGAAGCAGAAAACCCTCGTCCACCATCAGTTTTTGGTGTGCTAAGATGAATTCCAAGGTGCATGCCATAAACTCCAAAAATTTGCGAAAGCCCAAAGCGGGGGGGGGGGAGGTTTAACACACAAAAACAGCTAATAAGCTTAGTGCTTACACCAAGGAAAGGAAAGAATTTCAGAGCAACTTCGGCTGGGGGGAATCCTATTAAAGCATTCCCCTTTTCCTAACTGTGCAGAAGTGGTAGACCACAGTCTCTCCTGGGGAGCAAAGGCCAGTTTTTGGCAGAGCGCTGGGTGTAAATGCTACCTTTGCAAGTTTTTGGCTAGTTTCTAGGCATGCTCTCTCTCCCTCTCCCTCTCTCATTCTCTCTCTCTCACACACACAAACAACACTTCTCTAGTCTCTGTCCAAGCAAGCAAACAAAAGTCAGTATCAGAGTTCAGAGATGCATCTCAGTCTACCCAAAATACTCAAGGAAGGTGTGGAGCAAGGAAGGTGAGGGGTGTGGCCTGCGGAAACTCCCAAAGGGCAAATAGGGACACCTGGAAGGGATGCTTTCTGGCCTACCCACCCAGGCCTGATGTTCCCTACCCCTGCTGGACAATGGGGAACAAGAGATACAGCAAGAAATGGACTTGAATTTGGTGCCCTGAGTTCAGGTTCCGCCTCCACCACCGATTCCCCGTGTGACCTCTGGTAGGTCATTTTCTCTTGGTGTGAAATGGGAATCATATATTTGGTGTAATATGGGAATCATATAATTGATGTTTCTACCAGAGGGAGCAGTCTGCGAAGAGAGAAATGTTCTCCACCTCTGGAGTAGACCATAGTTGGCCATCTGCTTGCCATACTCTGACACATTCCCTGCATTCAGGCCAAACTGGATGTTCAACGGAGTTAGTCATTTTTTAAAAAAAATAATACTTCAGGGCGAAGTGTGTGTGTAAAATGTAGAGAGACAAGGCCTTCCAGGAGGCAGGGCAGAAGGCAGAAGTGGGTCAGGATGGAGCTGGTGGTGGGTCACCCATTTTCTTTCCCTTTCCTCCTCCCCAATGCAGTGCCTCCCCTTTTCCCTTCCTGCAGAAAATCCCCACTGTGCAGCAATTAGTGTGGGAAAGGCCCAATTTGCATGTGAGCTTTTTATATAGGGGCTGAAGAAGAGGTTGGACCCCAAACAACCATGGGCTGCCCCTGGCTTATGGATGAACAATTGCCAGCCCCTGCTCTAAACATCAGATGCCCCCATGCCCCCATCAGCAGCTTTTCCTCCCATGGGGGGGGGGGAGCTCCAGCTTTATTTTTCCCTCTTTGGAGAAAAAGCAACTGGGGGACGGAGAGGTGAAAGGGTTTAAAGCATCTCCTCCCCACCAAATCTCCAAGACCTTCCTTTTATTACAAAAATAATAATAATCCAGAAAAGAGTTACATGAAGCTCTGTGCAACTTGTAGCATGGTGCTTATAAACTCACAGCCTCAATATTATTATTATTATTATTATTATTATTTAAAAAGTTTTAAAAACATACTGCAGGCCGATGATGCAGCAGCTGTAACAAGCAGCAGAAGTAAGAAAAGGGTGTGGCAGGAATGGTTATGAAAGTCACCTGGTGACTTACAGGAAGGGGAAGAAAATGCAAGGAAAGTCGAAATCCTGCTGCTCCAAGGGAGATGCTCGTCTAGGGGCATTTTCCCGGCTGGCAGTATAAATGGGCGAACAGCCTACTCAGTCTCTCTCTGGCCCACAGACGCCAACGAGGGAATCACAGAAACACAGGCGTAATTCTCTCTGACCCTGAAGGAAAGGAGAGAAGGCAGGCTGCCTGGTTTCGCCAGGCCTGAAGAGGACAGCTCCAAACGCAGTACTGCTGCCCCAAACTGGAGTGTGCCAGTTTAACCTAAGGACTTAAGAAAAGCCCCGCTGGATCAGGCCAAAGGAACATCTGGCCCAGCATCCTGTTCTCACCTGGGCCAGTCAGATGCCCATGGGAAGCCTGCAAGCAGGACCTGAGTGCAAGAGCCCTGTCCCCATCTGTCACTCCCAGCAGCTGTCAGGAGAACATGGACATTGTGGCTAGTAGCCACTGATAGCTTTGGTCTAACCTGCTTTTAAAACCATGCAAGCTGGTGGCCACCAATGCCCCTTGTGTCCCTGCCTGGGACAGCAGATGGGTTGGGTAAAGCTGCAAGGTACTAGGATGCCAGGTACTCGCTGTTTTGAGATGCAGAACTGGACATGAGGAAGAAGCCCTCTGCCCTTTACAACCAGGGAATAAGTGGGTAACACATCCTAAGTTGTCCTTTTGCACTAGGCAGGCAGGTGTGTTTCTGTAGCAGTGTAAGAAGCTCAGATAAAGGTAAAGGGACCCTTGACCATTAGGTCCAGTCGCGGACAACTCTGGGGTTGCGGCTCTCATCTTGCTTTATTGGCCGAGGGAGCCGACGTACAGCTTCCGGGTCATGTGGCCAGCATGACCAAGCCGCTTCTGGCGAACCAGAACAGTGCACGGAAACACCATTTACCTATTTATCTACTTGCACTTTTGGGGTGCTTTCAAACTGCTTGGTTGGCAGGAGCAGGGACCGAGCAACGGGAGCTCACCCTGTTGCGGGGATTCGAACTGCTGACCCCGATCCACAAGCCCTAGGCTCTGTGGTTTAACCCAAAGCGCCACCCGCATCCCTAAGAAGCTCAGATATATAAGCTAATTGCCAAATAGCACCTTAAACCTAGGTTACAATCACCACATATTGGGACGCGGGTGGCGCTGTGGTCTAATCCACTGAGCCTCTTGGGCTTCCAATTGGAAGGCCAGCAGTTCGAATCCCCACGACTGGGAGAGCTCCCGTAGCTCTGTCGCAGCTGTAGCAGTTCGAAAGCATGCCAGTGCAAGTAGATAAATAGGTACTGCTGCAGCAGGAAGATAAACGGCATTTCCGTGCGCTCTGGTTTCCGTCACGGTGTTCTGTTGCGCCAGAAGTGGTTTAGTCATGCTGGCCACATGACCCGGAAAGCTGTCTTTGGACAAACACTGGCTCCCTCGGCCTGAAAGTGAGATGAGCGCCACTACCCCATAGTCGCCTTTGACTGGACTTACCGGTAACTGCCCAGGGACCATTTACCTTGACCTTTTTCTCTCTCTTTTTTTAGTGTCACCACAACAGAGTATCTAGTCACCTTTTCTTTTTCTTGCAGTGAAATTTATCGTTCTTATTCTTCCTTTCTTTTCTATATCACTTTATTTTTAAAGGGAAAAAAATCTCAAAGCGGTTTACAACACATTGAAACATTAAAAAAGAAAAACCAGTGACAAGAAATCTCCACAGATTTCTCTGCACACCAGCCAGATGGTGCGGGTGCCAGTCGCCAAACCTGAAGACAAGACATCTTCACTTGATTGCAAAATGCGCCTGACGCCTGGGGAATTTCGAACACTGGTCTGTGTAGCCTCCTCTGCAAGGCGAGATGCCACCAGACGATGGCTCAAGTAACATTCCACAGATATATAAGGTCATGGCCGGTGCCAGGGGTCAGTATTGTGAGGCACATGCCAAACCCCTCAACCCCAGTAACAACACACACAACGTAACAGGCTGTTGTTGACTATGTAACTTCGATTTCAAACACAATTCAACATATAATATCTCACAAAGTGTACAGTGGACACTCGGGTTGCGAACGTGATCTGTGCGGGAGGCGCATTCGCAACCCGCACCGCTACTTCTGCGCATGCGCAAAGCGCGATTTAGCATCTTTGCACATGCGCGAGCGCCAAAACCCGGAAGTAACCTGTTCCGGTACTTCTGGGTTTGGCGGGTTTGTATCCTGAAAACACGCAACCCGCAGTGAGCGCAACCCGAGGTATGACTGTACTTCCATAGACCAACACATCATGCAAACAGAACGTATCAAGAGAAATTAAAGTCCAATGCATGGTCAGGGGTCCCTGCTGAGCCCCAGAACCCACTCGCTTACTCTTGCTGTGTGTTTGCCTGACTCCTCAAAGCAAGAGCAAGGGAAAGCAGCTGGCTGTACTTGCTGCTTCAAGGCAGTGGTTCATATCACGGCAAACAGGGGTCACAAGGAGGGGCCCCCAATCAGGGTCTCCTCCCATATAGAGAGAGAGAGAGAGAGAGAGAGAGAGAGAGAGAGAGAGAGCAGACATTGTTTAGGCAAACAGTTCCAAAGGAGCAGCAAGGGCAAGTGTCGCCTGGGTGGGTGATACATGCATGCAGCAGGAAGGAAAATAAATGTCTGTCATGGACTGGATGGACGCAGAGGGGTGGGGGGCACCAGCCGGGGAACCACCAGGGGAAGAAGAGTCAGGGGATTTGTGGTGGGACGACAATGAGTGGTCAAGAGCAGTGGTGTAACTAGCCGCTCGGGTGCCGGGTGCGGCGCACGCGTCCTGCAGCCGGGGTCGGGATGAGCTGCACATGGGGGCAGGGGGTGCTGCGTGGAGCCTCTCCACTGCCTCCCCCTCAGCTGTAGAGCGGCTGAGGGAGAGGCGGTGGGCCATTTCAGGCAGCGCTGAGCCTGCCGGCGCCCAAGCCACTACGTCACTCCCAGGAGAGACGTGTGGCTCCGGCATGCTGGAGGCCCCGTGGTAATTGCTGGCCCCCACAGGCTGACCCAGCGTCATCCGCGTTTCGTTAGGTTTGTTGACTGAACTAAAAAGTTTTGTGAGCCCTTTTTTTTTTTTAAACCCTCATATTCTTGTCATTTTGTCACCACCACCACCCCAGTGATGACACCCAGGGCAGCCCACACCCTCTACACCCCCCCTTCCTCTGCCACTGGCCAAGAGGGAGAAGAGGGAGCAGACTTGGAGGAGGAGGTGTCGGAAGCTGAAGAGCGAACAGGGTTTAGTGAGCAGGAAGAGGCTGTGGCAGAGAGCAGTCCAGAGTCCAAGGCAGAAGCAGAGGCTGGAGAGGAATGGGAGTAAGAAGCAGAGATGAGACGGGCTGCTGAAGAAGCCAGGGAGTCTCCTGCTGCTGCTGTGACCAGCTCCCTTCCCCCAGGTCTCTCGGAGAAATGAAACAGAGGGTGGTTGTGCGTAGGCGCGGCCTGAGATAGTGCGGGAAATACCCTGCTGAGGAGGAGTCCTAGTGGGCACTGGGAAGGCAGGGACCTTCAGTCCTCGCAACTGCTTCATCAGGACAAGACCTCCTAGAAAGAGTTGCTGAGAGCACTAGGCACTGGCCTCGGGCGATTTGTTGTTTTTGTTGCTGACCTACGCGTGACTCCAGGATCCGGGCTTTCCGCCTGGCAATTATGGCTATGCATGTGTTGCACAAAGCCAGAAGGGGGAGAAAGGGGGAAGAAAGATATTACTGTTTTAGCGAGGCATGTTTTTCCTACCTAGAACTTTGAGAAAAAGTTCTCTTTCCCTTGCAAGCGAAACTGCAGGCAGAAGCTTAATCCACACGGTTGCACTGAGGCTGAACTGCTGCTCTGAACCCCAGAAAGGGAGGCCAAGAGACCAGAATAGCAAAGTACACAAAGCAGGGCAACCAGAGGCCGCATAAGGCCAGTTTAGAGCCTAGCTTGGCCTAGCCAGGCTCCACCAGTCAGCAGCCCCTTTTGTGGGTTCGGAAACAAGACGACATGGCTCCCCCCCCTAAAAGTACAGGTGACACTGATAGAAAATAAGAGAGGGGGGGAAAGCCTTATTAGAATAGTGCAGGGAAGCAAATGGGAGGAAGGAGGTCAGAGAATGCCATCCTACCCTTTACACCAACGCACGGATTGGCTCATCTCCCAAAGCCACTCAAAAGTTACGCAGACCAGACTTTGTTTCAAAAACTAAACGCGTGAGGATGCCAATTCCTGATAAAGTTACAATTGGCCACCACAAAGGGTGGGAATCACTCCTAAAACTTAAGACACGTGGAACCTGGAGCTCCCTAGAAACTTGGGAGGCAGGAGAGTAACTTAGTCCACTATGTTCAGAGGAGCTGCCTGAAAGTTGCACCCTTTTCTATCCTAATATCCTGTGTGTAGAATCTATAACACCTGGGGAAGGAAGCCCCTCCAAAGCCGCAACTCCTCCTGCCCTCTTCAGCGCCACTCCCAAGCGCGGCGTGTCGAGCCCTCGAACTCCCCGGGAGCCCGGCGCGGAAGCCCCCCACTCTGCACATGCTCAGAGGGCGGCGGCGCTTCTCCTGCTGCTAGTTTTGAACCCGGGCATGACGAAACCGCCTCTGGGGGTCACGCCCTGACTCGAGCTCCGCGGCTCGCGCTTCCGATGGAGAGGGGAGAGGCTTTACCTGAAATAGTAGACATCGCTCTTGCCGGCGCTGAGCCCCGATTTTCGGATGACCTCCTCCTTCTTCCACCCGGGAGGCAGCGCCGGGCAGTCCACCCGCTTCCCCCGCTTCTCCATGCGCGGGGCTCGGCGGCGGCGCCCCTCCGACGGAGCCCAAGAAGAGAGTTGCTCCGGAGCTCGCGAGGCCTGCTGTCCGGCTGGCTGTCCGGCTCGTTCGGCGGCCCCTTGGCCGGCGGAGGAGGCCGGCCGGCGGCTGGGCAGGCGAGGGGCGCCGGAGAGACCCGCTCAGCGGCCGCCCGTCGAGGCGCCTGTCCGCGCCTGCTGCTCCTGCTCCTCCTGCGCCGCTGAACTCCGTCGGCCAGAGCTGGCAGGCAGAGTTGGGGCTGCTGCGCGCGCAGCGCTCTCCTCTTGCCCGGTGGCGGCGGCGCTGGCGACAGCGGCGGCCGCGGGAGCGCCTGCTTCTCCGCCTCCTCTTGCGGCTGCTTCCGTAACTGAGCCTCGGAATCCGTGTCATCGGCGCTCGGAACCTCGGGGTCATAGAGCCCGCGCGGCGCAGCCAAAGGAGGCGGGGAGGGGAGGGGGGCGGCACGCAAGCCAGCCAGCCAGCCAGCCAAGCGCCCGCCTCCCAGACGAGCCAGCCGGGCACACGCACCCGGCTTGGCCCGGAAGACCGCCTCCCTCCCCTTCCCTCCGCGCTCCAACTTTACGCGCGCCCCTCGCCGCGGACGGCAGAGAGGAGGCGAATGGTCCGCGCAGCGCCGCCCTCCGAGGTAGTGTTAGAGGCTGCTGGGCTGCGTCTCTAACACGCCCCCCCCCCACATCTTGGTAGGCTCTTCCAACTCCCATCAGCGCCAGCCAGCCAGCGCGACCAATGGTTAACGTCGACGTCTGGTGGGACACAGAGTCCCCCAGTTGTTAGAGGGCGGGACTAGTGTGTGTTAGAGGGCGGTGCGGTGTGGTGCAGTGGTTAGAGTAGTCCTGCACGGCACGGGGTTGGGCTAGATGACCCTCGAGGTCCCCTTTCCGACTCTATAGGGCTCTACATGACTCTGACCTGGGAGAACAGGGTTCGATTCACGGTCAGCTCACGGGGCTGCCCCGGGGACAGTCACTGCCCGTCAGCCCGACCTACCTCGCAGGGTTGTCGTGAGGATGAAGTGAGCAGGGGGAGGACCATGTGAGCCGGAGGAAAACGCGGGATCGAACTGCGATGGTTTTGTATTATCGTTATTATTAGTTGCATTTATTCGTGTCGTGCTGCAAAAATGTCTCAAAGCCACTTGCAGTTCTAAAACCGCGCATGATACAAAATGTAACTTGTACGCAATAAAAGAATACTGTATTGATATACGTGCCGTACGACTTTCGCTGTTTCCAATGGAGCTTTACTCCTAGGTAAGTGTGTCTAATTTCCAAAGGAGTTAGTTTAGGATTGTAGCCCGGCGCTCCAGTTCTCGCACATATGGAATTTCGGGCCGAGGGTTTTTACTGAGTTTACTATTTTAGAGAGCGCCCTTGAGCATGTGCAGAATGGCCTTCCCAGTGGCTACCGCGAAGGGCTAGATCCCTCAGTATGGGGTAAGGGTTAACTCCGAAAAGGTGTTTCAGTTTATAGGAAGCGCCTCTGAGCATGTGCAAAGTGAGGCGCTCCAAATCCCACACATCTGGACTTAAAAAGTGGGGGTTTTCTCCGATAAAGACAGTTTAACATTTTTGAGAGCACGTACGGTAGGTCGCTTTCCCAGGGCAAACGGAGAGGCACAAATTCCAAACATCTGGTCGAGAGCTTCCTCGGTAAAAGTTTAAACTTTTAGGCAGCGCTTCTGAGCACGTGTATAGAATCAGAGAATTGGAAGGGACCCTGAGGATCATGCAGCCCAACCCCCTGTTGGTTAGAGCGTGGTGCTGATAACGCCAAAGTTGCAGGTTCGATCCCCATATGGGACGTCTGCATACTTTTGTGGATTTTCACACACACACAAATACACATCAACACACACAGCTACTGAGGCGCTCCAATTTCCAAATCTCTGGGTTTACTAGCGAGGTTCAAGGACAGAAAGAGTTCTAACTTTCAGGCAATACTTCTGAGCATGTGCAGAGCGCCGTCCCTCTGGCTCCTGAGCTGATCCATCACACACCGGAAATTGTGGGCGTGGTCGTGCATCTCCGAGAGCGGGAACTTTCGGGAAAACGAGCTGTCCGGATTCCGGACATCTTTAATTTTAGAAACGGAGAATTGTCTGCCTGGGCGGAGCCTGCCGAGTCTGAGCCTGCAATTGGGCGCGGAGGAGACGGGGACGCGGAGCGGGTTTAAATTTTAGGCGTTGCCTACGTGGAAAAGCCAAGACTGGGAGAGGGGAGAGGCTTCCTTCTGTGTCAGCCACGTGTAGATGCCTACAAGAGAGAGCTGGGCATCTTCGCCCTTCTGAGGCTTAAAACAGCATTAATGGGGTTTATTTGCCATACAGTGAATGCAAAACAGAAACGAGCAAAGCTACTTCGGCTGCAAGGCTCGCCCTCATTGCAAATGCTTTAAGGCTGCAGTCCTGTGAACTGAAAGCTACTTGGGAATAAACATGCAAGACCTCAGGTTATTTATTATTTGAGCGTAAGGCTTAGCAGGATTGAGCAAGCAGGTGCCAGCATAGGAAACTGCCTTATACCGAATCAGACGACGTAGCCCAGTGTCTTGCAATGGTTTTCCAGGGTATCAAGCATGGGTCAATGCCAGTCCTAGGGTGATATGCTAGGGACTGAACCTGGGACCCTTTGCATGCATAGCATAGAATTGTGGAGGTGGAAGGGATACCAAGGGTCCTCTAGTCTGACCCCCCTGCAATGCAGGAATCTTTTGCCCAACATGGGGCTTGAACCCACGACCCTGAGATTAAGAATGCCATGTCCTACCGACTGAGCTACCAAGGCAGATGTGCTCTGCCACTGAGCTACAGCCCTTACCCAATGGGCACACAGGACGAAAATCTTTTGCAAGGCTTGATGCAAAAGGCACAGAGTGGTTTGAGAAAGCCCCACCCAGTTGGGTCAACCAGTGTGTGACTTCCATATACACACAGAGTCAGGGAGAAGTGCAAGGCAATTTTAAAATGAATTATCTTCCCTGCCAGTGAACTCTGAATTCCCTTCCAAACACATCTTTAGAACTTTCTGCTTGGCTCTGGTCTATAATTTGGGGAAACAAAATGCAGATTCTTAGAAGCTGTTTGTGATGTCCTCTAGACTCCTCTAGGATTTGCCATCCTGTTTCTAAGCAAAACTCACACAATTTGGCCTACTAAGGGAATTGGAAGGGAAGGTATCTTTGGTATTGGGAATAAAACAGAAGTGGGTGGCACTACCTTCACCACAAACCATGCTCTGCTTTATGTGATGTGACAGTTTCCAGGAGCATTTGCTTGACTGCAGCTGGAGACAGAATACTAGGTGGATCTGGTCTGATTCAGCCTTACTGTAAATTGGTGGGGTTTTTTTTAAGTGATTATATAAATGTGCAAAGGCTGAGGTGCCTGATCCACCTTGAGGCCCCATAAACAAGCTCAGAACCTGTTACACAAGCTTAATTGCTCTCAGGTCTTGCTATCCTAAATACACTTGCATTGCATTGCTGGGGTTGGGCTAGAATAGATGACCCTCTCGATCCCTTCCAACTCTTTGATTTTATGATTCTATGAGACCCATCACATATATTTAAAGGACTATGCCCCCCCCCCCGAATCCTGTTAAGGGTGCTGGTAACTCTCGTTCTCTTGAGGGGCAAACTACAGTTCCCAGGATTCTTTTGAAGTCATCTGCTTTAATTGTGCATTGAATATGCTTTAAATGTTTTGTGTGGATCTGCCCTATAAAGCAACGAAGCTTGATCCTGACTCAAGGCACTTTCGAATTGACACTTGCCCTACCGGTAATAATCATCATAAATTAGAATTCCCACGCCCTTCTTGCTAAGCCTAGTAGGGGATGAAATCAAAAAAGAAGACAGGAAACTATTCTTATATGCTATTACCGCAGCTAGAACTTTGTGGGCCCAGAAGTGGAAAACAGTTGAAGTACCCAGTGTGGGAGAGTGGAGGATAAAACTAATCGAGTATATAGAATTAGCAAAATTGTCAGGTCGCATAAGAAACCAAAGAGACCAGAAACTTCGCACAGATTGGAGTAAGTTTATTGATTATATTAAACAATGTTCATATTTAAATACACACGCAGGATTGGAAAGTACACTTGTAATGTAAACATAGGGAAAATATATATGGCATTAAAGTTAAATTAGATATGATCATGATGGAATAATGTTAAGCGTATGAAAGATGAGATTTGAAAAAAACCGGCATGGAAAGTGAAGGAAGTCAAAATACTCGGCAGAGTATATGTTAAGATGATAAATTGTATATATAACTTATAAGTTACTGTTTTGTAAAAATGTACTTAATAAAAAGATATGGAAAAAAAATTAGAATTCCCACGCGGCGCCTACTTGATCGGTATTGGATTTGAAATTGCTGTGTATATGAAGTTGTCTTGAAATATACCGGTATTATTGTGTTTTCACGTGTGAACTTGTTTTGTTTGCTGACAGTTTGACTGTGAAATCGCTTCGGGATATATATATATATATATATTTTCCCTGGGAAGCAAGCGGTTCATTCATGGGCAATCCATTGTTGCACGCACGCCTTACTCGGAAGTAAAGCAGCGCCACTCCATCCATCGGGACTTTCTCGCTTGGCGCGCAACGTTTTGGCCCTCCGCCTCCCATACAGGAATGAAGGGATGCAGGGCAAAGGGAGGATCTTGAACTTTAACCAGATCCGGAGTAAGCGATGCCGACCTCAGAGCCCTCTCTGCGCGGAGAGACCAGACGCCGGAACGAGGAAGGAAGGAAGGAAGGAAGGAGTCTCTTCGCGTAACTCCGCCTTCCCAGCTGGCCAGCCATGCGCAGCGCGCGGGCGAAGGTGGCGCCCCTTTGCTGCGGCCGCGCAGACGCCGCTCGCTTCTAATGGAGGGGTCCGGAGACGACGAGGAACCGAATTGGCTTCTGCCGGAGTCCGGCGGCAGCCCTGGGAGAGATCCTCTTGCTGCTGGAGGAAGAGTCCCATGTAAACAGGGGCGAACAGTTGGGGGTGGTGGTTTGCTGCTTTGCTTCCACTGCGCCATCTACCGAGCTCGGTGCAAAGCGGCGTGGAAAGCGAATTGGGCGCTCCGATTTAGAATTCGGACCCGTTCGCTCCCCTTTTGCACACTTGCAAACTGCTGTGGACAGTCATCTGGGTGTATGCATGTGTGCAAGCTGCTGCTGTGTGCAAGAGATCTGTGGACTGGCGAGCTAATTCTTTCTTTATTATTAATTGGATTTTATTATCCTCCGTCCAAGAGCAGCATTAGAAAAGAGGTGGAGAAGGAAATGTATTGGATCCCTTCTGGGAGCACACAGAGAGAGAGGCGCCATTAGGCAGCGGCTCTAAACTTTTTTTTCTGGGCCACACTTTTAACAATAAAAAATTGCTCATGCCACACTGATTTGATTTTTTAAAAATAAGAAATACATTGGAAAACAAAAGGACGACAACTAGGATTGCCCTCCGTATGACTTGGTGCTTTTGCTCTCATTTTGAAAAGGTATCTACCCATAGTCTGCAAATAATATCTATATATAGAGATATTATACTATATTACAAGGAAATGTTTGTATGTTTGTTTGTTCTTGAATCTTCCCAGCACACTTGTCATCCTCTCCTGCCACACCCTTTGAGAACCACAGCTATAAGGGGGGAAAGTAGCAAGCTTCCCCCAAGTCTGGTTGGGGAAAAGGAGGGAGCAGCCTTCTTCTCACAATATTACCATTGAGGATCCTTTGCTAGAAGGCATTTGCCCCATCAATGTGTCTTGGCTAGGGATGGAGGAGGATGTTACCTCCTCAGCATTCTTTCTCTCTTGAACTTTGGACCCCCATGCAAAGGTAGTGCTGTGCTCTTATGAGAATTGGTGTGCAGGTTGCAGTATGTGCCCCCTTACAAAGATGGCAAGTAAGCGTCAATGGTGTTGTAGCCTCTGTGAGATGCAAAGAGGAGACCCCTTGACCTCAGCCCAGTATACCTGAAAGTGCGTCTCCACCCCCATTGTTCAGCCCGGACACTGAGGTCCAGCACCAAGGGCCTTCTGGCGGTTCCCTCCCTGCGAGAAGTGAGGTTACAGGCAGAGGGCCTTCTCGGTAGTGGCGCCCACCCTGTGGAACGCCCTCCCATCAGATGTCAAGGAAATAAACAACTATCTGACTTTTAGAAGACATCTGAAGGCAGCTCTGTTTAGGGAAGTTTTTAATGTATGATGTTTTATTGTGTTTTTAATATCCTGCTGGAAGCTGCCCAGAGTGGCTGGGGAGGCCCGGCCAGATGGGTGGGGTATAAGTTATTATTATTATTATTATTATTATTATTATTATTATTATTGACAAGTTTGCTTGAATCTGAATGTCTGTGAATTCTTTGCATCACAGATTAACACTTTTTCTCCTTGCTGCTCCCTTAAACAGCAGCTTGAGGCTCCAAAATTTAGCAGGAAGATGTTCTTGTCCCTTTAGTAAGAGAATCTTCCTTTCCAAAGGAATTGCAGGAGCAGGGCCAATAGAACACTGGTAACTGTAGTTACAGCTGGTAAAATGTTAACATGCTTTAACACTTGGTGGTGAAAACATGAAAAGTGAATTAATCTTTGTTTTGACCTTTTACTGCAGCTTGCCATGGCAAAGTGGTATCAGCAGGAAGCTCTCAGCACCGAATCATTGTGCACCTTGACCTGGATTGTTTTTATGCGCAGGTGGAAATGATCTGCAATCCTGAATTAAGAGGCAGACCTTTAGGTAATCTTGTAGTTGACTGCTCTTCTGTGTGCACATTGAAAATCAGGGTATGCCTGCGTTTTTCATTTCCCCCAAGTAATTATTACTTGTAACTCTGCTCCGATGGAAGCCAGCATTAAGTATTTTTGATTTGTTGTTGTTGTTTAGTTGTTTAGTCGTTTCCGACTCTTTGTGACCCCATGGACCAGAGCACGCCAGGCACTCCTGTCTTCCACTGCCTCCCGCAGTTTGGTCAAACTCATGTTAGTAGCTTCGAGAACACTGTCCAACCATCTTGTCCTCTGTCGTCCCCTTCTCCTTTTGCCCTCAATCTTTCTCAACATCAGGGTCTTTTCCAGCGAGTCTTCTCTTCTCATGAGGTGGCCAAAGTATTGGAGCCTCAGCTTCAGGATCTGTCCTTCCAGTGAGCACTCAGGGCTGATTTCCTCAAGAATGGATAGGTTTGATCTTCTTGCAGTCCATGGGACTCTCAAGAGTCTCCTCCAGCACCATATTTCAAAAACATCAATTCTTCAGCGATCAGCCTTCTTTATGGTCCAGCTCTCACTTCCATACATCACTACTGGGAAAACCATAGCTTTAACTATACGGACCTTTGTCGGCAAGGTGATGTCTCTGCTTTTTAAGATGCTGTCTAGGTTTGTCATCGCTTTTCCCCCAAGAAGGAGGCGTCTTTTAATTTCGTGACTGCTGTCACCATCTGCAGTGATCATGGAGCCCAAGAAAGTAAAATCTCTCACTGCCTCCATTTCTTCCCCTTCTATTTGCCAGGAGGTGATGGGACCAGTGGCCATTATCTTAGTTTTTTTGATGTTGAGCTTCAGACCATTTTTTATTTAGTTCCATCTAATTTGGAAATAGAGAACCTGTGGCTCTCCAGATCTTGTTGGACTCCAAATCCCATCAGGCTTAGCCAGCATATAGCTACTGATGAGAGTTATAATCCAATAATAATCTGGAGGGCCATAGGTTTTGGGTGCCTGGGCTAAACACTATAATTTCTGGTGTGGTTTGCTCCCCATTTGCCTCTCCTTAGTAACAGGCATTTAAATTCAAGTAACAGTCTTTGGCCACTGTAAGCGATGGATTGCTACATCAGAGAGATCTCAAGTATTTTCTGTTGACAGTGGCCTGCAAACTAGCTAAGCAATGGGTCAACAGAAGCTAAGCTGATACTTACTGATAGATCTCTGGGTGATTTGCAGTAATTTGGAAAAGGTTTCTGACCCCGAATTGTCTTAAGAGTAGCAACTACTAGAAAGCTCACCACCACCCCATTAAAGGTAAAGGGACCCCTGACCATTAGGTCCAGTCGCGGACGACTCTGGGGTTGCGGCGCTCATCTCACTTTACTGGCCGAGGGAGCCGGCGTGCAGCTTCCAGGTCATGTGGCCAGCATGACAAAGCCGCTTCTGGCGAAACAGAGCAGCGCAAGGAAACACCGTTTACCTTCCTGCTGCAGCGGTACCTATTTATCTACTTACACTTTGACGTGCTTTCGAACTGCTAGGTTGGCAGGAGCAGGGACCGAGCAACGGGAGCTCACCCCGTGGTGGGGATTTGAACCGCCGACCTTCTGATTGGCAAGCCCTAGGCTCTGTGGTTTAACCCATAGCGCCATCCACCCCATTAGGCTACTGGAAAAATAATGCTTGAGGGTAAGGATCAACTGTCAGTGGATTTGTGTGTGGAAAGACTTCTAAGCTTCTGATCAAATTCCTGGGCCAAGTATGTGCTCAGAGGTGCCCTTTCCCTAAATTCTTACCATACCTGTGTCCAGCTGCTTGCGCCATTACTTTATGCCTCAGCCTGACTGACGGGTCGCAGTGTTCTACCCAAAAACTTAATGGATCCCACATGTCTGAAACCCGGCCCTGATCTAAGCAGTGTGGGAAAACATGAATTATTTCGTAATAGCAGTGCTGAAAGTTGCTAAGTTGGAGGCCTAATTGTAGGTTTCTGCCAGCAGAATCCAGGTTCTTCCTGGACTTCTTTCCTAAAGTAATAAAGAGGTTTGTAGCACCTTAAAGATTCATTGTTTATTTTGCTGCATGGACTACTGCAGCCAGTCTTCTAGAAGTCCTTCTTTAAATTGTATTTATGCCACTTTCCCAAATAAATATTTTGTTTTTCCTAAATGTTTCTCATGAACCGACTTTTAATATATTTTTATGTCAAAGATCTGTATTGCGCAGTTAAGCTTCCATTCACCAAAAATGCAGTCCTTGACTACAATCTCAAAGTGAGTGTCTAAGGCTGCAATCCTAAACGCACTTGCTAGGGAATAAGACCCACTGAACACAGTGCAACTTGCTTCTGCTTAACTATGCATTGATTTGTGTTGGAAATTAATCTTGGAAATTTAAAAAAAAGGAGAAAAGCAGTAATGTGCGAGTTACTGAAATATACTTTGGCATGTTGAAAACTCCAAACGGATTGTTCATTTCAGCTGCTTCATTTCTGCCTCTTCCAGGTGTGCAGCAGAAATACCTGATGGTCACCTGCAATTATGAAGCCAGGAATGCTGGAGTCAAGAAGTGCATGTCTGTGAAAGAAGCCAAAGAAAAGTGTCCAGAACTGGTGCTGGTTAATGGAGAGGATCTGACAAAATACCGGGAAATGTCTTATAAGTTTACAGGTACCGGTATCATCACCTTGACAGTTTTTCACAACGTGGAATTGGCAAACTTTGTGCTACTTTTCTAGGTTTGGATTTATATCCTTCCCTATCCCAGGGGTTCAGCCATGAGTATAGATCTCACCTCTATGACCTGGGGAAGGGACTATATCCAATTAGGAGAGTACGTTTCCAAGCACAATTCAAAGTGTTGGTGCTGCCCTTTAAAGCCCTAAAAGCAGCCCTTTAAAGCCCTAAAAGCAGCCTCGGCCCAGTATACCTGAAGGAGCGTCTCCACCCCCATCGTTCAGCAAGGACACTGAGGTCCAGCGCCGAGGGCCTTCTGGCGGTTCCTTCCCTGTGAGAAGTGAGGTTACAGGGAACCAGGCGGAGGGCCTTCTCGGTGGTAATGCCCGCCCTGTGGAACACCCTCCCATCAGATGTCAAGGAAATAAACAACTATCTGACTTTTAGAAGACATCTGAAGGCAGCCCTGTTTTGGGAAGTTTTTAATGTTTGATGTGGTTTTTTTTTAATAATAATTTTTATTCATTTTATCATATAAAACAAAACAAACACATAAACTACAAAAGAAAAACATAACATAAACAATTAAACACAACAATGACATATATCATTTTTAACCTATTTTCCTTGACATCTTGTTGGGACTTCCCCCTATCCTCCCTCCCTGGTTTCCCATTTAACTCTTATTTTCAGGCAAGTTCATCTTCAAATTTAACCTTTGGATAATAAAAGGTTAGATAAAAGGTTAATGTTTGATGCTTTATTGTGCTTTTATTCTGTTGGGAGCCACCCAGAGTGGCTGGGGAAACCCAGCAAGATGGGCGGGGTGTTAATAATAATAATAATAATAATAATAATAATAATAATGCACTCTACCTGCAGAAGGTCCCAGACTCAGTATTTGGCCTCTCCAGTTAAAAAGACCCGATAGTAAGTGATGTAAAATGTTCTCTTCCTGAGACCCTGAAGAGCCACTCCCAATCAGAGTAGAAAATACTGGGCCATAAGGGCAAATAATCTGAGCTGGCAGTGGCATAGGATAGCTTCATAGCTTCCTTTTATAGGACCCCTGCAGACTAGGTTTCTATTGCAGGTGTATTTTGTAACATGCTCTGGACACAAGGTTGGGTTAGTGGTGGATTTACTCTGCTTTGCTAGTTGCTCTGAAATGCTTCCCCCGACACTGCCATGTTATTGCTGTCCAGAGGGGGCGAAAGCACAACAAAAGTGGGCAAGAAAAATAAACCAGAAGATTTGTATGTAGTATGGCAAGTTGAGTGATTTCACTAGGAAGTTATGAAATGTGTACCAATTGGAAATGAAGCAGTGTGACGCCGGCCCCAAAACTTTTGCAGGTGCAAAAAGTATTGAGAGCAAGGTGATCAGGAGATGTGAAGCCCACTAGGCAAGAGCAGATAGAATAGAATAGAATATATTTTATTGTCATTGTCCCCTTCGGGAACAACGAAATTACTTGGCTGCTCCATCCACCCAGATAGGGCACTCCACGCAAAAACAAAACAACTACAAAAACACTGATTAAAACCATACAATGATAAAACATTGATAAAGAAATGACTTTGAAAGATGCGAGCTCTGAAGGTGCTTCAGGAGTCATGCACAAGCAGGGAAAAGATGAGATGCATAGGCTCCAACTGTGGAAACAGCTTGTGCCTCACACCTCCAGAGCCTGCCCTCTTGCTCCTCCTACTTTTGTTGTAATGTGTGGAAATTGGCTGGGGACCTCCGGACTTGAGGAATCTTCCCAAGGTACTGTCGTGGTGATGTCATAAAGTTGCCTTGTGATGTGTGCATCTCCTGGAAGCAGGTGCATCCCTCATCGACAGCTTACTCCCTTGAAATATAAAGTTGGAGTAATAAAGGGCCTGAAACTTAACAAAACTCTCTCTTTTATTGCATTTAAAGCAGGGTTCAGCAACCTTTTTCAGCCGTGGGCCGGTCCACCGTCCCTCAGACCATGTGTTGGGCCAGACTATATTTGGGGGGGGGGGATGAACGAATTCCTATGCCCCACAAATAACCCAGAGATGCATTTTGAATAAAAGCACACTTTCTGCTCATGTAAAAACACCAGGCAGGCCCCACAAATAACCCAGAGATGCATTTTAAATAAAAGGACACATTCTACTAGTTATCTCCCGCTTGGACTACTGCAATGCGCTCTACGTGGGGCTACCTTTGAAGGTGACCCGGAAACTGCAATTAATCCAGAATGCAGCAGCTAGACTGGTGACTGGGAGTGGCCGCTGGGACCACATAACACCGGTCCTGAGAGATCTACATTGGCTCCCAGTACGTTTCCGAGCACAATTCAAAGTGTTGGTGCTGACCTTTAAAGCCCTAAACGGCCTCGGTCCTGTATACCTGAAGGAGTGTCTCCACCCCCAACGTTCATCCCGGACACTGAGATCTAGCGCAGAGGGCCTTCTGGTGGTTCCCTTACTGCGAGAAGCAAAGCTGCAGGGAACCAGGCAGAGGGCCTTCTCGGTAGTGGCGCCCGCCCTGTGGAACGCCCTCCCAGCAGAGGTCAAAGCGATAAACAACTACATGACCTTTAGAAAACACCTGAAGGCAGCCCTGTTTAGGGAAGTTTTTAATGTGTGATATTTTAATGTATTTGAGTGTTTGTTGGAAGCCGCCCAGAGTGGCTGCGGAGACCCGGCCAGATGGGCGGGGTACAAATAAATTATTATTATTATTATTATTATTATTATTATTATTACTCATGTAAAAACACGCTGATTCCCGGACTGTCTGTGGGCCGGATTGAGAAGGTGATTGGGCCGCATCTGGCCCACGGCCTTAGGTTGCCTACCCCTGGTTTAAAGTGTTTCTTTCTGTCTCTTCATGGCTGAGGCAATCCCAGAGTGGGTTACATTGAAATCAATGCACAGTGAAAACAGGTTGGATGCGGGGAGGGAATAACATACAACCTGCAGAATCATTGCAGCGATCCTCTCCTCTCAAAGCCTGGGGAAATAAGTCACAGCTCAAGCCTGCCCGTGTCTACTCAGAAGTAATACAGTGGGGCTTGCTCCCAGGTACGTGGGGTTGGGATTAGGGCCTGAGCATTCAGCTGCCACCAAAAACTTGTTCATTTCAACCGGCCGTGCAAAGGAGATGTTTATTGCGTTGGCTTTGTACTTGAAAGCTGTGGGGCGGAAGCGCCAACTCGTATCGAGTCCCCCAGGTCTCCTTAAGCAAGATGCATTGTCTCACTGTTGCTTCCAGTCTAAAATGCTCCATATACCGTATTGGCCCGAATATAAGCCGCACCCAAAAATAAGCTGCACCTGTAAAATTCAAGGGGGGGAAGAAAAAAAGACAATATCCAAATATAAGCCACTCCCTTAAAATTCCACACGCACGGACACCCATTCCATTTTGTCGTATGTCTGTTTCGGCAGCAATATCGTAAAAGGCAATTTTTGTAAGGTCGCGAATTTAAGCCGCACTTTAACTTTTCACGGTTGGAATTTGGGGGGGGGGGGGAATTGCGGCTTATATTCGGGCCAATATGGTAACATGGTTGCTGCGAGAATGGGCAGAATGAAAAATAAATAGAAGAATAATTATTTTATTAGAAAAATAATTTTGATGTGGATTGATCAGGTATGGTAGACATTATGGTGTGCTGGCCTTCTGACTTTCCTTACATAAACAGAGCAATGCATTCCTCTGCTTATGTTTAGCATCCAACCCGGGCTGCTGACTGTGGGGACCCTGAGCTGAAAAGTGCATCCTTCAGGTCTGGACTTGGATCCATCTGCCTCTATTCTTGTTCAGTCAAAGAGAAGGTGATTAAGGGTTCTTCAAATGAGCAGTTCAGAAATATTAGACAACCTTGTCAAAAAGTGTCAGGCCTAGGCTATGGGCAGCAGTCTGTGATGAGCCTTGGATTTTTCTATTAAGCAGGTATTAATTTTCTTCTTCTCCCTGTAAGGTAAAGGTAAAGGACCCCTGGATGGTTAAGTCCAGTCAAACGTGACTATGGGGTTGTGGCGCTCATCTCACTTTCAAGCCGAGGGAGCAGGCGTTTGTCCACAGACAGTTTTCTGGGTCATGTGGCCAGCAGAACTAAACCGCTACTGGCACACGGAGGACCGTGACGAGTGCCAGAGTGCACGGAAATGCCGTTTACCTTCCCGCCACAGTGGTACCTATTTATCTACTTGCACTGCCGTGCTTTTGAACTGCTAGGTTGGCAGGAGCTGGGACAGAGCAACAGGAGCTCACCCCGTCGCGGGGATTCGAACTTCCGACCTTCCGATCAGCAAGCTCAAGAGGCTCGGTGGTTTAGACCACAGCGCCACCCGCGTCTCCCTGTAAACCCTCCACTGGCTCAGTTAAACACTTTGTTGTTTTGTTTACAGCATTGTTGGAAGAATTTACTCCCCTGGTGGAAAGGCTTGGATTGGATGAAAATTTTGTAGACATCACTGAGATGGTCGAAATAAGGCTGGAACAGTGGGAAAAAGATGCCCTTTCTAAAATCTCTCTCTCAGGCCATGTATATAACAATCAGAGTAAGTACCTTGCCCTTCCTAAGCGAGGTCGCTTGGCCTGTTAGATGCACCTCTTCATAACTCTTTCTGTTTGCTTCTCAGCTGTCGATTTACATGATCCAGTGCACATACGATTGGCTGTGGGGTCTCAGGTGGCAGCGGAGTTGAGAGCAGCCACGCACAGCAGGCTGGGCCTCACGGGCTGTGCGGGAGTGGCAACTAACAAATTACTCTCCAAGTTGGTGTCTGGGACCTTTAAACCAAACCAGCAAACTGTTCTGTTGCCGGAGGGTCGGCAGGACCTCATGAACAGCCTTGACAACGTCATAAAAGTGCCTGGTAAGATGGGCAGGGGGAGATTCCTCTGCTCCAGGTTAGGTTTAAGAGGAGGGGGATGGGGGGAAGAGGTTTCTTCTCTTGAGAGGGTGGCGGGAAAAGAGAAATTCAAACTTGGTTTATTCTGTACACACCTTGTGTGTTTTTTGTGTACAATTTTTATTAAATTTTCTGTTTTACAATTTAAAATATTCATTTAAACAACCTCATTTCCTTTCTTTTCTTTCCATGGTTCATTTTCATATCATAAATCCCTGCATATTTTACATAAACTAAAAACCATTCCGTATTCCATTATTACATCCATCAAAACTTATTTACACTGTTGAATCCTATATAATAAAGTGCCTGTGTCCCTGCGTCCAACTTTCTGTGTGTCTTCTGTGTGTCACGGAAGTGTGCTACTGCGCATGTCACTCACGGACGCAGGGATTGGAGCGTAGGCGATGGCGGTTACGCCTCTTCCTGCCCACCCCCGCAGCTCCGAGCCCCCGCCGCCTTCTTTACTGATTGCAAAGCGCTGGGGAAGCGGCGCAAAGCACCGCTTCCGTCGGCGCGGCGGCCCTGAGGGGGAGAAGGAGGCGGCGGCCATGACCGAGGGAGGCGCGGCTCCGAGCCCCCGCCGCCACCTTTACTGATTGCAAAGCGCGGGGGAAGCGGCGCGGCGGCCCTGAGGGGGAGAAGGAGGCGGCGGCCGTGACCGAGGGAGGCGCGGCTCCGAGCCCCCGCTGCCGCCTTTACTGATTGCAAAGCGCGGGGGAAGCGGCGCGGCGGCCCTGAGGGGGAGAAGGAGGCGGCGGCCGTGACCGAGGGAGGCGCGGCTCCGAGCCCCCGCTGCCGCCTTTACTGATTGCAAAGCGCGGGGGAAGCGGCGCAAAGCGCCGCTCCCGCCGGCGCAGCGGCCCTGAGGGGGAGAAGGAGGCGGCGGCCGTGACCGAGGGAGGCGCGGCCGGTGGAGGGGGGCGTGGCGGGCTGAGCCAGGCCGCCTGCCTCGGCGGGAGGCCGGCCACCCTCTCAGCCCTCGCGTCGGAATCTAGCGCCTGTTTTTAACGGGCTAAATTCACTAGTTTATCATAATGCTGTCAACGTTTTCAAGTATACACAATTCCCCCCATATATTCCATAAACATTTTCCAATTTTCTTTAAACGTATGTTCTCCTTGTTTCTCTTATTCTATATGTTAGGTCCGCAAGCGGCACATATTCCATCACTTTAAGTTGCCATTCTTCTTTAGTTAGGACCTCGCTTGCTTTCCATTCTGGGGCTAACAAAACACAGGCTGCAGTAGTGGCATACATAAATAACCTTTCTGGACAGCTGGGAATTTCAGTCTGAATTATCCCCAACAAAAGGGACTCTGGTTTGTTGTTTTTTGGAAAAGCACTTTTAAACATTTTTTTCAATTCATTATGAATTATTTCCCAATACCCTTTCCCCCTTTTACAGGTCCTAGTCTGTACACACATTGTTACCTTTCTTAGTGGCTGAATACCTATCAATCTGGAAGCAAAAAAAGGCCATTCAGAAATAAGGGACCAGTTTTTACATACTAAGGGGAATTCCTGGGTTTGCTTTCAAATAAATATGCTTGTGGGCATGCCTGAAGCCTCCTGCTGCCTTTGAATTGAGGACTTCCTAGTTCAAGGCCAGCGTTCCATTCCATTTCATGCTAGTCCGCTGAGAGATTTGCACTCCCCTGTTTGCTCCAGTGCTTGTAGAGTGAACTATTTCTCTTGTGCAGGTATCGGTTATAAAACAGCAAAGCGCCTTGCGACGCTGGGAGTCACCACGGTGCGCAACCTCCAGACGTGTCCGGCTGCGATCCTAGAGAGAGAGCTGGGGTCTTCGGTTGCCCAACATATTCAGAAGCTCAGCTGGGGAGAAGACGATTCCCCAGTCAGCCCATCGGGGCTCCCTCAGGTATAGAGGAAAACACAGGTGCTCAAGGTCTTCTCTGCCTCCGTCCTCAACACTCTGCCATGCCCTAGTCACTCGGGGTGGAGAACACTTTCTCAGCCCAGGACCCACATTCCCTCATGGCGGACAAAGGCCAGGGGCAAAGATGGGCAGGACAGCAGATGCAAATCTAGATTCTGTCATAGGTTCTATTCCAAACAGCATAAAGTATCACTGTGGTGATAATATGAACCATAAACAACAAAACCACCACACAATGGCTGAAACGATAATAAAAGATTTACTGGAATCCTCTTCTGAAAAACTAATAGTCTTTCAATAAAGCCACATGATTAACAAGCGATATAAGCTGTGCCTGTGGAATATTTCGCATGTTGTGCTAATCAGAATGCTTAACCTGAACTGATGAAGCTATATAGCGAAACCTGTGAGTAATCCGGAGGACAGGTCTTCTTCGTCCTTCTCATGTGCCACTTGTGTTGATTTCGGCTGGATGGTGATGTTGCAAGACTCATATAAATATGCTTCATCTACTATTACATCCATGAGATTTTTGCTTTGAACCGTTGAATAATTCTACTATCTACTCACCATCAACCAATTGTGAACGTTTTGTTGGCACCAAGATTTTGTTGCTATATCCAACCTGTTGCTGAATGGTTCAGTCACGTGAACATTATACATTCTGTTATATCACGCATATATGGCTTGTTAATCATGTGGCTTTATTGAAAGACTATTCGTTTTTCAGAAGAGGATTCCAGTAAATCTTCTATTATAGTTTCAGCCATTGTGTGGTGGTTTTGGTTGTTTATAGGTTCTATTCCAGCCACACACGTCAGCAGTTTCAATGCAGACCTACCTCTCCCCAAGAGGCATTATCACAGATCAAATAATTTCCATCCCGGCAAAAGCTTTGAAATGGACATTGAGTAGGGATGTTGAAGGTTGTGGCCCGAGAAGAGTCCTGAGGGCCAGACAGAGATATCTTGAGAGTGTGAAGCTCCCCACCTCCCCGCCTGAGTTTTCTTGTTGTTGGAAACTGTCTGTCTCCAGAGACAATGGAGTGTGCCATCGAGGGTGAAGTCATACCATTGCGTTAGCAGCAACAAAATGACCTCCTTAGGGCACAAGCCTGGGCAGTGTGTCTGGGCTGCCCAGATGGCAAGACGCCCCCCCCCCCCCTTGGCCTCACTGATGTGGTCCAAAGGAAAGCAGAGCAATGTGTTTGGTGCTAGCTTGGCTGTGACTCATCAGAAATTCGACTTAATTGGTTTCCCCACACACAGTATTTCAAGGGGGATTTCACAGCATGCAAAATCTTAAAAGAACAAAGATAGGTGAAAAATCAGCCCGTGCAGAATGTACAGATCCATGGTTTCCTCCAGTTAAGACCTTCCTATTTCTTCCGCCCCATTTGTTGTTGCTGTGGTATTAACAATTATAGTAATGTTTTTTTTAAATGTTCTGCAGTCTCTCAGTGATGAAGACTCCTTTAGAAAGTGCTCTTCCGAAGCCGAAGTGAAAAAGAAAATTGATGAGCTGCTCGCTAGTCTTCTGGACAGGTGACCTTACTGTGGAGTATCTTATCAGAAGAGATGCACCTGGGCATAAGCTGAAATATCTCGTATAAAATATATATTTTTGACTTGGCTATAATCATGCATGTATTTAAACCGTGTGTGTCATTTGTCCTACCAGTGGCAGTTGCAGTCAAATAAAGCAGGGCTGGGGAACTGCAAGCACAGGGCCTAAATGCCACCCCTCCAAGCCTCTCCGTCTGGGCCTCTTCCCCAGGTCTTGCCTCTCAACAGCCTCCTCGAATGCTCTTGCCTGGCTGGAACATGTCCCTGTGCTGTGATCATGCCTTTTCCCTGCCAGGATGGAAGATGGAGATTGGCGTGTGTCTGTGCAGAAGCTATTGGCTTTTGTGCGGTCAAAGCAAGAGTCGGTTCTGTTGCTCCGCCCACCACTGGCACTTGACACTTGCCCCGCCCCCGAAGGTCACCCAGGAGGGAGTGGGCTACTTCCATTCACAGAGGGAACTGGAGGCTTCCACTGGAGTGAGAGGCGATGTGGCATTTTCACCAATGTCCCTTGAGCAGCCTTCTGCATGACCTCTCATGCTGTCCCCCAGTCCTCCAGAACAGGTTTTCTAGGGGCAAAGGAGCTACAGGAGGAAAGGGAGATTGGCAAAAAGTCATCCCACCCCCTCTTTCTGCCAGCAGGAGCCACTCACAAGATCAGGCTTCCTCATAAACTCGGCCCTCCAGATGTTTTGAGACTACAATTCCCAGCATCCCTGACTACTGGTCCTGCTAGCTAGGCATCATGGGAGTTGTAGGCCAGAAACATCTGGAGGGCTGAGGTTGAGCCAGCTTGCAAAAGATGCCCCTGCTAGTAGAACCTAAATTTGAATCTCAGCCATAATCCAAAGCACTTTTTTTAGTACTGTTGATAAAGTGTTGATTTCTCTTCTTTGGCTGAAGAAGCTTCCCCAACCCTGATTGACACACACACACACACACACACACAGGCAGTTTGTGGCCCCCAGCAAATTACCTCCCAAGACAGTGTGGCCCTTGATGGGGTGGGGATGTCACCCACCTATCCACGTAGCTTGAAGCGCTTGGACTATTCCTGCAGTGCTGTAAAAATGCTTGATAGGGTGTAGTTTTCTTGAGCCAGGTGAAACTGAGATATTTGAAAAACGGTGGGCATGTCAACCTCTGTCTGCTTCTCCATGTTTGTTTGTTTGTTTTGGTCAGGTTATACAAGGATGGAAGAAAGCCACATACCATAAGATTAACAATCCGGCAGTTTTCCCCTACCAATAAATGGTTTAATCGGGAGAGCCGCCAGTGCCCCATTCCATCACATGTGGTCCAGAGGATCGGAACAGGTAACTTGCCTTTGTGGGGGGGACTTCCCCTTCAAGATGCGTCTTGTGCCACCATTGCATGCTTTTCAACAATTGGTCAAGATACACTCCTTGGAGCTACGGTTGAGTTGGGTGCCTTCCCTCCTTGCTGGGTTGCTTTTCTGTTCTGCCTGGTTTTGTTTTGTTACTAGTTGGTTTTGTGGCTTTATTTTCTGATGATTTTGTGCTTGCTGCAGTTGCGAGATTTTTGTATCCTAAACTGGGACCGTTCCGTTAAGGCTTTTAAGCGCAAATAACCAATCGGAAGGATTGTATCCAACGAAATTGTACTTCGAGTAGACTCATTAAAATTAATGGAGCTAGGTTAGTTGGGCCCATTAATTTATATGGGTCTTCTGTGAGTAGCGCTAACGCTGGGTGCATTTCTAAACAACTGAGGTGCAGAAGCTCATCACACTAGCCATAGTGATTCCTCCAAGGAGAGCAGAAAACTGCAGCTTACATAATGCCTCCCTACACACACACACACACACACAGTATTAGCTGACAGTGAGCTGGAAAAGGGTGGTTTAGTGGTTCACATGTTGGCCTTGCACTGGGGAAAGCAGTGTACATGACCCAGGTCAGCATTCCTTTTACATTTCATTCTAATCAAACACTATTGTGCCATGAAGTGTGGTCATTTAAACCACTTGGGTGAAGGAGGAACCCCAACTAAGGAGAAAAGCATCCAATCTCCCTATAGCAAAAAGCAGCAGTTACCTAGGCATGACAGACAATGTGCTAGGATTGCAGTCATGATGTTTCTTTGGGAGTAAGTTCAGTATCTTCTCTCTCTCTTTTTTTTGGTAATCATTTTTTATTAGTTTTATAAAAATACAATAATACATTCACATATTCGTCTTCACATCTTATACCGTTTTGGCTTTTTATGGCCGTGACTTCTGTCAAACCTTCCTTATGATATTCTAAAATCTATTTCTTATGTCTATATTTCCTAAATCAATCATTGTTTTACCTTATTACTTTCTGAAAATTAATCACTGTATTTTCGTATTAACAACAATATTTCTTCTTTACTCTACAAAGCTTCTTGCAATCCTACCAACGTGTTCAATTGAATACTACTTTCCTTTAAATGGTCTGCAAATTTAGTCCAGTCTTTGATGAACTTCGGTCCCGCTGTTCGCGGATTCCCCCGGTCATCTTGTCCAATTCTGCATACTCCATTAGTTTTACAATCCATTCTTCCTTAAGTTCAGTATCTTCTCGGGGGGCCGCAGCTTCTTCATCCCAGACCTACAGGTAGCAGCCATTTATTTATTTTATCCACCTTGTCTCTTTGTTCCTAGCACCCCTCGCTCCCTCCCTCCCTCTGTCATAACATACAGACTCTCCTGGCTGTAAGGACTGGGAAGTATCTTCAGAGTCCCCTCTTATGAGCCCTTCCTTGCCTCAGTGCCCTGTCTCTTCTCCTTAAGCCTCCCTTCCTTGCTCCTCTGTCTCCGCTCTTTGCACTAGAGATGAGAGAGCATCGCTCTGCCTGTCCCCAAAAGACATCAAGCCTTCAAGTGTCTGACGTCACTGCTTGCAAAGGCCCAAGGTCTTGGCAAGCCTGCTGTACTGTTATTTTGGGGAAAGCCTGATGTTCCCTGCTCCAAGGTGCCCTCCTCAATTTACTTTGGGGGCAGGGGTAAGGCAGAGATAGATTTGGGTTCTCTCAGTCGCCACTGAGTAGACCAGGGGTAGGCAACCTAAGGCCCGTGGGCCAGAAGCGGCCCATTCGCCTTCTCAATCCAGCCCACGGATGGTCCAGGAATCAGCGTGTTTTTACATGAGTAGAATGTGTGCTTTTATTTAAAATGCATCTCTGGGTTATTTGTGGGGCATAGGAATTTGTTCATTTCCCCCCAAAAAATATAGTCCAGCCCACCACATGGTCTGAGGGACGGTGGACCGGCCCACCCCTGAAAAAGGTTGCTGACCCCTGGAGTAGACTCTGTTCTGGTGGCTAGGAGTGTCCACAACATCCTCTGCCTAACCCTTTATCTACTGAACATTCACCCATGTATCAGTTGCCTTGCATCCGGGCTCCCTATATATCGTTTTCAATTTTTTGCTTCTCTGCATCCTGGGCTTCAGACCACCCCTGTATCCCACCCAAGCAAACAACTTTTCCTTTCCTCATAGAAACGTGGAACTGAGCATTGGGTGCCAGCTCTGGCAACGGGTATTGGAAGCATCATTGTTACAAGTTCCATACTGTATAAATCGGCATTAGCCAATCTGGTGTCCTCCAGATGTTGTTGGGTGACCACTCTCACGGTCCCTGACCATTGGGCTATGCTGGCCGGGGGTGATGGGAGTTGGGAGTCCCAACATCCAGAGGGTACCATGCCGAATCCCCCGGTATAGATGATCTTTACTGGAATTCTGGTGTAGCTCCAGTTCGGCACTGTAAAACACGTGTAACTTCAGGGTGGGTTTCTCCTGCTTAAATGTTCACATCCAGGCGACTCCAAAGTCAAGACCCACCTGGTTGCTCTCCTGATGAAACTGTTTCATAAGATGATAAACGTGCAAGTTCCATTTCATCTGACGCTTCTGAACGTCTGCTTCTCAAGCCTCAAGGCCCCTCCTGCTTCCGCCAAACAGTCTATTGGGTTTTATTTAACTCGTTCACCACCCTCTTCCAGCTGCAGCAAAGTCATTCATGTAAGTTCAGAACTGTATATATATATTTTTGTAAATATATATATAGAGAGAGGTGTTGCCTGCTCTGTCCCAAAGTAATGTTTACTTAAATTCACCAAAAAAGAGCTAAGCTCCTCACCTATACTTTGTGGACAAGAATCTCATCTAGTACACCAGCTCAGCCTGCTGGTATTGGATGTGTTGCCACCACAAATACAGTATCGGTCAGCGGTGGCCAACCTGGTGCCCACCGGATTACAACTTCACCATCTCCTGACCATTGGCCATGCTGGCTGGGACTGATGGTCATTGAATCCAACAGCATATGGAGGGAACCAAGTAGGCTAACCCTGGTATAGATGGTCCCTATCAGAATTCTGGCACAGATCTCAACAGCAGTTTTTTATATATATAAATGAGTAACGTATGTGTAGAGCAAGCAGACTAGTAAAAGAGTCTCTTACCATTTAAAGAGTTTTTAATGATCACAGCAAAAGAACAAAGGATTGATTCTCAGAATGAAAGTGCTCCCAATTAAGGTTTCCACCCACTTCCCCCCTAGTCACTTCCATGCCTTGCAATCTGATCTCGCAGCCACCGTGCTTTTTGTGTAGCCACCTTATCTGCTCTTTGTGGCCTTGGGCTGATAGGCTGGACACTTTCCAGCGAGAGTGAGTCTGTGAGGTCTCTCTCTCTTCCAGTTCTTCTTCTCCTAGCTGTCCCCCACTCAGTTCTGCCCAGCTGTTGTCTTCCAAACTATGTCCCTCTGCAAACCACTGTTCCAAATCTATACTGCTCCACTGTTTCTGGGCTGTCTGCAGATGTTTTGGACTACGACTCCCATCAGCTCTAGGATCCTGGTCAGGAGCAGGGGGAGGAGGAGGCTCCAACCATTTCTTATCAGAGCAGTACTCCTCAGTACTCTGACACTGATTCACAGAACCAGGAGAGGTATGAAACGGGAGGAGCAAATACAGACCGCATGCAGGCTGCGACGAACCTGCTCACTCTCTATTTGCTGACCCCTCTGACTGTTATTAATTATACATATATATATATCTGAGGCGTTCTGTGACAGGAACTCTCTTCAGTTCACCCCTCAGTCCCTGAGGCTCGTCTGTGTACTCTGTCCCTTTCTTTTTCGGCTCACTGGGACACCTAGTCACAGGGGTTTTCTTGTCCAGCCAACGTGTTATGTGTTTGTGCTATGCTTTGGGTTTGTGGCTTTAAAATACCTCCCAGTTTCCAGTATCAGGCCTCTGCCTCTCCAGATCCTGTTACTGCACCAGTCAGCTACTACCTTAGCTACAGTGTTGCCTTACTGAGGTATCACCCCACTTGCCCCTCCTGAGTCCAAACTCTGAGGCACAAACTATCCTTATTTGCCTGGATGTTTTGCCTCTTCCCTGAGTTTACCTCTTCATACACACACATACACCGCTGGACCACACAAACCACGGTTTCACCTGGGTTTATTAAACGAAAGTTTTTATTTCGAACAGAACATAACTTGTCAGTAGGTTATTCTTTCAGTTTCCTTTTTCAAAACATCAACATTTCCAGGTTATCCACCTGTATTTTCTCCTAACCTAGCCTACCCGCCTCTATCCTGGCCCCACTCCCTCTTCTTCCAGTCACCACTCACTCCCGCCCTCTTCTCAACTGTAACAACTGTCTTCCCTCCTCTTTAAACTCGGGATGGTCCCGCCCCTAAAGGATGGTCTGTCACTCCAAGGTGATAGTGGATTAACCCTTGGTGAACCAGCATCCAACAACATCTCAGGGCCAATCCGTCACATATCTCCCCACCCCAAAGAAATTGCGTAGGTATTACTCTTAACACAGCAGAGTAATACCGCAGCAAGGCAATTGTTCCTGATTCTATATATACATTTATCTAACCACAACCATTTAATACACATACTATACATCACTCTTGTACCTTAAAATATCTCGACAAGGCATCAGCCAACACATTTTCTTTCCCCTTTACGTGTTTTATGTTAAAGGTGTAATCCTGGAGCTGCATACTCCACCTGATTAACTTTCCATTGGTGCCTTTCATCTGATTTAACCATTTTAAGGGAGAATGATCGGTGTACAGGGTGAATTGTCTCCCCCATAAGTATGGTCTTAGTTTGCCTATAGCCCACACAATAGCCAGGCACTCTCTTTCAATTGCGGAGAGGTGCTGTTCTCGATCCAACAATTTTCTACTAATATACAGCACAGGGTGTAAAAATCCCCCTTCTCCTTCCTGTGTTAGCACAGCCCCTATTCCGACACCAGATGCATCTGTCATCACAGAAAAAGGGCGATGAAAATCAGGTGCTCTCAATATAGGTTCGGTCATCAATGCCGACTTTAACAAATCAAAAGACTGTTGGCACTGAGGCGTCCAATTGATCTTGTCTGGCTGACACTTTTTAGTACAGTCACTCAATACTGCCGCATGAGTGCTGAATTTTGGTATGAAACGCCTGTAATATCCAATCGCTCCTATAAAGGCACGCACCTGTTTCTTTGTTGTGGGTCTAGACCATTCCCTGATAGCTTCTACTTTGTTTGTATCTGGTCTAATTACTCCACCACCCAGTACATGTCCTAGGTACTTTACTTGTCTCTTTCCCATTTGACATTTTGCTGCCTTTACCGTCAGGCCCGCATCACTCACTCTCTGGAAAACCACGCTGAGGTGTTGTAAGTGATCTTTCCAAGTTTGGCTAAACACTGCTATATCATCAATATAGGCTAATGCAAATGATTTTAAACCCTCCAGCATTCTGTCGATGAGCCGTTGAAAAGTTGCCGCTGAGTTCTTGAGTCCAAACGGTAATACCTGGAACTCAAACAAGCCATCCCTGGTTATGAAAGCAGTCTTGGGCTTGTCTAAAGGGTGCATCTCTACCTGCCAATACCCTTTTGTTAGATCTAGTGTAGAAATGTAGTTTGCCTTACTAATGGTCTCGACTAGCTCATCCACCCGAGGCATTGGATATACATCTGCCACTGTGACAAGGTTGAGCTTCCTAAAGTCCACACATGGGCGAAAAGTTCCATCGGTCTTCTTGACCAATAGTAAGGGCGATGACCAGGGGCTCTGAGAGTGCTCAATCAGCTCCAATTCAAGCATTTCCTTAACCTCAATTGAGACTAAGTCTGCCTGTGCTCCCGTTACTCTGTAAGGTGGGTTAGCAATTGGCTTTGCATCCCCTGTGTCAATCCTGTGTAACGCTAGCTTGGTCCTTCCCGGAATGTCCGAAAAGACCTGGGAGTACTGAGCAAGAACCACTTTTAACTGGCCCTTCTGCTCTTGTGTCAATTCTGGATCACATGACACTTCTGCTAGAGTTGTACCCGTTTTCAGCTTCCCCCACCCCGTCAACTGTATCCCTTGGGTCACCTCCCCAGCAACCTTTAAAACCAACTTATCCCTATCATAATAAGGCTTAAGTAAATTTACATGAAACACTTTGCACTGGTTTACTTCCCTGTTCAGTTCAACCAAATAGTTCACTGCAGAAAGTTTTTCGATCACTTTAAAAGGACCGTCCCAGGAAATCTCAAGCTTTCTGCGCCGTCTCGTCCTCAGCACCAACACGCTGTCACCGGGTTGAAACGATCTGCTCCTGGCATGCGAGTCATACCACACCTTCTGCCGCTGTTGTGCCTTTTTGATGTTGCAAGCAGCTTGCTCTTGCAGCTCTCTCAGGTCGCTCTGCAGCTCCTGCAGGTACGTCACCACATCTGAACTGTCGATGTGCTCTCCTCCCGTCCATGCAGCCTTCATCAGGTCTAGAGGTCCACGTGGTTGCCGTCCAAATAACAGTTCAAAAGGACTGAAACCCGTGCTCTCCTGTGGCACTTCTCTGTAGCCGAACAGAAAATGCTGCAGGCGCTCATCCCAATCATTAGGATGGTTCATGGAATAAGTCTTTATCATTTGACTGAGTGCGCCGTTAAAATTCTCTGTCAGCCCGTTCGTTTGTGGATGGTACGCGGTGGTTTTTAGATGTTTAATTCCACACATAGCCAATAGCTCCTCCATCGTCTTGGATGTAAAGGCGGTTCCCAAATCTGTAATAATTTCTCTGGGAAAACCAAGCCTCGCAAATACTGATAAGAGGGCTTTAGCCACACTCTTAGCGTCAATGTCTCTTAGAGGTATTGCTTCTGGATAACGAGTGCAGTAGTCCACAAGACACAGAATAAACCTATTCCCCCTTTGCGTAGCTCTGGAAATGGGTCCCACAATGTCTATGCCAATCCGGGAAAAAGGTTCCGACACCACAGGGATCGATTGTAATAACCCCTTCGTCTTGTCCCCCCTCTTCCCTGCTTTCTGGCAAACCAGGCAGGACTGACAGTAGAATCTAATGGCTCTACCCATCCCAGTCCAATAAAATCTTGCTTGGATCCGGTCTCGGGTTTTGTTGATCCCCAGATGTGCTGCAGTAGGTGAATCGTGTGCCATTTGTAACACCTGCAATCTATATTTCCTTGGCAACACTAACTGTTCCTTTTGCTCCCAAACCGCAGTAGTTTTTCTCCTTCTAGATACCCTATAAAGCAATCCTTCCCTGATAATAAATACACAGGGGTTCTCCACAGTTACTTCTGCCTCAGGACTCTGTGCCTTATCCCACAGTTCTTTCAAGGATTCATCTTCCTTCTGCTCTGCTAAGAATTGGGCACTATGACCTGCTGTAACTGCCATATTCCCCAACATTCCATCTCCCTCCGGCTCGGGCTGTGTTCCACTGGGGGATGGGATTTGACTCTCCATAGCTCGAGTCTGGGCTCTAGTGACAACCTTCACCTGATGTCTTGGTTTGCCCAGGTCATTGCCTATCAGTACGGGTATCTCAAGGTCATTTAAAATTCCTACTTCCCATTTTCCTTTAAAATCCCTATATTTAATTTCCACTTGAGCCACTGGCACTCGGAATTCTGGCCCGCCTATCCCTTTTATGCTATATGACTTGTCCGTGAGGTACTGATCTTCTGTCACATAGTTAGACCTAACTAAAGACACGTCTGCTCCTGTGTCCCTCAACCCAAAAATTGGTTGACCATTCAAAACAATCGGCTCAATATAATCTCTATTACACTCCTGCTCCGCTTTCCAGACCTGCATGACCTTAGCCACTGTCGATGCTGGACTGCTAGCTTTCTCTGAGCCTGGAGTCTGAGGAGATTTGTTGGACTCTGCCTGAGTTACTAGCTTTACACTTTTGGCTACAGCCGTTGCAGTTTGCTTTTTAACCAGTAGAGGGCACTGTGTTCTGACATGTCCCTCAAGGCCGCAGGCATAGCAATTTATTTTCCTGGACATAGGTTTGTCATTTCCAGCTTCTCTGACAGGAAACTTTTCTTGCCTTTCTCTCCTCTCACTATTTTTCCATGGCTTAACTTTCTGTGGGGTCTTGGGCCACATTATTTCATTACAATCCTCTTCTAGTTCATCTAAAGCCGCAGCAGCCTGCGCTACCGTCCCCAATTTCTTATCTTTAATAAACCAACGTAGGTTAGCTGGGACCTGCTTATAAAACTGCTCCAGACAAAATAATTGCTTCAGCTCATCAAACTCCTTTACTCCACTCCCTTGGATCCACCTGTCCAATAAGCGCTCTAACTTAGAAGCTAGCTGAGAGAATGTCTCTCCATTATTACGTTTCAAATTTCTAAACGCTTTTCTGCTATGTTCAGGTGTTAGGGCACAGTGCACCTTCACTCTTTGTTTAAATACCTCATAGTTCGATAACTCATTGTCCCTCAAATCTGAATATATCTCATTCAATACTCCACAGATTTGTGGTCTCAAGTATAACATCCAGTTATCTTCAGCTATTTGCATTTCTTTGCACACACGCTCAAAACTAAATAAGTAACTGTCTACATCGTCTCCCTGCACAAACTTAGGGAATCTCTTTAGCTTTGCTGGTACAAACTCTCCACTCTCTCTGCTCTGAGGTAATTCTCCCCTCAATTTTAACTCCTCAACCCTAATTTTTGCTAACTGTACCTCTTTCTCCATTCCAATCCTCTGTTGTTCCAATTCTAATTCTAATTTCATTTTCTCCTGTTCCATTTTTTGTTTTTCTAGCTGCATCCTCTCCTCCACCTCTAGTCTCTGTTGATCTTTCCGGGCCTCAATCTCGGCCATACGTACTCTCATTCTCATTAATTCAATCTCAGAACTAGGGTTCTCTCTTTCCTCAACCCCTTCCGTTCTTTCATCTCCTTTTGCCTCCCTTGCCTTTCTTAAATGAGCCATTTCTAACAGGGTACTATTGCCTTATCCCTATCAAACTCTGGCGTGTGGGTTTTGTATTCGAATCGCGACGCTGCCACCAATTGCGACGAACCTGCTCACTCTCTATTTGCTGACCCCTCTGACTGTTATTAATTATACATATATATATATCTGAGGCGTTCTGTGACAGGAACTCTCTTCAGTTCACCCCTCAGTCCCTGAGGCTCGTCTGTGTACTCTGTCCCTTTCTTTTTCGGCTCACTGGGACACCTAGTCACAGGGGTTTTCTTGTCCAGCCAACGTGTTATGTGTTTGTGCTATGCTTTGGGTTTGTGGCTTTAAAATACCTCCCAGTTTCCAGTATCAGGCCTCTGCCTCTCCAGATCCTGTTACTGCACCAGTCAGCTACTACCTTAGCTACAGTGTTGCCTTACTGAGGTATCACCCCACTTGCCCCTCCTGAGTCCAAACTCTGAGGCACAAACTATCCTTATTTGCCTGGATGTTTTGCCTCTTCCCTGAGTTTACCTCTTCATACACACACATACACCGCTGGACCACACAAACCACGGTTTCACCTGGGTTTATTAAACGAAAGTTTTTATTTCGAACAGAACATAACTTGTCAGTAGGTTATTCTTTCAGTTTCCTTTTTCAAAACATCAACATTTCCAGGTTATCCACCTGTATTTTCTCCTAACCTAGCCTACCCGCCTCTATCCTGGCCCCACTCCCTCTTCTTCCAGTCACCACTCACTCCCGCCCTCTTCTCAACTGTAACAACTGTCTTCCCTCCTCTTTAAACTCGGGATGGTCCCGCCCCTAAAGGATGGTCTGTCACTCCAAGGTGATAGTGGATTAACCCTTGGTGAACCAGCATCCAACAACATCTCAGGGCCAATCCGTCACACAGGCGCAGTCTCCGATTGCTTGTAAGAAGCCCTGGAGAGGGGGAGGTGGGGAACTTTAGTCATGGCAACTTATTTCATGGAGTAGGCCCTACTACAGGGCATGAGCTGCTGTGCTCATTAGGCCCGAAACCCAGCCAAGTCTCTTGAGTATCATGCTTCGCTAATACTATAAAGAGTTAGCCCGAGCTTTAAACTGTGTTATTTACTGACTAACTCTGTGACAGCCAGGCTGGGGCTGGTGGAAGCTGTAGTCCAAAACATCTGCTCAGAGCACCAGGTTGGCAAATAATGTTCTTGCACAAAAAATTGTGTTGCAGGAAACAGAAGGTATGGGTGCAGAACAAATAACTTCAGGAGATAAGCTGGACTGCTGTGAAGCTTCATCAGAGGTGAGGGATGCTATAAAAGGTCGACTGGAGTCCCCAGACCTCCTGAAAGAAACTGGCCGCCTTGAGTTCCCGCTTCATTTGCTTCCTGATGGCATTGACTGCAACGTGTTTAACCAGCTTCCAGCAGACATTAAGGAAGAGATTATTTCTAGCCAAATGAGAGGAGGAGATTCTGCAGCATCTCTACTGGAACAAACATTATTGGTCTCGAGAGAAGGAATGCCGGTTAAGGCACAAGACCAAATGAGCCATGCGTCTTTGATTTCTGGAAGCATCCAACAGGACGTTAGCTCTTTGGCATGTGGGGGCATGGCATCCACCAATGGCAAGCCACCACTAGCTGTAAACACTTGTACTCCCAGCCGCCCTCCAGAGACTGGTGAAAATGCCTCAATTGCTGACACTACTGTGGGTGTTAAAAGCTCGCCCTCAGTTCCATCTCAGCCTTCATTTCTGCAGCTTTGTATTCCAGAGGGGCAGAAACAAGACGGTTCAAAACTTGTCCTCCCTCCCAGTATTGACCCCCAAACGTTTTCCGAGTTGCCTACAGAGATGCAGAAGGAACTGTTGGTGGAGTGGCAGAGCCAGGAGCCTGCCTCAAAGATGCGGGCTGGCAAAACTCAAAACAGGCTCAAAAGGGAAAAGAAAGGGCTTCATTCAGCCCCCCACTCAAACAGTTTATTAAGATATTTTAAACCCAAATGATCACCAAATACACTGGGTTATCAATAAAAATAAAATCACATGGCTGAATTCTAGGATGATGCCATTTCTGACAGCAACTAGAGAAGAGGGCTTGTTTTGTTTTGTTTGTTTTAGTGCACCCTAATATACACACCCACACCCACACACACCTCCCTGCACATGGACAACTAGCTCTTGTCTAGCTTTCTCCCTGATGTGCTACTTTGCTACATAAGGGTTTGCTGCTTTAATATGTTGGGAGTGCTCAGAAAATGCAGCTACCCACATGCTTTCTGCTATAATTGGGAAAGAGCCTGACCATGTGATTTTGATTATTTCTGCAGGTGATCTCTAATCCAAAATCCCTTTTCTCTGAAATGTAAATTTCAGTAAACTCTGGAGAAGGGGTACAAGAAAGGGAAGGGGGGGATTGGATTAATGGAACACCCCCAGGAAATATTGCCCCCCCTCCTCTCGCAGTCAAGCACATTGTGGTGGTGAGGTTTCTGACCTCTGAAAAGAGAGGGGAGAATATGGGGTGGGGGAGGAAAGGCACATAGCAGGAGAGACAGACATGAGCAGATGGAACTTGGTGGACAGGGAGATTCAGAAAACGGGGATTTCCATTTCCATCCTCAAAGTGGGAGTAGACACAAACACAACCAGAATTCTTCATTCATAAACAGAATAAAGTGTGTTATTAACCATGGAGTTGTTGTTTACCGGTAGTCTTTTAGTCGTGTCCTACTCTTCGTGACCATGGAGTAAGAGTCTGAATTCTTGTGACAAATAAACAACTTCTTCTCACTTATGTGTAGAGTAGGTTTAAATACTGTCAGCTTCCTGGAACTAAGCTTGTGTTCCTTAAAGAACTTTGAAGCTGGGAGAAATTTTACAGGTGTACGTGTTCCTATTTTAACATTTATGCTGTAAAGGCACTCCGTGCATGTGTATTTAGGAGTAAGCGCCATGGTTTTCAAGGGGGCTTACTCTCAGGTAACTCTGTGTAACACAGCTGACTTTGTCAATGCAGCCTTCATGCCAAACAGTCACATGGACCCAAGGAACTCATGCCCATAGTGGTTGTGGCCAGTATATATTGTGTGTGTGTATGTATGTGTATCCCCAGCATTGAGATCAGGATATAATCGGGGGCTGCTGAGTCTCGCAAGTGGAATGAGCATAACTGTACTCCTCACATCTCCCCTAACAAATGTCATCAACCAGGCTGAAATGGATCCACATGTTCAGTCTCCTCCAAGCATGCCCGAAGCAGGACAACTGCCATGCCCCAAAGGGATATTTGCCATTGGGCAACAGTTGTCTAACATTTATGGGTCCAGAGAGGTCCTCTAAGGAAGAGATGCACCACAACCACCACCTCCTTGAAGACAGATGGGACCTCCACCTTCTCCAATGAAGCCTTGGCCACTCTCTGGACCCACCCAGTCAGCACCCTACAGCTAGCCATAAGAAGCCAAGATAGGCATTAGTCAAGGGGGCAGGTGGTCAGCTGCACTTATCTAAGAAAATTGCCATCATCCTCAGGCCACAATAAGATAAAGTGGTCCAGGAGGAGCAGATAGTGCAGTGGATGCCTCCAGGGTGGACTTGCTCCAACTGTGGCATCCTACTCTGCCTAGATCTGAGTGGTTTTGTCCCTCAAGTGCCTTGCAAGGTAGTTACAGCAGACCTCTGAAGGAGTCACAGCAAAGCTCTCTTGGCCAGGTGACAAAAGCCCATTCACCAGGCCAACAACATTTGGAAGACCTCACTCCTCACCCCTGCCATAACATGAAGATTCACTTAAGGTGATTAAAGGTAGATCTGTTTTCTTCCCAGTTCTGAATGCAGAGGATGGTTGTTTCCATCACATACTACCTGCGAGCTTCCTTGTGTCTGCCCACTTCTGGAGACCCAACTGAATGAGATTGACCTTTGCCTGACCCAACATGGCAACTTCTAAACGTTCCATGCTGAGCCCCACCGAGCGCACTCTCTGAGCACTTTACATTAAACCAAACTTCAGTGACAGTTGTGCACTGCAAAGAAAGCCTTCCTTCCACTCTCTGGTAGGACTTTTATAGGGTGTTTCCCTTCAGTGACTTAATTCCAGCTTTGAAATCCGTGATCATGTTCATGATGCTCATTGGCATAACCGAATCTATGACGGAAGGCATTAATTTCCCTCCTAAGTCCACCTGGACAACCGCCACAAACTTGGAGTGCTCTGGGTTGCTGAAAGAGAGGAATTGTTTTTTTATGCATCAAGAAATGCATACACACAGTTCTAGGAATCAAATATGACACTATAACCTGGCAGTAGACAGCATTACTACTTCCTCATTATGTTTGGCACTTTTTTCTACTAACCCAAGCAAACGAGACAGTTTCTCTCTCTGATACAATAACCCCCAGGGGCGTAGCAACGGGGGGGCGTGGGGGCGGGCGGCCCTGGGTTCCACCCCAGAGGGGGGTGACACTTAAAAAAAAAAATTAAAAAAAATTTTTTTTAATTTTTTTTTTTAAATTTTAACTTCATTGAAAAAAAGAGATAATAGACACACACACAACCCCCCACACCTCACAAAGTGGCACCATCAGAGGGGGGTGACACTTTTTTTTTTTTTTAATTTTTATCATTTTTTATTATTTTTTATTATTTTAACTTTATTGAAAAAAAAGAGATAATAGACACACACACAAAAACCCCCCACACACCTCGCAAAGTGGCACCATCAGAGGGGGGTGACACTTTTTAATTTTTTAATTTTTTTAAAAAAATTAAAGTGGTGGGGGGTGACAAAAAAAAATTCCGCCCCCGGGTACCACCTGGGCTTGCTACGCCTCTGATAACCCCAAAGCATTGCTTTTTTTATTATTATTAGATTTCGTATCCACCCTGCACCATAAGGTCCCAGGGAGAGTTACAACAATTAAAATATACCCTTCTAAAAACAAACAGTTCCGATTATCGGAAGGTAGGAGGGGGGAAATTAAACTGTTAACAGTGAGAATTGAACAGTACAAACTCAGCAAGAGATGGGACCCACAGAACAGAGCACCTTAACCAAAGAGGGAAAATTCAGCAAAAAGCTTCCCTTCGCTATACATTTAAATCATTTTTCTTTTTTGCCTTGCGCCAACACCATCATCTCTGGCTGATGGTCACTTCCGTGTCTGTCCAGTGTAGGTAACAATGTAGGAAATTTAATGTATGATTTCAAATGTTCAGGATTGTGTTATGTTCTATTCCAGGCACCCCCAAACTCGGCCCTCCAGATGTTTTGGGACTACAATTCCCATCATCCCTGACCACTGGTCCTGTTAGCTAGGGGTGATGGGAATTGTAGTCCCAAAACATCTGGAGGGCCGAGTTTGGGGGTGCCTGTTCTATACCTTTCTCAAGGTTTAGAAGTGGTTATGGGGAACAGGGTCTGCTCACTGCACACTGCTCTCAGTTGGATGTGCCTACCACTTGCTTGTGGCCAGCTAGCTCACAGGGACCCCCAAAGGATATAGGGTTGGTAAGGCAAAGAACTTTGCTAGTCAATGGGTTGTATAACTATGATTTGGCATTTACATGAGCAGCCCCTGGCTAACACATTCCCTGACCTTTGTATTTTGTTTTACTTCCGCTTTGCCAGGTCTTAAGAGTTTGCCATTATATACAAACTGGTAAACTATGGTTTGTGCAAGCCTTCCAAGCCAGGATTTCAAACCATGGTTGGATCCTGATTTGGTGTGCTCTCTCTCACACACAAACCACGACTTGCCAGTTTGGATGCAATGGCAACGTATGACTTCCAAGAAAGCAAGAGTAACCCCTTAAAGCTAATGGTGGCATGTCTTCTGCCCCCTTCTTTATTAACTTTCTGGAGGAATTTAAAAATGATCCTGTTTACCCCGGCATATTTTTTTTTATTGATTATATTTTAGCAATTACTAATTGGAATTTGTTAAGACTGAATTTCTGTTTATTATTTGCTGATATTTTGAGAGTTAATTCTGCTTTGTACTATTGCACTCCCATGGATTATTGTCTATTACTTTATTTGATATGGTGTAGCGGGTGGCGCTGTAGTCTAAACCACAGAGCCTAGGGCTTGCCGATCAGAAGGTCGGCGGTTCGAATCCGCCCAACGGGGTGAGCTCCCGTTGCTCTGTCCCGGCTCCTGCCAACCTAGCAGTTCGAAAGCACATCAAAGTGCAAGTAGATAAATAGGTACAACTCCGGCGGGAAGGTAAACGGCGCTTCTGTGCGCTGCTCTGGTTCGCCAGAAGCAGCTTAGTCATGCTGGACACATGACCTGGAAACTGTCTGCGGACAAACGCCAGCTCCCTCGGCCTATAGAGCGAGATGAGCCCCGCAACCCCAGAGTCATCCGCAACTGGACCTAATGGTCAGGAGTACCTTTACCTTACCTTTTATTTGATATAAGTTGCTTATTTTAAAAGTTATGTTTTTATTATGACTTTTTTACGTAGTGGATCAGATTATTATAGGGTGTGTGATCTTTGCTGCATATTTTGTTGTTGTAAACCAAATTGTGTACATCAATAAGGAAAGGTGGTATACAAATTCAAAGTGGCAGCCTTGAAATGATTAACCGTGAGAGTGTGTGGTTGTTTTTAGGTATGTTGCTATTTTATTCTTACTGCATTGTTTTAAGGCTGATGCATCTTTCGCCCTGTGCTCCTTGGGGAGGAAGGGTGGGATATAATATTAATATATAAATTTAATGAATTAAACTGAGCAGGGAGAGAAAAGGAGTGTGTCCGCACAGGGTTCATTCAGGATGTCGCTGCAGCTCTGGGAAAGAATATGGGTTGTATGCAAAAAGATCCAGGTTTCAATCTCCAGCATCTCCAGGTAAGATTGAGAATTTCCCCCTGCCTTGAACTCTGGAAAGCCTCTGCCAGTCAGTGTAGGTAGCACTGAGCTGGATGGACCAACGCTATTCTATGTAGCATCAACTTTCCCTGAGTCAACGGTGTGATGCAGCAGCAAAAGAAAGCTGATGCTATTCTAAGCTGCATCAACAGAAGTCTAGTGTCCAGATCAAGGGAAGTAATAGTACCACTCTATTCCGCCTTGGTCAGACCACACCTGGAATTCTGTGTCCAATCCTGGGCACTATAATTTAAGAAGGATGTTGACAAGCTGGAACGTGTGCAGAGGAGGGCAACCAAGATGATCAAGAGTCTGGAAACTAAGTCTTACGAGGAGCGCTTGAAGGAGCTGGGTATGTTTAGCCTGGAACGGAGGAGACTGAGAGGAGATATGATAGCCAGCTTCAAATATCTTAAGGGCTGTCACATGGAAGAGGGGACAGGCTTGTTTTCTCCTGCCCCGAAGGGTAGGACTTGAACCAATGGCTTCAGGTTACAAGAAAGGAAATCCCAACTAAATATTTGTAAAAACTTTCTGACAGTAAGAGCTGTTCGACAGTGGAACAGACTTCCTCAGGCAGGACCGGTGCTAGGGGTTTTGGCGCCCTAGGTGAGGGGGCGGGGCACGTGACAGCATTGCGCATGACGTACGGTGCTCCGCCCCCTGCCCGCCGGGCGCCCCGCACCGCCACGATTTTCGCCGCTGGTTGGGGCAGCACCGGGCGGCGGCAGGGGGCGAGGGGCAGGCTGGCCAGCGCCCCCTCCATTTTGGCGCCCCCACCGCCACAGTTTTTGCCCCAACCTGCTCGCTCCGCCACTGGTTGGGGCGGCGGGGGGCGGCGGCGGGGGGCAGGGAGCAGGCTGGCCAGCGCCCCCTCCATTTTGGCGCTCTAGGCAACTGCCTAGTTCGCCTAAATGGACGCGCCGGCCCTGCCCTCGTGAGGTGGTGGACTCTCCTTCTTTGGAGGTTTTTAAGCAGAGGTTGGATGGCCACCTGTCAGGGATGTTTTAGCTGAGATTCCTGCATTGCAGGGGGTTGGACTAGATGACTCTTGGGGTCCCTTCCAACTCTTCTATGATTCTATGATTTGGTGTAAGGCGTCTTCCTATGCTCCTATTCATGTAACCAAACTACACTACAATGGACGCAATAAAGTTATAAAGAGCTCTTCTGCCTCCCAGCTTGGAAGCCATCATGATGATTTACCCTTTCCTGCAAATAATCAGGCTGTGAGAACCACTTACCCTGGTATAGGACAGCAAGCATAGCCAGAAGGGTAGTTTGTTCCACGCACATACTTTGGAGTTGGAGGAAAGCCTGGGTGGTCCACACTTACAGCTATGGGGGAGAACAAACCGGAATTTAAAACCTGCTCCACCAGTAAGCATGGTGACCCAAACATAAAGCAACAAATCACCAATTGGCAGTAAGAATAAAAGAGCAACATGCTTTGTGTGTATTAGTGAAAATAACATGCAAATAGGTAAAGGGACCCCTGACCATTAGGTCCAGTCGTGACCGACTCTGGGGTTGTGGCGCTCATCTCACATTATTGGCCGAGGGAGCCGGCGTACAGCTTCCGGGTCATGTGGCCAGCATGGCTAAGCCGCTTCTGGCGAACCAGAGCAGCGCACGGAAACGCCGTTTACCTTCCCACCAGAGCGGTACCTATTTATCTACTTGCACTTTGACGTACTTTCGAACTGCTAGGTTGGCAGCAGCAGCAGGGACCGAGCAACGGGAGCTCACCCCGTCACGGGGATTCGAACCGCCAACCTTCTGATCGGCAAGCCCTACACTCTGTGGTTTAACCCACAGTGCCACCCACGTCCCAACATGCAAATAAGCTCTGCTAAAGTGTATAAGGCAAAAATACTTTAAAAGGAATGTGTCTATTAGGAGAAATTCATGTAAAAATGTTGATATATTTTCATTAGGACTTTTTTTTAAAAGGAGCAAAATGATGTGAGGAATGTGGGGAACTGGACCTAAGAGTGGAAATATGAGAAACAGATTTGTCCATCCCTACTTCAAGGGATGTGAGTATAGTTCTGATCTCCAGGAAAATAATATGGGGCTTTTAGGAGGTAGGAGGATAACAGAGCTATTTGTTTTCTGAGTTAGTATTTATTATAGTTCTATTCTTCCAGAGAGCTTAAGACACTTCATACGGAGGTTAGCCCACTGGCTTAGGAGCCAACACCTAGAGACTGAGGTTTCTTTGGTCCAACGAATAAAATAAAATATTGTGATTGATTATGCGGGGTGGGGTTTACCTGCCCCCCCCCCCAATATTTTATTCAAGTTGGTTCTAAACTGGTTATGTGTGAAATCCATTTCTTAACCCCTTCCCAGCAAGTAATATTACTTACAGTTTGTTGTCAATAGATCTCCATCATATGCCTTAACATGCAGCAAGTAGACAAATTCCCTTGGTGTAACCAGTCCCAAGCCGTAACTGTGTGTAATACTTTGGTAGATGAAAGTGTCCTGTAGTAAATACAAAACAAACAAATAAACAAATTGTTAACGCATCGGCCCTAAACTTCCTTGGCTGCATCAGGGTAACCTGCCTACCAGAAAAACAAGTTGAAGGGTCTTGATATTGAGCTTCGCCAGCAAAAAGCAAAACTAGCATTTTCAAGCATGCAGGCACTGCTAATGCTCAGCTCAGAGTTCAACATAGAAACACTGCTTTTCATTGATGTGGCAGAAGGGTGGATAGAAATCCTGTCAGTAAAATGAGTGAGCAACTAAATAAATTATAGTGGTACCTTGGTTCTCAAACGCCTTGGTACTCAAACAGCTTGGAACCCAAACACTGCAAACCCGGAAGCAAGTGTTCCGGTTTACGAACTTTTTTTGGAAGCCCAACGTACTCCGTTTTGAGTACCACACTTCCGATTTGAGTGCCACACTTCCGTTTTGAGTGTGATGCTGACAATTTGAGTGTTACGCTGAGGTCTGTCTGTTTTTATGGCTCTGTGTGGAACCCAGTTCAGCTACTGATTGATTGATTGTGTGACTGCAGTACATTGCTTATTGCTTTTGTTTTATGGATCAATGGTCTCGTTAGATAGTAAAATTCACGTTAAATTGCTGTTTTAGGGGTTGTTTTTTAAAGTCTGGAACGGATTAATCCATTTTGCATTACTTTCCATGGGAAAGCGCACCTTGGTTTTAGAACGCTTTGGTTTTGGAACGGATTAAGTTTGAGAACCAAGGTACTACTGTATGGAATGGATAGGGATTGAAAACAGGAAACCAACCTCGTACTATGTGTCCCCAACACTTCCTACAGATACCCCGTTTCTGCAAACATCAGAGTTCTTGCCTTCCTATTCATTTCTTCCTCATTTTTTTCCTGGCTTTTAAAAGTGTTGCCCCTGCCCCAATCTTTCTAAGTAGTTTCAGAACAATTGGATGGAAGGACACTAATTTATTTGAGAAAAACAAATTTGAAAAAAAAAAAATATTTTCTGCAAGTGGAATGGCTTACAGTACAATCCAGACCAAAGATCCACCAGGATGAGGGGTTTCCCGGCTGAGCTGGCGATACAGCAGTGTAAGTCTCTCACCCTGACTCAACCAGGGCTAAGCTAGCAGAGATCCCCCCACAAAGGGGAGCATTATAGGGAAGTGGGAGAGCACACCAGATAGAGACTTACACCTCTTCCAAGCCCTTTTCAGCTCAGTCAAATGACCTAGCAACCTGGCGGAACTTAACCAGGGGAAAAAAGACGGTTCAAGCCAAATTCACCCAAATCCCTCTTTAACGAAATCTGGAATAGAGGTAACAAATGCTGGCTTTCCATAGTTAGGATAGCTCTGCCAGGAAAAATAAGTTCCCTCCTTCCCACATGTCTGAGGACAAAGTAGTAGGCTATTGCAGTGTGTGTGTAGCATACTAAAGTCAGAAAGGAATTGCTTTCACTAACTTTCCTGAACAGTAGCTATATTGGTATGTTATTTTTGAACTGTATAGCCTATTTGCTATGTCTTTAAGAAGTTGGCAGGTATGGCCTTACCTGCCACTAAGCATTATGGGTTGCATCCTATGAAGTCATCCAGTAAGCTGAATGACTTCTGCTTGTGCAATGGGATTCCCTCTTCTCTCGCGGTGTACCCACCAATCTGCTCAAGGAGGTTGGCGGGAAACCAGGAACACATTGAGGAAGGGAGAGGAACTCCTGCCACACAGGCAGAAGTCCTTGCACTAAGGAGACAACTTCTTTAGATGCAACCCTAAATAATGTGCAAAGATGCACCTATGAAAATCCAGAGTTTTATACATCCGCCAAAGGCACAAGACCTGCTTGTCCCACATTTCAGCTCTGCCAGAAAAGCCAAAGTGATGTCAAGGCTAAGAAAAAAACACAAACACACCCCAGAGCTTCAAAACCCCATTAACTTACGGAATCACCTGGTCAATTGTATCTATAAGTTTGTACGACTGTACTGCTCTGTCCCACTTGTTGCGGTACTCAGCCCGGAAAATGAAGGGAAAGAGTTTAGGAGCCGGGACTTCCACTAGAGCTTCAGCACGATATCTAGGTCAGATAGGGAAACAGAGGTATTTCAGAGGTGTTTTGGAAGCCACAGCTTGGAAGAATGCACCGGCCACACTGTTTACAGGAGCAGGCTATGGGTAACATGTCATCCGCGTCTGTTGAGAGAGTTACACTGGTTGCGATAAGCTACCACTCCAGGTTCAAGGCTCTGGGTGTAAATTCACCAAGCCTTAAATAATTTGGGACCTCCAGGATCTCCGGATTCCTTATGCTCCACCTTGATCGCTGGGATTCTCTGAGGGTCCAGTCAGCCTTTACTAGAAACCACGCCATTAGTATGGAAGGCCCTGCCCTGTGGAACTCCCCGCCACTAGAGGTTCGGCAGGGATGATCCCTGGCTACTTTCAGAGGGTCTGTTGAAAACCATGTCATTCAGACAGTCCTTTGGAACATGATGTTTTCCTGCCCTCAACATGCACACAGGAAATGAATATTACAACACTTGCATGTTATATATTGCCTTGCTGTGTCTTTTATGAAAAGTGTGGCCTGTAAATGTTTAAATAAAGAATGAAACAAAAATAGTTTGTTTAAAACAAAAACAAAAACCCACAAGCTTCCACCTATATAGCATGGCATTTTTGGATCCATGCAGCATTTAGTATGACAAATGACTGGCATGAAAAAATCAGGAGTCCCTGGGGTGGAGGAGTGACTACTAAACCAGTTTTGAGGTCTGCAGTATGAACATATCCATCATTAATAGTTCTGGGAATGGGGAAATCCCTTGTATTGTGATTTTGCCCATTGGTGCTGCTTTTCAGAGTGCATGGAAGGAAATACAAAGGAAGCAAAGCCCTGTATACTTACAGAGTTCCTGGGAAGTCTGTTGAAGGTCTTGCCGACACTGACATTTGTTTCTCAGGTTGACAATAAAGGAAAGGAAAAAATAATAATCAAATGCCTTTGAAATACCTGTCACTTTAAAAAAAAAACCCATTTATTTATTTTTTAAATCTATTGCTTTACTTCTAAATCAGGTTCTAAATACTCTGGTTGCCTGTTAGAAATAAGAGCTGCCTCTAAATTGACTAGACATCTTGGGATGTTTCCTTCTTCTTTTTAAAGTCGCAATTATTTATCAGCAGGCTGATAAAAAAAAGAAAAACCTGACATGGGCTAATAACAGTTTGGGGCTTAACAGCAAGAGAGAAATAGCTGAAACAATATGAACTGCATTGTTCTTACTGCAGATTTCACCACTTTCCATCCCGCTGGATCATGGAGGTACGAGAAAATTTTTATGGAGAGGCCCTCTGAAAGTTTCTTATAGTCCATCTATCTGTGAGAATGGCAAAGCAAAGGACAAGTAAGTGTCGCAAGGGCAGGGGATGGGGATACAACACGTTTTATTCATTCCACAGAGCACCTTAACTGTGTCGGGTGTGACAGCACTAGAAACATTGGGCTGTTCTATATAGAAATAAAGGCGAGCTCCAGGCATCTCATCTTGGCAATTCCATCACATGCTGCCAAATTCATGCTTTTGCACACAGGGCCGTCTTAAGCATATCTGGTGCCGTGGTGCAAAGATCCCTCCCTTTTCCAGAATTTAGAACTCAGGGCCCAACTTGCGGACCACCTCATAGCCCCAGGAGCCGCCGCCCACAGAAGACGCCACCAATGTGGTGGACGCGGTGCAGCTGGCCAGAACGCCGGAACCCCGCGCTTGCTTCCAAGGCTCCGGGCGCCTCCTCCGCTGCCTGACAACGACAGCCCGCTGCCGGCGCTCTCGCTGCTGCCCAGCGGCCCAAGGGCCCAAGGTGCAGAAGGCAGTTGCCACGCCGCGTCAGGGAGTGGTGGTGGTGGTGGGGCGGCGGGCACCGGTGACGCGGAGGAGGCCCCTCAGGAGCCACTCCCGCCGCTTCCTCAGACAGCGACGACAGTGGCTAGGCGGCTGGTGGCTGAGGGGATTCCAGCGGCCGATGGAGAGGAGGAGGCGGCAGAGGAGGATGAGGATGCAGAGGCCTGTCCTCAGAGTCAAGGAGCGGCTTCTTGTCCGCCGCAGCCTGCGCCGCTGCCGCAGAGCACTTGTGGGAGCAGCACAAGCAGCAGCAGCGCCAATGTGCCCGCCTGCAGAGAGGGGAGGGCCGAGGAGGGTAGGAAGGAAAGGTGGTTGGAGGGGCGCAGCTGGCGGCGTGCAAGGAAAGGGGAGGCTGCCGGCAAAGCTGTGAAGCTCCCCCACTCGCTGGTGCGCCCCTGAGAGGCCGGTGCCCTGGCACAACGAGCCACTAAGCCCAATGGGAAAGACGGCTCTGTTTGCACAACACAACCTGCTTCCCTCCCCTCCCTGGGCTTTTTGCAACAAGTAACGTGAAAAGAAAATTAACTGGGAAACAAAGGGAAACATTTGCTTGATACGGCACTAAAGCTCTTTGCAAACAAATCCGAATGATCGCTCAACAAATAGCCGGGCGTCGTCTAACCTCCCCACAAACTTTGTGCAAACAGAGGAGGGTGAATGCTCAATAAGCAGGATGTCCAGAAGAGTCCAAAGACACAGGATTCGGGATGAAGCCTATTCAAGTCAGTTCATGCTTGATTTTCAAGAGCTGAAAATGAGGGAGCACGTTTAGTCTTCTTGCCTATTAATAACAATAATTTTATTATTTATACCCCGACCATCTGGCCATTTGGATGAGAAGCGGCACAGAAACGTAGCAAATCAAATTGACTCAGTTGATTAGAGTGTGGTGGTGATAAAGCCTAGGTTGCAGGTTCGATCCCTGTATGCAGGGCCGGATTTAGGTTTGATGAGGCCCTAAGCCAGGGGTTGGCAATGTTTTCCAGCCATGGGCCAGATCATTCCCACGGACAATTGTCCGTGGGCCAGACATGGGCAGCACGATGCCGGAAATGGCATCTGTGCATGTCCGCGATGCCGGAAATCGGGTCTGTGCATGTCTGGACGCCAAAAATTGTGTCTGTGCAGAAGCGATTTTCGGCTTCTGGGCATGCGCAGACATGGTTTCCGGCATCGTGGACATGCGCAGACACCATTTCTGGCACCACTCGGCAAGTCCCCGCGCCTCGCTGCGCCGGTTTAGTGCAGCGCGTGGGGGAGTTGCCGAGCGGGCAGCTCGGTGAGCGGGCGGCTCGTGGGCTGGTTAAACGTCCTCTGTGGGCCGGATCCGGCCCATGGGCCAGAGGTTGCCGATTCCTGCCCTAAGCTACTGAAGGTAATGGGGCCCTTTATATGTCCAGCTGTCCTTTGTCAACAACAAATTGTCGCTGTTTTTTGTGTTGAATATATGCTATATGGTAATTGATGGACCTAATAGGTATGTAGGTTTTATTTTATTTGTTTTTTATCTTACATTTTGGAAGATTATCTTATGTATCTTACATTTCCAGGTGGTTTTTTTTCCTTTAAATTTTTTTGGGGGCCCCAAGAGAGTGGGCCCCTAAGTTATAGCTTATTTAGCTTATACAGTACGTAAATCCAGCACTGCCCTTATGGGACAGCTGCATTTTCCTGCATTGATTCTCAGGGTCCCTTCTATTGAATCTATGAATCCCTTTAAGTTCCTCCTGCACGCTAAATCCCGCCGCTTTCCCGGCTTTAAGAGCGGGGCTCGCCTCGTGGAGGCGTGTATAGATGCTGCTGCAACAGAGCCGCACCAAGAGCTCACCTGGGTCTTGTCGCTCGCATCCCTTCCAGTCTCCTCCTTCCCGGCTGCAACTCGCGTTTCTCCTCGGTGGGGGGCGGTGTGGCTCAGGAGCATTGTGATGCGTTCGCCCGCGGGGCGTGCCGGGAGTTGTGGTTCGCAGGAGCTCTTGCTCTCCGAACGCCGGGCAGCCGCACGGGCATGCGCGGTGGCGCCCGGCCTCAGCGATGGAGCATGCGCAGTGGCGCGCCGACGGCGCCATTTTGGGAAGAGGCGGCGTTTCGTTTTGTTTTTCGTTTCAAACGTTTTGCGGGCGGGAGGAAGAGGAGGCGCCGACTGAAGCGGGTAAGCGGCTCTCTCCCTCGGGGCAAAGAGGGGTGGGGAGTCGTCAGACACGCGTGTTGCCCGGGGGCGGTTTCACACGCGGGGAGGCGACGCGCGACGGTCCGCGGAAACACGCGTGTCGCGGGTTCAGACGTGCGCGCCCCCGCATCTTGCGTCCCTCGCGCGAGCAGCTTCCGCTTTCGACCCTCTGAGGAGGATTGAGGGAGATTTCGTGGAGATGGATGTGGGTTCCGAATCCGTGCTAGGGCTGGGAGGCCAAAATTTAGCCTCTAGCCTACCTCACAGGGCTGTTGTGAGGGTGACATTGGGAGGAGAACCACGCGCGCCATCCCGAGCTTCATGGGAGATAAAGGCAGCACGTATATAAATGAAATGAAATAAGTAAAATAAGCAGTTATTGGGAAAACGTAAAAATGTAATAAATAAAATAGTTGCATGCAATAAGTAAAATAAATTATTATTATTATTATTATTATTATTATTATTTGTTTATTGAATTTATATACCACCCTATACCTGTTGGTCTCAGGGCGGTTCACAGAATAAAATCAAGATATAAAACCACAAAATACATAATAAAAATAAAAACAACGACCCAACAGCCGCAGCCCCTTTCCAGAAAAAAACCCCACATTTTAAAAGGGCATAGGATGTAAATCAGATCAACCAAAGGCCTGGTTAAAAAGGAATGTTTTCACCTGACGCTTAAAAGTGCATAATGAAAATAAGTAAAATAAACAGTTATTGGGGGGGGGAAAGTAAAAATGTAAAAAATAAAATAGTTATTGGAATTACAATCATACCTTGGGTTGCAGGTTACCGGTACTTCCGAGTTCAGTGCTTTGCGCATGTGCAGAAACACTAAATCGCGCTTCGTGCATGCGCAGAAGCGCCGAATCACAACCCACGTGTGCGCAGACACGGCGCTGCGGGTTACGGACACTGCGGGTTGCGAACGCGCCTCCCGCATGGATCGCGTTCGCAACCCGAGTGTCCACTGTATGTGATAGATAAAATAAAATAGTTATTGGAAAAATCTTATAAGAAGCAGCTAAGCTTCTTGTGACGCGTTAAAGAAAACCTGATTCACGGCACAGTGCAGTCCATGCCTGTTTTTATTTGCGTTTTTACATACAGTTCAAAAAGAATATGAATAAAAGGAGAAAAATTAAAACCACGGCAAACCAAGGGGACACAACAGAAAACACCTAAGGGCTTCCCTTCCTCTCCTTCTCTGGTGTCTTCTCTTTTCCCTCCCTTCTGCGTACAGTGGTACCTCGGTTTACGAACTTAATCCGTTCCGGAAGTGCGTTCTTAAACCAAAGCGTTCTTAAACCAAGGCGTGCTTTCCCTTAGCAGAGGGGGACTCAATTTACAAATGGAACACACTCAACAGAAAGCAGAACATGTTCCGCTTCCAAGGCAAAGTTCACAAACCAAAACATCTACTTCCGGGTTTGCAGCGTTCTTAATCCAAGTTGTTTATAAACTAAGCTGTTCTTAAACCAAGGTACCACTGTATTCTGAGTTGCTTCCAGGTGGGAGGGTGGGTAGGACCGCAGCCGTAAAGTGGTGAACTTTGGTTGGATTACTTACCTGGGCAGGGTGGATTTGATTTAAATCAAATTGATTTAAATCACGATTTAAATCACTAGTCAGTAAGGCTTGATTTAAATCACTAGTCAGTAAGACTTGATTTAAATAATTTTTTACAGAAAGACTCATTCTTGCTGGTATAATCTTAATATTTACAACCATATGAAGGTTTCATTTTTGGAATAATAAATTTTCAGAGTAGTTTTTACAGTTATATTAAAAATTACTGATTTGTTTTTTTTTTATTAGAAAATTTATTGTTGTTATACAAACAATTTGCACAATCATACTTATACAAATTAAGTAAGTAGTGCAAAACACATTAAAAAGCATTGTCCTCCTGGACTCATACAATACACTTTAATTCAAATAAGAAAATAGAACAAAGAAGAAAAGAAAAAAAAGAATCTAAAGGAAAAAAGAAAAAAAAGAAAAAGGAAAAGGAAAGAAAAAGAAAAAGGGCATTTCCACCGCCTTTCACACAGTGCTAAATAAACTATTTTATCTGTACTCTGCCTCTTCGATTGTTATTCCAATTCTTCATTTCACATTGACACATTACCTTTAATTAAACAATATACATTGATATTCTCCCTGTCAGGTTACTCAATACACAGCCAAGTATTTTTTCCTGGACCTGTTTTTCCCAAATATTCATTCAAACATTCCCATTGTTTTTTAACCTCTTCTTTAGGTTTTTTTCGAATTAAATTTGTTAATTTTGCCATTTCCAAGTATTCACAAATTTTATCTACCCATTCCACTTTTGTTGGTATAATATTTCCTTTCCAATTTTTTGCCACCAACAATCTTGCCGCTGTAGAGGCGTATAAAAATATATTAATTTTGTCTTGGGGTATTTCTTTGTTTATAATACCCAGTAAATATAATTCCGGTCTCTTTGTAAACGATAATTTGAGTATTTTTTTCAATTCTTCGTGTATCATTTCCCAGAACTTTTGAATCAATGGGCATGACCACCATATGTGAAAGAAAGAGCCTGTTGCCTTATGGCACCTCCAGCACTTATTATCAGCTGACTTACACATTTTTGCTATTTTGTCCAGAGTAAAGTACCATCGGTAATGCATTTTTATAAAGTTCTCCCTGAGAATGTAGCATGCTGTAAAATTTACAGTTTCTCTCCAGAATTTCTCCCATTGTTCATTATCTATCTCTCTTCCCAGGTCTTGTTCCCATTTGTTTATATACTTCCTTTTTACTTCCTTTTCCAATTCTGTATTTTCTAAGAGACTATACATTTTCGCAAGTGTCTTCACTTTGTTTGAAAGGATTTCTTTTTCAAATTTTGAATTTTTGTCGCCAAATCCCCTATTTTGTTTATCTTTTTTATTTTATGAAAAGACGAAATTACATAAAGAATTTAAAAATCACATAATAAGGAAAGCACTAATAGAAACTTGGGAAAGAACTAAAGGAAAGGTGTTTGAAAAGACCCCCATATGGGTATCTCCAGTAGAGGCGAACTCAACATTGAAATGTCATAAAAAAGAAAAATGGCTGACGTACAGGGAGGTGTTAGAAGAAAAGAATGGAGAAATGAAATTAAAGGAGTACCAAGATCTAAAATGTAAGGGGATAAATTGGCTAGAGTATTTTCAATTAAAAGCTACATATGAAAAATTACTGATTTGGTTATACTACTAGAAATACATAGACAGATAATTATGAAATTATGGTGAGGTTTAATAAGTCAACTGTTTATATTTGGACAACTTTTCTGCTGTACTTTATTGGAAGGAGAAAAATAATCATTTCCTTAACAACCATTTAAACAATTTATTTAACTAAAACAATAACATGATAGCATATGTATCCATGTTTGTTAACTGATGTGGTTAAACATTTTTTTAAAAAAAACATAGACTGAGTTTTAGCACACTTGATAAACTTAAAACAAATCCTTATTTCCTGATGAATAGCCTTTGGACTAGAATGTAACTTAAATACGCTATATTTAGAAAGATTTTTCCTCCAAAAGCATTTTATTTTAAAAATCCAATTTAAATTAAAAAAAATCCGATTTTTTTAAAAAATTTTTTAAAAAATCATTGATTTTTATCCACCCTGTACCTGGGAGTAAGTAAGGCTTTGGCATAGGTGTGCCTGGGGTTTTTCTGCTGCTGCCTTTGCAGTAGGACCTGCTTGAATGGCATGGCACTCACCTGGGAGGATTCAGTTGGATTGGATTGGATATTTGTATCCTGCTTCTCCAACAACAAACATTGAGTTCAGAGCGCCCGGCTCGTAAGAATCCAAAACATGTTTTTGGGCATCCATTTGTCTCGGGAGAAAATGGAGGAATGTGCCTTTGCAGGTGAGGTCAAGCTTGCAGCACCTGCTGTGTTTGTAGCGATCTGCTGCAGCTGCGGCAGATGAAAGTATCCTGTTCTGCTGCTGCAGATGCACCATGGTTTTCTTCTCTCTGCGTTCGTTGGTCCTCTGGTCACTGCTGTGGATACACAACTTGGCTGTCTGTCTCCAGGCACTACGATCCTGCAAGGGATTCCTACATGGCGGGGTTAATGTTGCCTGCCTTCATGTCACGCTTCCAGACATGCTTTGTAACATAGTCGGTCCTCCAACAGGCCTGGCTTCTGAATCCATGACATTTATTAATGCTCAGCGTGTCTGACTCACTGGTTTTCTCACTTGCTGTCATTTTTCAGAAACATGTCTAGCGGTTCCAGGAATCCAATTTGGTGAAATGTGTAATGGCTTGCTTGATTAAAAAAGGCAGTGTCTACTCTCCGGAATCAACTGTTTCTTGTCTTCTGGCAGATTGTAGCCTTAGCAATAGTAGTTGCTCCTTGAAATCCCACAGTTCAATTCAGTACAAGGACAGGCTCTATAGGTCTGCATCTCAAGCATTGGAGGCCTATATTGAAGATTTCGATCTCAGCCTTGCGTCGCCAGAAGTAAGACCTGGAAAAATCTGCATTGCGCAGAGTACTCGTAAAGACCTAAGGTCCTCGGAGGACAGTTTGAAGCGCAAATATGGTAAGTGAGTGTTTTTCCATTTGTGTAGTATGTGTCAGGCAAAACCTTGGCCCCTGTTAGGGTCACTGGAGAGTGGCAGATTATGCACATTTCTTATTGCTTAGCTTACATAATTTTGATCTTATTTGCATTTCCTATCTTGTGATCTTCCAGTGAGTGATAAGTGGCAAGTTTGTATATAGGATTAAAGTGAAATATAACACTCCACAAATGAGAGACATTGTAATAAAATTAATAACTTCATAACATTGCTTAAGAAAGGAGTCATATTTCTGTAACAGCAGCCTCTAGTCATTTCTTTTATACATTCATGTTAGATGATGTGACTAATGTAGCAGATGATATAACTAGTTAAGACTAACTTAAGTGTTTTGGTTTAAGCAATGGATGTATTTTTATCCTGCTTTTCATACAATTATTGCCTTTTAAAGTGGCTGTCAGTAATAAAAGAGGGGGGCTGTCATCATTAGACTTACAAGCTAAAAAGAGACACAAAAAAGGGGGAGTGGATGGAAAAGGTAGAAGAGGGTGCTCAGTTCTTCAAGGGTAGAACAAAGTGGGCATTTATATCCAGGCCAGGCCAGATTGATTTTCCCTTTCTGGTGCTCTTGCTTGAATAGCAATTACTTGTTGGTCAGATTGTACTTTCCCCTTGTTTCTGCAATTCAAGAGCAACATGCTTTCAGGCAAGGAGAAGGAAGCAAGCTCTCTGCAGCTGCTCCTTCTGTGGCGATGGATGGGACCAGATTGGTCTCTCGCTTGCCTTGATATTATACCAGGGAGGCAGCCTCCCAGTGCCCCTTGGCCGCTTCTCTGGTGGCAGAAGCCAGTGTTTTCTTCCCTTCTGCTCTACAGTCCCAGGACAGCTATAGGAGCATAGGAAGAAGCAGCCGTTCCAACTTCCGTGAGAATTTTAATGGACATTAGGTTACTCTTGCAAGTAGATCATTGTGTTACTCTTGCAAATAGTGTGCAGTTATTTGCACCGTCCTGTACATGTCTTCTCATAAGCAATTCCCATAGAGTTCATTGAGCACCCTTAATATATTTCTAGTAAAATTGCACCTTTCTAACATCTTTTAAATGTGTGTATGTTGCTGTTTTCGTTTTTGACAGGTTTTTTTTTTAATGTGACATCTCTCTCTCTTACTTCTTGTTTTTTAGCTTTGGAGAAATTTGAGCAGCAAGCCATATTAGGGTCAGTTGTGCCACATCTGAGGAGAAAAAATGCCTGTGATGCAGATATGCTTAGTCTCACTACTGATGATCTTCTAGCATTCCCTGCAGATGGTTCTTTACCTTTTATCCATGCTGCTGCCTTAAGACCTGTGCCTCAAAGTATCAACCGTAACAGGAAGTCGTTGACAGCATCTGCTTCCTGTGCTCATCAGGCTTCATCCTTTGGCAATGAAAAAGTATTGGATTTTCCTGAAAATCCAGGTTCCCCTTCATATCAACACTCTAGCAGAAATGTGAACACTCAACACAGATTTCACAGATATGACTCTGGGCATTCTGTGAAGGACCATCTCATGGAAGAAGACAACTCAGAGTCTGTATTTCATAAGAACTATCCAAGGTGGCTTACAAGCCAGAAATCTGACTTAAGTGTTTCGGGGATAAGCAGCATTCCCAATTTCAAGTATCCAATCTGGTTGCAGAGTCATAATCTCTTGCCGGAGTCAAGCAATGAAAGTTTTACCTGGGCACCAGATGGAGAGGACGGTACCACATTTTTGGAAAATAGCAAGACACTGATGAGGAGTCAAAATGATGTGGAAAGGTCAAACCATCCTGGATGTTCTGGACATAACGATTTGTTGGACCAACAACATGAGCATGAAGTTCAGAGAAACTGCCACTATGATATTCCAAGTGCCTATTTCACACCTCAGGGCTTAAAACACAGGCATTCGTTTACAGGTAACTCACAGGTGTACTTCATTTGGTGGTCAACAAGTTTCTGAAGCATGTGGTGATCATGAATCCAGACTGTTTCTTGCATTTGTTCATAAAGTGTAAAACAACTTTCTGCTACCCTTATGCCCATTGGCCAGATGCAGAAACAATACTGCCCAATCCCTAGCCATGGTTGGGTGTCAGTAGTGTAAGCTCACATACTGACTTCCATTATAATATCTGTGTTAACTACAGTTAGCATATGGTGAAGCCTGTGTTTTCACTAACCGTAGTTAGCACCAAACCACAGTTTAAAATCATGATTTTAAGTGGATCTCTAAATGGTGGTTTGGACTTACTGTGGTTAGAAATAATCAGAACTTAAAACAGCAGCAGAGATTATGATAGAAACTAATACAACCTATGCATTATTTAAAAACTTGGGCAAACTGCATGGTTTTAGCTTGTTTTTCATAATGAAATATTCTGTAATAAATCCATTTTAATGGAATAGCAATGCTTTTTATGAATGGGTTTCTACTGTTGACTGTTTTCTTTTATTGTTGGGAGTTCTTTTAATCTTATTTGATCTATAACTTTTATCTGTAAGCTGCCCAGAGTTTGATTTTTATCACAGAAAACATGATATAAGTCAGTGAGAGAAACGTTGCAAATTCTGACATGCCATTTTGAAATTGGAGGACCAGCCAGTATTTTTCTAATTGGCTGTGGCTAGACTCACTCACTTTGTCAATTAGATGGGTCAGTCTAATTGAAAAAGGCCTCTTAAGTATATTCATAACACCATTCGGGGTCTTGAGGTCTGTGACATTTTTGTGCCACTGTCAAATGCATACAAGAACAGCGGCCATTCATGACAGCAGTAATTAGTATGGCTGCTGTTGCGAATGATCGCTGTTCTTATCTTCTATACATTTGACCTAAGATAAGAACAGTGACCATTCATAACAGCAGTCTCACTAATTACTGATGTTATGAATGGTCACAGTCCTGATCTTGTATACATTTGTCCTTTGCATAACTGTCAAAGGCATACTGGATTCCACTTATTTCATGACCTTTGATCCTGCTGTTTACATTTTCTCTCTCTTACCCTGTGTTTGTCTCTGTCCGCCAAATGAGGATAACATTTCACACACGCCTAACCCTGCTTCCTTGTAAGCCCCATTTAAATCAACATGACTTACTCCCGAAGAGACATAGTTATGAATGGACTGTGCCCTTACTTTAACGCAGTATACTTCTTTTTATTGCAGCAGATCTTTTCAACACAAAGCTGTTATAACTTTAGATACGCGTGTTTCTTTTGATTAACATGCAGTACAGTCGTACCTTCGTTGACGAACGGAATCCGTTCCAGAAGTCCGTTTGACTTCCAAAAAGTTCGCAAACCAAGGTGCGGCTTCCGATTGGCTGATTGGCCCCAGAAACAATGCCGACAGCCGAAATGGACCTTCGGGAGCCAAAACATTCAAGTCACAAGGCGTTCATCAACCAAGGTACAACTGTACACACCAGATGGGAATTCAAGGTGACTTGCATTTAATTGCTACTTTCAATAAATAAATTTCAGATGAGGGTACTGATCTACTACTTCAGAAGACAAGTGGAACTCAGGAGACTTCTGCTGATGAATTAACCAATGCGCTGAAAAATGATGGCAGCCCTTGTACAGTGGATGTGTTAGAAGCAGAAAGATCATGGGATAATGTTCCTATTGGTTTGTGAGTAAACAAGACATACACATAGTTTTGTTATGAAAGCATAGCAGGGCTATATCAGTTTAACTTTCAAGGGTATGATTACTGCACCATCTTAGTTTGTACAGCAGATCTCCAAACGGCCTGAGCATGGGGAGTACATAGGGACAGTCTTTTGCAATGAACTCCCGGTATTTTTCAGAGGACATAATAAGAACCCTGCTGGATCAGGTTAGTGACGCATCTAGCCTGGCATCCAGTTTCCCACAGTGACTAAATGCCTACAGGAAGCCAATATTCAGACCAGTGTTAGAATCTCAGATATCTAAGCTGATCGCCAAATGGAACCTTAAACCTGGGTTATGGTAGCCACAATGGAATGTCTAGGTGCCTTTTCTGCGGTGATTTTTTTTAATTAAAAAAAGTATTAATTTCATTTCTAAACCACTTTTTATTTTAAAGAGAAAAAAAATCTCAAAGCTGTTTACAATACATTAAAACATAAAACAATCCAGAATAAAATAAATTCAAGCTTCAAGGAAAATATTCCAGATCCTTCTCTAAGTAACATTTTGCTTTCCTCATATTTATTTACCTGTTTAATTTATAGAGCTGCCCAATAGCAGAACTATTCTAGGAAGCCAGTGGGGTGCACTGGTTAGAGTGTTACTCTAGGACCTGGGAGAGCAGACTTCAAATCCCCACTCAGTCATGAAGCTCACTGGATGACCGTGAGCCAGTCAAAGTCTCTTAAACTACCTCACAGGGTCGTTGTAGGGACTAACTGAGAAGGGGGGTGGGTGAACCATGTACTCCTTGGAGGAAAAGGTGGGATATAAATGCAATAAATAGCTCTTCTTACCTGCTTAAGCAAGCTGGAGGGCTAGCCAAATGGAGATGTCAGTTGCCAACCTGGCATCCAGAGATCTCCATGTGGTCGCAATTGGACCCACGCCAGTCGCAAAATGTGTCTGGAGCCTGGGGGATTTCTAACACTGCTTCAGACACTTACTGCTTCAGACACTGGAGCATAGCTGTCAACCTTTCCCTTTTCTTGCGAGGAATCCTATTCGGAATAAGGGAATTTCCCGCAAAAAAAGGGAAAAGTTGCCAGCTATGCGCTGGAGATAGTAAAAAGGTGTCATGACTAGTTGCCATTGGTAGACATAACTTCATGAATTTGTCTGTTGCCATCAGGGCTAGTGGCAATCTTGATTTCCTGTGGCAGCAAATTCCATAAATCAATGATGTAATATGTGAAGAAGTAATGCTTCCTTTTGTTCGCCCTCAGTCTCCCATCATTCAGTTTTCTCATATGACCCTGGATTCTAGTACAGTCGTATCTTGGAAGTCGAACGGAATCTGTTCCGGATGTCCGTTCGACTTCTAAAACGTTCGAAAACCAAAGTGCAGCTTCTGATTGGCTGCAGGAAGCTCCTGCAGCCAGTCGGAAGCCGCAGAAGCCCCGTCAGATGTTCGGCTTCCCAAAAAAAGTTTGAAAACCACTCAGTTCCTGGTTTTGATCGTTCGGGAGCCGAAACATACCAAGGTACGACTGTACTAGAGAGGGCTGCTGAGTTATTGCTATGGGAACCTGGCTAATTGCAAGTGGCACTGCTTTCCTTTCTGCCACTGGCATGATGCCCATGATCTGGTTCTGATGAGTTAGGATTATAGTTGGCATGGTCTATATTTTCAATTACTCTTAGCCACGCTTTTGAAAGTGTGGGAAGGACACCAGCCATGTTTCTGACTTATGCCTCTTGAGAGGGAACTGTGGTCAGGATTTTCAAGGATTGGTTTGAAATAAATGGAGAAAAGGGAAGTTGCGCTTGCAGTATGCTTGAGAATTTCCAGAGAACTGCTTATAAAGGAGTACTATGGAAAAGTTGTTTTGGTAAGTGCATTTAAAAAACCAACCATTTAACTCTGCTTACAGAAACAGAAACATCACCAAATCATAACACCCACAGAATATTAATGCTCATTGATACGAATGTTGTTATACTATCTGGCTTTCAGGACTATTTTTGACTGAAAAAGTCTCCCACTGGTTTGTATACAACTATGCTAAAATATTTTTGAGAATGAAAAACTATTTCAGACAAGACATTAAGCTCCAGATATCTGTCTACAGGAAAACTCCGGTACCTGTGTGTTGTGAGGAGGAGACTTTTCCACTGAACCCCAAAGCAGGCATTGTTAATGAATTTTTGGAAGATTGCTTAAAGAATGTCGGGCAGGTAGGTTAAAAGTGAAGCTTGGGTGAAGAGCATTGTTGGCATCCATCTGTCTCAAGAGACAATGGAGTGTGCCTCTAGGGGTGGAGTGAAATGGAGTGTGCCATCCAGGGGTCCTTTACCTTTAACCTATAACATAGTACTAAAATGGAAAAACAGCCCTCCCAAGCACATTCCTAAAGAAACTTATGAAATCCTTTTAATATAGATCTGGAGCTAAGGTGGAAAATTGCCACTTAAATCACAATCCTGAACTTCACAGGGGAGATAACCTTTTCAGCTGCTGTACTGAGTTCAGTGTCCTTTGATTACAATATATTTCTTTAGTTCCAGGAGGACACATTCTCTGGAGGGAATCATCATGGCCCCGTGGAAGCTTTGAAGCTAATGCTGTTTAATCTTCAAGCAGTTCAGCACAGCTTTAACCAGAACAAAACTGCTGGACAAAAAGAGGAATTGAAGAAAGTAAGTTCTTCCATTTTGAATGAGACTCCCCTTGATGTTTAATTATTTTCTATATTTCCCCCCCTCTCTCTTGAAAAGACTGACTGAAAAATTGAGGCATAACTATCTAAATTCAAAATGACCTGGAAATAAAACCACATGCAGAAATGTTTAGCGTACAAAGCCTCTTAGGCGACTGGTGATTCTGTTTTGATGGAGATGGAGAACTGTAGGGCAAAACTTGATCTGCTAAATGACTGAGAAGGATTGTAAGCACTTGGCATGCTAAAAATGCTATATACAAATGCAATTGCATGTGAGCTTTATTTTTTTTTATTTTTTTTAAAAAACATACACAAAAACCTACCATTGTGTCTGTAAACATGAACCTGGGGAGTTTAAACAATGGCCCTTGATGCTACTTGCCTGAGCCAAGCAGTTAGATAATAGAAATATTTTGCTATGAGTATTTGTATAAGTGTTCATCATCCTTCACATACACTATTTCATTTATTCTTGGCAATAACCGTTTAAGTAGGCCAGTATTATCATCTTCAGTGGCACTTTACGAAAAGTAAGAATCCAAGTATCTGCCCTGAAGCGTATACAGTCTAAAATATGATTCAGAGAAAGGTGCGGAAAGTGTAGCAGGGATAAAATGGGACCAAAAACAATTTGCAGAGCACAGAGATTGTGTAAAAGCAGAAAAGTTTGGATTTAATGAGAGATTTGAAATAAGAGAGGTGGTTTGTTATTATGGGTGGGCACTAAGGCACCAAGTGAGTTCATGGCCAAAATATGATTTTTTTTGGGGGGGACAAGTGGGGGGAAAGGTGGGCAGGCCGCAATCTTGAGTTTGAAAGCAGCAATTTCTTATCTGAATGCCCAGTGCATTTTGATGAGAGAAGGTCTTCCTGCGTCTTTTAACTGGAGCACCAGTTAAAATAACTCACGCAAAATAAATTGTAGGAAAGGCAGGATTATAGAACCTTGAATGAATACCCAAGTACATGTAACCAGCTTGAAGATGTTCCCCTCCCCTCCATTTTCATTGTTTGTGCTGTCGCTGCCAAGGTATGATTTGAACCAAGAACTTCATGGCTCACAGTGTTAGCAACTACATTTCGCCAACACTACAGCATGTTTTAAGTAAAAGGATAGGAAAATACACTATTTCACATACGTTCACATACACTATTTCATTTATTCTTGGCAATAACTGTTTAAGTAGGCCAGTATTATCATCTTCAGTGGCACTTTATGAAAAGTAAGAATCCAAGTATCTGCCCTGAAGCGTATACAGTCTAAAATATGATTCAGAGAAAGGTGTGGAAAGTGTAGCAGGGATAAAATGGGACCAAAAACAATTTACAGAGCACAGAGATTGTGTAAAAGCAGAAAAGTTTGGATTTAATGAGAGATTTGAAATAAGAGAGGTGGTTTGTTATTATGGGTGGGCACTAAGGCACCAAGTGAGTTCATGGCCAAAATATGATTTTTTTGGGGGGGGGACAAGTGGGGGGAAAGGTGGGCAGGCCGCAATCTTGAGTTTGAAAGCAGCAATTTCTTATCTGAATGCCCAGTGCATTTTGATGAGAGAAGGTCTTCCTGCGTCTTTTAACTGGAGCACCAGTTAAAATAACTCACGCAAAATAAATTGTAGGAAAGGCAGGATTATAGAACCTTGAATGAATACCCAAGTACATGTAACCAGCTTGAAGATGTTCCCCTCCCCTCCATTTTCGTTGTTTGTGCTGCCGCTGCCAAGGTATGATTTGAACCAAGAACTTCATGGCTCACAGTGTTAGCAACTACATTTCGCCAACACTACAGCATGTTTTAAGTAAAAGGATAGGAAAAGCCCTGTTGGATCAGGCCCGTGGTCCATCCAGTTCGACATCATGGTCTCACAGTGGCCAACCAGAAGACTATGGGAAACCCAAAACAACAACGGCAAGGCTGATACTGTATTTTTCTTTTAAAACTTATACCTAATTTTTCTGTGCTGTGCCAGTGATGGCATATACTTGTGGGCCCTGCTTTCGGAATACATTACATTCCCAGAAAATAGTTCGCTAGGCAAGCGTTTGCATAACAAGCTAATGATTTCCATTATTTCCTATGGGAGCATTTCTAATCCGTGGTGTCTCCGATTTCCCTCCCTCCCTGATTTCTGCCTGAAACTTCTGCAGCCGATCAGCAAAAGCCAAACAAAGGGAAAACTGATATGTCTTATCTCACCTGTTCCCTGATTTGTCTGATTTCTCTTCCTCCCTCCATGGTTTCTGCCTAAAATGGCTGCCACCGACCAGCAAAACACAAGAAAGGAAGTGGACAAACTCTGGCTGTTCGCAGTTATCTGAATCAGCCATTTGTGTAGTGACGTTTGGGTATAATTATTTGCATTTGGATAACGAGCATTCCAATAGAGCAGGCATGTCCAACAGGTAGATCGTGATCTACCGGTAGATCACTGGACGTCTGTGGTAGATCACTGGCTCCCCCCAAAAAAGCTGAACAACTGTGGCTCCCCTTAAAAAAGCTCAACATTTTACCTCCACCCGGAAAAAACTCAACAACTTTGACCCAACCCCCCCCCCCATGGGTCTTCCTCCTTCCTAAAAAAAGCTCAATAACTTTGACCTGAACCCATAAAAAGGGGGTAGATCACTGCCAGTTTTTAACTCTGTGAGTAGATCGCAGTCTCTTGAGAGTTGGCCACCCCTGCGATAAGAGGAACCAGTGTTCAGTATATTGCTTGGGATTCTGGTTATATTCTGATAAAACAGTTATACTTATTTGCTTATTCATAGGAAATTTTAAACTTTTTCTCTGTACCTCCCAAGAGAGAAAGAAAGGATGTTCAGAAAGAAATGTGCCCTTGAGCAATGCTGCTAAGCAAACCTTGCTTCTTTTTCAGACTTTTTTAGATGAAGATGTGGAATTTAAACTGCGTGATCATGATATCATCCCTGTAAAGTCACTTCAGAGGTAAGCAGGCTGAGATCCACAGACTGGCCCCAAATCATGCATTTAGCATCCTCCCTCTGGTAAATCACTCATGTGGTGGAATATGAGCCAGAGCCCTACATCAGTGCCTAATTTCCAGGAGAACCTTCTTGCATGGTTTCTCTCTCTCTCCCTCTCTCCCAATTATTTTTATTGATTTTCCAATATAAACCCAATTACACAAATTAGTTCCAAATTAATACAATTTTATTAAGAGGCCTCCCGTGCACCATTCTTGATGTATCCTTATGATCTAATATTACTGCATTTCATATTCTTATTTATTTCTATTACGTTCCATTTTTCAAAATTATCACATGATTAACAGCTTAATGATTTCTATTCGTGTTACTATATTATTCAACCTCCAAAAAAAAAAGCTTCAAGTGAGGAACCATAGCTTTTTCCTTTTCATCCTGCGTGTGCCACATCCAAAAGTCAGTTTTTAGTCTCTTGGCCTTATATGCCTCTCTGATGTTTTCCATTTTCCTGCGGCATTTGGGGCTATCTCCTTACTCCCGCTGTTGTTGTATTCCAGCCTGGTTGGGGTGGAGCTGCAACTTCAAGGTTAAACCCTCTTCTTTCTCTGGTTCAGCTCCTTCCCATAATACTCAAGCAGTTCCAAATCGACAACAGCAGATCCCTCCCTTCCACTGGCACCCGAATCAACAAGTTCTAGAGATTCCCCATTTCTTCCTCCGGCTGGGAAGGGAGGGGAAAGGCGGTGCCATTCCTCTTCCAGCATCCCAAAAGCCCTCACACTGCTTTCCTTTCGCTGCTACCATAGCATTTTGCTTTTTTTTTTTTTTTTTTACAAAAATAGGTGATCTCTCAACATCTCTATGATCTCTTTCAGTCTTTTTTAGGGGGTGTAGGCTCTTAACTCCCAGCGACACCCTTCCAAACAAAACAACCAGGCTCCCCCCCCCCTTTACTCCTTTCAAGCCACGCTCAGCTTTACATCTTCTTTTAAATCTCAGTGTTACATCGTACATCAAACCATCCTCACTTGTGTATCTTAAAATTCAATATTGGGAACACGGTTGCTGAATCATAAATGTGAAAATTCCCATAAATAAAACAGAGAGCCCCCCTCTCCTCCACTCACCACCTGCCTCCAGCACAAGATAGAATCTTCTCCCAATTTCAAACCTCAGTTCCATGCAGCTGATTGTTTGCAGTTATAATGTCCATTTCCTTCGGTGCACGCCTATTCTTAATGCCAGTTAAAACCCAATTATAAGGAGAACCTCTGCATCCAATGGTGATTTAGGGTGGTTTGCATCAGGCGGTAAGTGCAATAGTACCCATCGCCTCCACCCGTCCTGCGCTGATCCATGCGGGGCCAGCCATTGAGGCAATGGCAGGTTGCCAGTACCTTCCGTACCCTGAGAGGTTTATAGGGGATTGTTTAACCCTTCCACCCCCTTTTTTCAACCTGTGCCTCTCTCCGATGTTGAGAGAGCCACCGCCATGGTGCGGGACAGGAACCGGAAGCCTGTTTGCATGGTTTTCTCTTCCCCACCTGCACCGTCTTCATGAGGAAGGAAAATAAAGGGAAACTGGGCTTCTTCAGACTTGAGCCTTTTGTCGCAGCTCTTACGAGCTGCAACAGGGCTGCCTGCTTAGAGAATGTTAAAGTTGTGAGCTGGGACTTCTTTTCCTTACATCCATCCATCGGCTTCCTTATTTTCTGGATCATGCTGTGCACTAATTATTTATTTCATACTCTTAAATCTGGGTTGGGTATGGTATAACGTAACAGGTTGAAAGCAAGCTTATCTGAAAGCGTAGCCTACTCATAGCCTTAACTTACTCCATTGCGGAGTAAAAGAAACACATTGAAGTTTGGGGGCCTCAACGTAGGTCTATCACGGCCTGCTTATAGGTTTTCTGGAGGCATCTGGTTAATGTGCTGATCTGATGTGCTTTGAGAAACCCAAGCAAGAACACTACTATGCACAGAGAGATGCTCATACATCTGTTTTGCTTTGTTTATAGGGCTTTACATCATTTATCTCGACTTAAAGGTCTGGTTGATGATACAAGTGGCGAAGAATAACCAAAAAAACAGTTATCAAGACGAAGCATACATTGTCATAAATCTGTGAACTGGGGAAAATTCCTAGGGCAGTCTCTTAATCAAGACCTGGACATTCATGGGATAAGTACTTCTCAAACTAGAGCGTATGCCTACCACTTCAGCTCAACTGGTTTGATGGATGTTCTCTATTGAAATTTTTTTGACTTTTCAAAAACTTGCACAAGCTCATTGAATGGGCTGGTGGCACTGAGTGGAATTTGGGGCTCCCTCTTCTTCTCCACTCCCACAAGCAACTGACTTCATCCATGCTGTATGCCATAAGAAGCCTTTGCAAGTCCTCTGCGTTCTGTGCAGCATGAGCTGCTTGGGGAAAGCCAACTCTAAAACCTTGCTTGAATTCTCAGGTTTCACTGTTCTCTAGCACAACAGAAACAAGGATCCAAAGGATTAAGTGTCACCCACAGGCTATCAAAGCTAACCTTGGGAATGCAGGAAATCAAGATCATCAAACGAGAACATCACAACAGCCTTATTGCAGAAATTGCTTTTTGTTTGTTTACACGGGTGAGAAGGTGATCTTCAGAATACAAGCTGCTTTCCTTTCGCTTCTAATCATGCTTTGCATCATAGGATTAAATTTCAGCCTAGTAAAAATATATAACAGAGGTTTCTAGGATGACACATTCTGGGAAACCATAATAGTCAAGCTGTGATGTCTCCCGCTTTCTGCCTGGAAGTGCTATGCTATAGGCTTGGGGAACTATTGTGAAATCCAGGAGTTTTCATAGAAATGTGTATTATAGCTCTTGTTCTTGAGAATGAGGGCAGTTAAAAATGTAAGTTCTCACAAAATATACCCATATGAAGCGGCTCAAATATCTTTAAAAGTGCCTTTCCCCACATAGGTTGGAATCATTTGTTGCTCCAAGACTGTTGGAATATTTTTTTAAAAAATATACCGGTATATAAAGATTGATGCTGCTGGTGCCAGGCATTTGGCTATATTTTCAGCTAATGTTACCATCCCTAATCCTTAGTCTTGAATAAAAAATGTTCAGCCTCTCTTTCAGTGCATGCCTGTTCTGCTGTCTAACTGAGGGCCTACCGTCATGAACTTGGTCTGTTGGGCTTGTGGAGTTTAGCCTGTGCTGAAATTTTGATGCCCAAATTTCTAGCTCTTGGTCTCATGAATGAAGGACATTCTTCATCTAACTTTTTAGATACTTGGGTGATGGATACTATAGGTTGCAGGTTGTGTTTGGGGCTGCAGCCAAGAGGTGCTTCCCAAACAAAAAAAAATGTGTGTGCTGTTTTTGGAAACCAGTTTGAGTTCACTGTTTATAAAGCAAACCAAAAACCTGCTCTTTGATATGCTGAAGTAGTATATGAATTGTCCTTAAGTTGGATCAGACACCTGAGCATCAGCTGAACAATATTTTGTGTGCTTTTTCAAATCTGGGGCTGGCGGGCTTTGAGAAAACAAGACACATGGATAAGATGTTCAACATGCTAAATAAAAGTTTTGCTTTTCCACCACCAGGCTTGGTTTAGAAGCCTTCCAGGTATGTTGCATTAATGGATCGTTTCTCTAATCCAATAGAGCACTAGGCAAGGAGAGAAGGTTTTTCCACAAAATCCACAGGGAATCTAATTACATGCAGTGAGTTCCTTTTATCTTAATTTTCATAGCCAGCATATTAATTATATAATTCATGTAGCCAAAGTATTTTTACCTTGTCCTTCTGCCAGAAAGGCTCATACAGTGATTTACATAAATTCAGCAAAACCCAGACAGTTGCTGCCTCCCTGTTTACAATCTAAAATCCATTAAACAAAAGGAAAACGGGACAAGGAGGGCAGAGAAAAACTGGCACCAATTCTTAAAATTACTTACAAGTTCCTATAGTGACGAGCTGGAATGGAAACTGCTCAGGGTGAGCAGTAGCTGAATGGAGTTGGCCTCTCAACGGAACTGATAGTGTGGGCTTCACTTCCTATCTCTCCCTCTTCAGCAGCTTGATGGAATGGCTGTTGGGAGCAGAGGGAGCCGGGAGCCAGCTGGAGCTAGTTTCTCAGGATAGTCAATGGAGTGCCCCTGCTTCACCTCCCCCTCTGCAATGAATTAAGAATGCAGACTGTGTCTAAGCAGAAATATTGTTAGTGCTTTTCAAATTCTGAATCATTAGGAATTTACGGCAGCAGACATGGACTTATTTGTTTGTTTTCTTTGTGGAAACAATCCTTATGCCAAATTAACCAAACTAACTCATAAAGCAATGATCCAGTCCACAGGCAGCATAGTGTGAAGTTTCCATGTGTCAACAGAAATCTTCTGTCTGGGTTCCTGTCCGCAGCATTCCCTACTGCATTTCCTGCCAACCTAGCAGTTTGAAAGCACGTCAAAGTGCAAGTAGATAAATAGGTACCGTTCCGGCGGGAAGGTAAACGGCGTTTCTGTGTGCTGCTCTGGTTCGCCAGAAGCGGCTTAGTCATACTGGCCACATGACCCGGAAGCTGTACGCCGGCTCCCTCGGCCAGTAAAGCGAGATGAGCGCTGCAACGCCAGAGTCGTCTGCGACTGGACCTAATGGTCAGGGGTCCCCTTACCTTTAGTGTCTAGGGACATTTTTCTGCAGGGTTTCCCCCATCCGGCAGTTCGAATCCCCGTGACAGGGTGAGCTCCTGTTGCTCGGTCCTAGCTCCTGCCAACCTAGCAGTTTGAAAGCATACCAAAAAGTGCAAGTAGATAAATATGTACCGCTTCGGCGGGAAGGTAAACGGCGTTTCCATACTCTGCTCTGGTTTTGGTGTTCCGTTGCGCCAGGAGCGGCTTAGTCATGCTTCCCACATGACCCGGAAAAACTCTGCGGACAAACGCCGGCTCCCTCGGCCAGTAAAGCAAGATGAGCGCCGCAACCCCAGAGTCGTCTATGACTGGATTTAACTGTCAGGGGTCCTTTACCTTTACCTTTTTTTGTGTCTCGGGACATTTTTCTGCTGGATTTCCCCCATCTTGTACATGTACTTTTCCATCCATCTCACTTTAAATTAGGGCTGCCGATGAAGTGAAATAATTTTCAGTTGATTGCTTGGCTAAAAGATAGTTACTCAGTTCAGTTTGGTTAGCATATTACCAAATCTTCATTGTTTTGAGATAGCATACAATTTAACAAAAGCTACATGTCCAGTTAGGCTGACTCCAGTATCAAGATAAGCTTGATTTCAGCAAGCATGCCCATGTGCTCAGGAATCAAGATCTTGTGCTCAGCCCACATTCCTGCAGCTGGTCACATGCTGATTTTATTAGTGTAGGTTTCAACATCAATGTGTGGACATCCCCAGGGGTGGTTCCTTCAATGTGACCAAAACGGACTGGGCCAGAAGCATGGACCCCCTCCTGTGGTAATCATGGGAAACACCATTTGCCCTATTAACATAAAATGAGGATTCATGAGCGCCAGTCAAGTTGCATTAGCTATGATGTAAACCAGAAGGAAGAAATGGATTTGAAAGTGTGTAACTGGAACAAACCAATTCCTAACTTTGGACATGCATTGTGTTTTTATTTGTTCTATAGACACACACATTCAAATTAAATAAGCCAGAAGTTTAGAAATGGTGATGTGAATTTTAATCTGCTTTAGTATCTTAAATTTTTGGCAGTTTTAAAGTATCCTATTTCCCCCCCCCCCCAATATTTTCTTGTTCTCATCTTTTTGTAAACCGCTTTGAGGGTGGTTGTTTTTTACAATCAAGCGTTGTATATATTTTATTAGATGAATAAATAAAATAGTACCTGAAATTGCACAAATTAAACAGACTCGCTCTCAACTCTTGCATATATATATATATATATACTGTATATACACTGTTAGTTGACAGCACAAATTAGGCTCTTGATTTATCAGGACCATAGACTTTATAAGTAGGTTCTAAGAACTGATTCAGGTGACTGAACATCAGCCAAGGTTGCAGGTTTGATCCCCGTAATGGGCAGGTGCATATTCCTACTTTGCAGGGGGTTGGACTAGATGATCCTCAGGGTCCTTTCCAACTCTGATTCTATTATCAGTTGCCTGGACAAAAAACTTAATGCCTTTATTTCTAAGAAGCCTGTTGCATATAACATTGCTTGGTCCACATGATGCTGAGGAACTGAATAGTGTTATGACCGAAATTAGAAGTACATTAGTCATGGTGACAGCCTTCCTGGTAAAGAAAGTTTGGTTTAAGAAAGGGGATATCCTGAATTGCAACCTGTTCCTCAAGTTGTCCATTACCGTGTATATATTCTAAGGAAAACAGATGCTTTCTCCTGCTACTGAAGTTCAGACCACAAATCCAAGGTACCGGTAACTTCGGATTTCACTTTTGGTGCATGCAAAATTCTACTTCGCTCACTTGAAATGGATAACTCAGGATTTGAACTGCATGAAGAAACACCTCAAAGTCCCTCAGTCAAAATTGAGAGGAAAAAACAAGAACACCCAGTAAGTTGCTGTTGTGAAATAACGAGAGAGCTGATCTGAAGCTATATGCTCAGATCTGGAAACTTGTTACAAAATGTATAGAAAATGTATAGAAAATCTTGAGAATGTGCTTCCATACTTCATCCAGCACCTCTAGCTATAAGCATGTAAGTATTAGCAGGTTGCCTAGGACTTGAACTGCGTTTTTAAAAATCTGCTAATATAAAAGTTTTTTAAAAAAGGAAAAGAAAAGAAACAACAACAGCTGAGTTAAAAACACAGAGCGGGAGATTTTTGTTTTTTAAATTGAGCTCATCAGGCCCAGCAAGAGTAATCCAATGGTAGAAATTTTCCTATTTGCAGTCTAATCTAATTCTGTTCTCAAATACTTGAAAGTGCAGGATTCCATCTCTCTGACTACCGGTATGTTACCTGTAGGCAGCACTTGGAAGTTTGCACCACCCACCAAAGGGTTGATGTTGGTAGCCATGGGTGGAGAACCTGTGGCCCTCAGGATAATAATTGGATGCCAACTCATCACCTCTGGTTTTTGACCATGCTGTCTGGGGCTGATGTGCAAATCCAGTTGGCTTCTGTTCATGGAATGGGGGAGCGCCATCTTGTTCTTTGTTTCAGGCTGGCTTTCCTGATGGTAGTTGGTGTTCAACAACTTCTGGATGATTTGGGATTCTTACTGTGTTGTAGCCTCTGGGGCAGGCAGAAGAAACAATCCATATTGTCTCTCTGCCTTTTTCAGCATTGTCAGAATGGACAGTCTTATACCAACAAAGGAAGCAGTCTTATCCCAAGTCAGACCATTGTGGAGGGTTTCTATCTTTGGGTGCAGAAACAAAAAAAGCCTGGTCATAGGATCTGGTACAAATTTGGTACATGCAGAAGGAGGAACGTTGGGGGAATATGTCAGGTGGACTATGCTGAGAGCAAAAAAAGTGGTGTTTTTATACTTTAAGTAACAATCTCTTTCTCCACTACTGACCATTCCAACAGTAAAGATAAATAAGGAATTGCAAGGAGATTTATAGCTCTCTTCAGTGTACAATGTGTACAGTTGTCTTATCTGTTGTCTTATCTGTCCACAAAAAGTGACATGCCCATTTTGTAAATGGCTGCTAGTTATTCCAAAGTGGGGAAAGGATAGAAATTAAAGACCAGTGCTCGGAATGAACTAGTTTGGTTCAACAAACTTCACTGAATTAGTTCAAAAATCTCTGAACTACACCTGAAAGTAGTTCCCATAATTGTTGGGTGAACAGAATGAGAATTAAGTTTCTTATGGGGCAGAACTTTTAATTATTTCAAGTTCTTCAAGTTCATTCTCTTACATTTTTTTTAACCCTTAAAGCAGTAGTTTTCAACCAGTGTGCTGTGGCACCCTGGGGTGCCTTGAATGATGGTCAGGGGTGCCAAGGGCAACACTGTCTTCTGTCCTTTCCTTCCTTCCCTCCTCTGATGCCCTCTTGCGTCTCTGCCTCCCAAAGGCTTGCACATCTGTTTATTGTAGCAGCCCTGGCTATGAGCTCCGCAGGCTAATGGTGCCTCTGGGAGGCACCTCTGTTTGGGGTGGGGAGGGGGGCAGCTCAGACCAGGGACGGCAGCAGCAGCTGCCCGGAAGACTCCCAAGGAAGAGGGGAGAGGAGAGGAGGCTGAAGGAACAAGGGAGGGTGTTTCAAAAAGGGTGAGAGGCTGCTAGCTCTGCAGGCAAGGGGTGACAAAACTAGCTCTGAGCCCCACAGAGGTGCCACAGAAATATTGTAGTTGGTTAAGGGAGCCGTGGACTCAAAAAGCTTGAAAACCTCTGCCCTAGAGTCTTCAGACCTTTAAGCTTAAATATCATGATTGTTGGAAAAAATAATTAAGCAACAAACCATTTAATGATTATTATTCCATATTTATATCCCTCTTTCCCCCTGACAGGACTTGAACTACTTATTTATTAAGTTGTATCTCAACTCTCCTCCCTAAGGAGCCCAAGTGATAAAACAAGAACATCTTAAAAACTAGAATTTTTTTTAAAGAGAGAACTTTCCAGGCTCTGTTAAGGAGATGCTTAGGATTAATATTTGCCATGCCTCTAGTTACTGCAGGTCTTTGGGGGGGGGGGGTCAGGTTAGGCCACATTACATTTGCTTTGCCCCCAGAGAGGCATCAATAACTGAGCTCATCCGTTTTTGCATAGCCCCTTCCTTGAATCTGTCTTTCTCATGCTGGAATGTGACAAAAAGGACAAGCCCTTCTTGGTTTTTAGATATGGCAGTGATAATTGTGTCTGCGTTAATGTTGTGCTGGATAATAGTGACTCCCCCAAGGTAACCAGGGTGCTCTGTGCAAAACTACTACACAATTATGAATTAACCAATATTAGTTTGTTAACTTCCTCAGGCATTTTCCCGGATAGCTTAAGCAACTTTGGTTAGGACAACTTTTTTTAAGCAGAAGTAAGGGAAGAATAGCTGAAAGAGGAAGTTTTCCTGGCCGAGCAGATAAAAACCAGCAAATTATTCTCCACAAACTTCTAAAAGAACCCTGAACCTTTCAGCATTGCAGTAATCAAAGGCAAAAACTGCCAATTGCTACAATGACAATATTAACAAGCTGGGTCACTTCTGAAGTTATCAATTGCTTTTTCCCCTAGTTGGAGCTATTCTGCTTTGAAAATAGCCAGAGCTGAAATAACAACCTGAAGTTCAACTGATGAGGCTTTTACTTGCATGGAAATGCAGTGAGAGAGGAAAGCTGAATTTCTACCAGTCAGGTAGCTAGTAAAGGTACAGGTTCCTAGCTACAAAAAAGGTGGCAACCCTAGTGCAACCTGTTCTAAGATAGGTATAAATTGATCATGTGTGCGTGTGATAAGATACTAAGCTCAGATGAAAATGGCAAATGATGGGGTATTATGGGAGGTTCCTCCCCAGCTCAGGAGCTCCCTTACTCTTTGTCATAGCACAAACTCTACCATTTCCCATAGTTACATAAGACTTAAATAAAAAATGGAGGGCCTTTAGAGACCATGACATACGTAGTCTCTATAATAGTTGCTTTTAGAACTGACGGGGAGTCGGATGTTCTGTGCATTGCACTAGACAGATAATCCCTTCTCTTTATACATATACACAAAGATAACTTCAAGGCATGATCCCCCACCCCATTCCCCACTGACAACCACCAGGGAAACAGGATTGGAGGCAAGTCCCTGCTGTTTGTACACTCAGTGGGAAATCTTAGATTGTGCTGAACCATGTGAAATAGCTCCAAGAGTTACGAGATATGTAGCAGCCAGGCACGTGATGTGTTGAGACCCATATGAAGCGACCAGTAACAGCTAATAGTTCATAGCCAAAGTGATTGTTTCTGACAACTCCAAGATGCGAGTCACGTCTTTAGGGCTTTACCGAATGGCCTTGTCTCAAAACCGAATGACCAAGGAGGTCATCTATGTCCCAAAAACGGAGAATTTTCAGAATTGATAGTCAACGTTTTTGCTGCCCTGGAGAAGCCTTCATGAGCCAATCTTGACCCTACCTGGAGAAGCCAGGGATTGAATCTGGAGTCTTCTGAATGCAAGCCAGTTGCTCTGCTACTGAGCTACAGACCTGCATTGTGAAGTTATAGTGTTTTATCCACAAGCTTGTCACGTGCTCCCAAAGGTTGCTGGTACAGCAGCTTACACAGGCATGGAGAGGCAATGTTCTGTTTTGCCAATTTATAAAAATGGCTACCGGTACTAATTATTCCTCTTTGTTTCTTTGTTTATCGGGGGAGAAAAATTGCCGCTGGTCCCTGCTCAACATCTTTCTGGTCTGCCTCTTGGCCTGCGCCATCACCACTGTCTTAGGGGTGCTGGTTTTGTCTCTGGTCTATACTGCCAACACCGGCTTCAAACCAAAATACGATGCCAGCGCAGAAAAGCATAGAGCTGCTTTCCCGGGAACTTCAAGAGTAACATCCGCCCAGGTGGACCCCAAGTTCCAGTTTCTCCACCAGCTTGCTAAAGCCAAGGTAGAATTTGACCGTGTCCTGTTTTATTTTTATTTATTTATTTAAGGCGTTTATACGCTGCGTATTTCTAAGCGGCATACAAGGAACAAGGAGCCACACAGAGAACAAAAAAACGAAAAAGCTGTGCAAAACTTGGGAAAGTCCTTTTTGTCATGTGCCGGAAGTTCAGCCAGGAGGGTGCTGCTCTGACCTCAGTTGGGCGTGTGCTCCACAGGCTTGGGCTCACAACACTAAAAGCCCAGCCGGTACATATTTCACATGAGAGGCTGTGGACTCTCCTTCATCGGAGAAATTGGATGGTCATCTGTCATGGATGCTTTAGTTGAGATTCCTGCATGACCCTTGGGGGTCCCTTCCAACTCTATGATTCTATGAATAAGGACCTTAATGATTGTTTTGTCCCTGGGGTTGCTAAGAATTAGTAGCCTCCAGCTCCCATCATTCCTCACCAATGTCCATACTGGCTGAGGCTTTGGGGTGTTGAAGTTCAGCAGCAGCTGGAGGACACAAAGTTGGCTATTGTTGCTCTACTGAGGTCCAGCTCTGAGGGCCTTCTGGTGGTTCCCTCACTGCGAGAAGTGAAGCTACAGGGATCCAGGTAGAGGGCCTTCTTGGTAGTGTCGCCCGCCCTGTGGAACACCCTCCCATCAGATGTCAAGGAAATGAACAACTATCTGACTTTTAGAAGACATCTGAAGGCAGCCCTGTTTAGGGAAGTTTTTAATGTTTGATATTTTATCGTGTTTTTAATATTCTGTTGGGAGCTGCCCAGAGTGACTGGGGAAACTCAGTCAGATGGGTGGGGTATAAATAATAATAATAATAATAATAATAATAATAATAATAATAATAATAATAATAATCCTATATAATAAAGTCCAAGTTTCTCTGCGTCCTGTCCCTGTGTCCGTGGGATTGCACTACTGCGCATGTGCCCCACGGACACAGGGATTGGAGCGCAGAGACTTCGGGCGCAAAATGGAACAAGAAGCAGGCGCGTGCACCAATCAGGGCTGGCCGAACGCTGGGCGCGTGCGAAGCAGGCAAGCAGGCGGTTAATCTGCTTGCTGCTGCTGTTCCTCCCGCCGCTGTTCACTGAGCGCGAGACGGTTCGAACGCTGGGCGCGCGCGAAGCAGGCAAGCAGGCGGTTAAGCTGCTTGCTGCTGCTGCTCCTCCCGCCGCTGTTCCCTGAGCGCGAGACGGTTTGACCACATATGTTCTAGCGCCCGTTTATTTAACGGGCTAAATGTCCACTAGTAATAATAATAATACTGTATAAGGAAAGAAGCAGCCACATTATGTGTTCCTGGACTGTGGAGGGACATAGCATAAGAACCTGAGCCTGTAACAAGTGTACACTCTTTCAAGCAAATTCTTGCACATAGCTAGAGGCAGGATGGGCCGCAAATAACTTCACTGGATATTAGACTTTTTATGCAGTGCTTGATGTCCCAAGTATTACCCAGCTTATACGGCTTTGCAGAAGCACGAGTTCCCGGGCGGTACCATTCAGTGGTCGAGATTCCGGAAAAACGCCAATGAGTACCAAAACAAGGAAGAGATGGAGTTTGGAAGAAGCATCAATGCTCAGCGCTCCAAGATGACATTTGGAACTTTACGGATTAAGAGCAAAGGACTACGTGCACCACACTGGCATTTCAATGCCAATGAGCATGGCTACCTCTTAAAGGTACTTTTTGGGGTTATCTTAACATTGTTTTTACCATACCTTTCTAGTGGAAAGAACCTGAGAATGGCTATAGGATTAGGATGTCATATTTGGGTGCCCTCCAAATTTATGGTTTTATATCTCTAAAATTGCATTCTGCAGAGGAGTCTTTTTGCTAAGTTAATGGCCCAAGCCATGTCTGTTAAGTATCTCTTTGCATGTCTAAGGAGTAAAGGAGACTAGCTGCCATGGAAATTACTAAATGCTTCCAGAAGCGGGACAGGCCTCCCTCCTTCCTCTGGTTGGAGGTTATGTCATTGGTGGGTTTAAGAGAGAATAGACCAGGGTGAGTCGTATGTGGAGTAAACACAAAGGCATAACTTGCTCTCTGTGTGCTGAATCCAGAGCTATGGCTTTGGGAAACCCACTAGAACACTTATAGGGAAAGCAAAATCAGTTGGGTTGTCGGTGCTGTGAGCTTGTAATGTATAGGCATGTAAATAAAATCACACATCACAGAGACATTGCCATCTCCGGTGACCTTCATTTGAAGGAAACCAAACCTGAGGTATGGCTGGGGCAACCCAGTCAGATGGGTGCAGCATATAAATAATAAAATTATTATTATTATTCCTGCCCAGGAAGACCTCCCTGAGTGAGTGCCTTAGGGCCCCGTCCCTGCCACTCACCATCTGGCCTCGGGCGGGGCCTGACAGGCCTCATATAAGGACTGCTGCTGCTTTGCCGCTTGCTGCCCAGGAAGACCTCCCTGAGTGAGTGCCTTAGGGCCCCGTTCCTGCCACTCACCATCTGGCCTCGGGCGGGGCCTGACAGGCCTCATATAAGGACTGCTGCTGCTTTGCCGCTTGCTGCCCAGGAAGACCTCCCTGAGTGAGTGCCTTAGGGCCCCGTCCCTGCCACTCACCATCTGGCCTCGGGCGGGGCCTGACAGGCCTCATATAAGGACTGCTGCTGCTTTGCCGCTTGCTGCCCAGGAAGACCTCCCTGAGTGAGTGCCTTAGGGCCCCGTTCCTGCCACTCACCATCTGGCCTCGGGCGGGGCCTGACAGGCCTCATATAAGGACTGCTACCACCGCTCTGCTACCACAGTGCAGAGTTCTTTTAAAAATGTTTTTAAATGTTTTTTTTTTTTTAAGGTTTCTTTTTATCTTTTTTAATTTTTTGTTGGGGTGGGTGGGATGGATGCTTAGGGGGATTTAGGGGTTTTGTTTAATTTTGGTTTGTTTAATTTCGGTTTATTGTAGTTTTCATAGTTTTTGGTTTTGTATTGTTTTAGTGTGGGGGTTTTTGTTTTTGTTTTTTAGGTTTTATTTTGTTCTTAAGGGGAGGGGTCAGGGCTGCCTGGGAGGGGGTCCCAGCCAACAAAATGGCTGGGGCAAGTTCCACAGGCGGGGGGGATCCACTGGGACAACCGATCTCGGTGATCTTGGGTAGGAGGAGGAGTTACGCTAAGACCAGACCATGTCATTGCCGAGGAGGCAGGTTTAGTCGTTGTTTGAGGACTATCCCTGCCTCCGGGTCTGGTCCTGACCGGACGGATACTGGAATCAGCAAGGGATACCCACATGACCTGAAGGTGCTGCTGTGCAATGCCAGGTCAATGATGAACAAGACCACTGCCATCCACGACCTGATTGTGGATGGAGGACTTGACCTGGCATGTGTAACAGAGACTTGGTTGGATGAGGCAGATGGGCCTGTCCTTGCCGCTGCTTGTCCACCAGGTTTCTCTTACGCACAGCAACCCAGGCCTTGTGGGCGGGGAGGGGGGGTTGCAGTGATTTTTAGGAAGTCATTAGTTTGCACCAGGCGTCCTATTGGGAAGACCCAGTTCTCTGAGTGCATGTTCTGGAAGTTGGGCAATAGGGGCAGTACAGGATTCCTGTTGGTGTACCGACCTCCCCGCTGCACCAAGGATTCCCTGCCCGAGCTGCTTCAGGTCGTGGCGGATGTTCTCCTGGAGACACCTAGTTTGGTTGTCCTAGGGGATTTTAACATCCATGCCGACACGACCTTACAAGGGGCCGCTCGGGACTTCGTGGAAAGCATGGCCTCCATGGGGCTGTCCCTGAATAAGTCTGGCCCAACTCATAGCCAAGGACATGCCTTAGACCTGGTATTCACCTCTATGGATGCTGGTGATCTGACATTAAAAAAAAGTGAAACTAAAGAAGTGCCATGGTCAGATCACTTCCTGGTGCAGCTGGACTTCTCCGCGACCCTTCCCCTCTGCAGGGAGGTGGGACTGATTCGGATGGTCCGCCCCCGCCATTTGATGGATCCAAATGGTTTCCAGAGAGTGGTAGGGGATGCTTTATCCCATGTTGATGGCCTTTCAGCTGATTCCCTGGTGACCCGCTGGAATGCGGAGTTAACCAGGGCTATTGACTGTTTGGCTCCGAAGCGCCCTCTCCGATTGCATGGAGCCCGGACAGCCCCGTGGTTTTCCCCCGAGCTGAGGGCGATGAAACAATCGTTGAGACGGCTAGAGCGCCAGTGGCGGATAACTCATTCTGAATCTGACCGGACACAGGTGAGAGCTCAATGTCGAGCCTACCGAGTGGCGGTAGCGACGGCGAAGAAGACTTTCTTCACCGCCTCTATTGCATCTGCAGAAAACAGCAGCAGGAGACTTTTTCAGGTGGTTCGCAATTTAGCAGAACCACCTGCTCCATCAGGGCCCAGTACGGGCCACATGTTGTTGTTCAGTCGTTCAGTCGTGTCCGACTCTTCGTGACCCCATGGACCAGAGCACGCCAGGCACGCCTATCCTTCACTGCCTCTCGCAGTTTGGCCAAACTCATGTTAGTAGCTTCGAGAACACTGTCCAACCATCTCGTCCTTTGTCGTCCCCTTCTCCTTGTGCCCTCAACCTTTCCCAACATCAGGGTCTTTTCTATTCTACTCTTCTCATGAGGTGGCCAAAGTACTGGAGCCTTAACCTCAGGATCTGTCCTTCTAGTGAGCACTCAGGGCTGATTTCTTTAAGAATGGATAGGTTTGATCTTCTTGCAGTCCATGGGACTCTCAAGAGTCTCCTCCAGCACCATAATTCAAAAGCATCAATTCTTCGGCGATCAGCCTTCTTTATGGTCCAGCTCTCACTTCCGTACATTACTACTGGGAAAACCATAGCTTTAACTATACGGACCTTTGTTGGCAAGGTGATGTCTTTGCTTTTTAAGATGCTGTCTAGGTTTGTCATTGCTTTTCTCCCAAGACCACATGCTCTCCTGCAATGATTTTGCAAAGTTTTTTGCAGATAAAGTCGCTCAGATTCGGGAAGAGGTAGACTCCAATGTGGGAGCAGGGCCGGGGCGGGAGAGTGCTAGAGTCCTGTCTAGTCCAGTTGTGTGGGATCAATTCCAATCTGTTACCTCTGAGGATGTGGACAGGCTGCTTGGACGAGTGAAGCCAACCACCTGTCTCCTTGATCCTTGCCCATCCTGGCTTATAAAAGCTAGCCGGGAAGGGCTGGGCGATGGGCTTTGCGGGGTGGTGAATGCTTCTCTTTGCGAGGGAGCCTTCCCAGACCCGCTAAAAGAGGCGGTTATTAAACCGCTTCTTAAAAAACCATCTTTGGATGTGGCCAATATGGCCAACTATCGCCCAGTCTCAAATCTTCCATTCTTGGGCAAGGTGATTGAGCGCGTGGTTGCTGAACAACTCCAGGCACGCCTGGAAGAAGCGGACCATTTGGATCCCTTCCAATCGGGATTCAGACCTCATCACGGGACTGAAACTGCCTTGGTCGCACTGGTTGATGATCTCCGGCGGGCTAGGGACAAAGGTGAGAGCTGTTTCCTAGTTCTGCTGGATCTCTCAGCGGCCTTTGACACCATCGACCATAACATCCTTCTGGACCGTCTAGAGGGGTTGGGAGCTGGGGGCACTGTTATACAGTGGTTCCGCTCCTTCCTCTTGGGCCGTGTTCAGAAAGTGGTGGTGGGGGATGAGTGTTCAGACCCCTGGGCTCTCACTTGTGGGGTACCTCAGGGTTCCGTCCTCTCCCCCATGCTTTTTAACATCTATATGCAGCCGCTGGGAGAGATCATCAGGGGGTTTGGGCTGGGTGTCCATCAGTATGCGGATGATACCCAGCTCTACCTCTCTTTCAAATCAGAACCAGTGAAGGCGGTGAAGGTCCTGTGTGAGTGTCTGGAGGCGGTTGGAGGATGGATGGCGGCTAACAGATTGAGGTTGAATCCTGACAAGACAGAAGTACTGTTTTTGGGGGACAGGAGGCGGGCAGGTGTGGAGGACTCCCTGGTCCTGAATGGGGTAACTGTGCCCCTGAAGGACCAGGTGCGCAGCCTGGGAGTCATCTTGGACTCACAGCTGTCCATGGAGGCGCAGGTTAATTCTGTATCCAGGGCAGCTGTCTACCAGCTCCATCTGGTACGCAGACTGAGACCCTACCTGCCCGCGGACTGTCTCGCCAGAGTGGTGCATGCTCTAGTTATCTCCCGCTTGGACTACTGCAATGCGCTCTACGTGGGGCTACCTTTGAAAGTGACCCGGAAACTACAATTAATCCAGAATGCGGCAGCTAGACTGGTGACTGGGAGCGGCCGCCGAGACCACATAACACCGGTCTTGAAAGACCTACACTGGCTCCCAGTACGTTTCCGAGCACAATTCAAAGTGTTGGTGCTGACCTTTAAAGCCCTAAATGGCTTCGGTCCAGTATACCTGAAGGAGCGTCTCCACCCCCATCATTCTGCCCGGACACTGAGGTCCAGTGCCGAGGGCCTTCTGGCGGTTCCCTCACTACGAGAAGCCAAGTTACAGGGAACCAGGCAGAGGGCCTTCTCGGTAGTGGCACCCGCCCTGTGGAACGCCCTCCCTTCAGATGTCAAAGAGAACAACAACTACCAGACCTTTAGAAGACATCTGAAGGCAGCCCTGTTTAGGGAAGCTTTTAATGCTTAATAGATTGTTGTATTTTAATGTTCTGCTGAAAGCCGCCCAGAGTGGCTGGGGAAACCCAGCCAGATGGGCGGGGTATAAATAATAAATTATTATTATTATTATTATTATTATGTGTCGGCAACCCTGCAATCTCTCACTGGTCAGGGATTGGTGTGTGTGTAGCTGTATAAAATGTATCCAACGGCAGTGGCAGGGTAAGTAGGCACGAGGGTTCTGGCAGAGTCCTAGAGCCTTCCCACATCCTTCCCAAAGCTGGGGAAAGCGCTAACTCAGCTTTGGGAAGGAGGCAGGAGGAGGAGTCCAGGGTGGCGAATAGATTGTCAGTGTCCTGGATCAAGAATTCTGAAGCAGAAGACTGATCAATACATTTTAATAGTCTATAGTTGCCCCAGCCATTCTGGGCAGCTTCCAACACTCATAAGACATAATAAAACATCGGGGCTTCATTCTCTGCACTGCTACAATGGCCCAAAGTAGTGTTGTAGTGATGGCATTGGATTTCTGCCTTCTTAACTTGATTTGCAAAGACTAGTCCTCCCTCCACCTGTGTTTTTCAGGGCACTGCATGGATTGGGGTTGTCGATGCTGGTGGAGCTACCGTAACCACGTACAACGTCACAGCGGGCCAGGTCATTTTCTTCCCTCGAAACACGGTGCATTGGCTCAAGAACGTCGGTACAGAAGACTGTCTGTTCTTGCTGTTCTTCACAACCCATGAAGAGCTTCAAACTCTGGATCTGGATGATACGTTTTTCTTAACACCTGAAGACATAGCAGCAAGGTCACTAAAGGTCTGTACAACATAAACTCTTTAGTGCTAGATTGAAACAAATCTGGGGGCGGGGGGAATGATTGCTGTTCATTCCTTTTCAGCATTATACTACAGGTTTTCCCAAGTGGTCAGGCAAGCAAATGTGCGGATTAGCCCTGAGTTGTTTCTGTTCCTGATGCTACACTGGAATGCAGCTGTATTGTGAAAATCTTTGTAATCTGCTTTAAGAGCCTGTTGGGGCTATGGCATGGGATATGGGCCCCTCCAGATAGCCTTTTAATTATGCATTTATGATTGTTCATACATACAATGCTATTGGGGTGGTCACACAAGATTCCACTTTCCTTTCTAATTGCACCTGCAGACGTTTTTGGCCACCACCACCCCGCTTCATTTCCAAGCAGCAAATTTCATTTCCTACTGAAATACTGCAACTTTTCTTACCACAAATTGTTCTGGGGTGTGGGTGTTCTTTTTTGGTTCCTTTTTTTGTTGTGCTTAAGCCCCTCTAGAAAGCAGTTAGGTGGCATCATTGGGGAAGCTTCTCGGAACAACTAATAAAGCAGAATACACCCACCATTAATGCACAGTTATTTTAGTCGAGAACATGTTGCAGAATACACCTGTAATTTAAAAAACGAATCAGTCTGGAGAGGTTCCACAAGCTGGGCAAACACTCCTTGTGCTAAGCGAGGTGGGTGGGTGGATTGGAAGAGGAAGAGATGTCTCTCCGCCCAGGTCTCCTGGATGAGCAAGTCTCCTGACAGCTGCTGAAGGCGGAGAGCAGAGGTTTTACTGGGTGCAGAGCCTTAGGGATGTTGCAGGAAGTGTCCCAACTATGTTGTAGAATGGAAGGTGAGAGGTGGGGGGGCACCTATTTTGGGCATTGCACAGGACTCCACTGAAATTTGAGACCCCAAAGACCACCACTATGGGGAGGACATGCAACAATTTGGTCCTGATTGAGCCCCAAACCTCCTACATCCATCCCCCTCACCATCTATTGCAAGCAGCAGGGCTGAAGATGCACCTTTGGCCCCACGGCACTGCAAAAGCAGAGGATTAGAATTTGCATTGCACCCTAAATAAGTGAAGAGCAACAGCGAACACTGTGTTTTTCATTCCAGAATGATCCCAAGCCACCTGTAGAAGAAACTGACAACTGGCTTCCTCCATGTCCATGCAGGATGTTTTATTTTTTTTATTTTTTTAAAGAAGCCTTTAAAGTATTTCACTTGTTTTTGAAAATTTGGTTTCCCCCCCTTCCCATCTCTTTTAGGGCTAAAACTGTCGGTCTGCATTTCTTAGTGCAGAAAATTTTGATCTGATGTGTAGAGATCTTTCCTATTCTGCTTAATTAAAGAAGCTTCTGTAAGCTTTTCTGTGTGAAAGAAACAAGCAGAAGGTTACTGATGTTTGGGTTATTCCTTCAGAGAAGCTGAGTACAACTGGTTTAAACTGGTTCTGTTATCTCTTTCTGTCAAGGTCATGCTGACTATAATAGTGAGGCCAGAAGGAGCCTGGGTCTCACTCTCTCTTTCTATCTCTCTTCCTTCTGGTGTGGTGTTCTGTACATAGTATGTTTAGTGTGAAGGTTTAGTCTTATTATAAGTTATTGTAAATTTAAGCTAAGTCTGCTGCAACTGGATTTTTTATAGACAGTGCCAATCCTGAATGTATTGGATTTGTGACCATTATGCTCATTTGCCTTCAGTAGCAGTAAAGCTCTGCTGGATGAAATATTAATTGCCTCTGATGTAGTTTTTTGGGAATCCCGCAACGTGTTTAAGTTGTTACTCTGCTAACTACACATTGGAATCTGCTCTGGATCAATATTGAGTAGGATTTCAATGACAAAAACAAACTCCTCTAGCTGGAGCTCCTTTAAGTCACTGCTGCTGAGAAGCTAAATGCAACGTTTGCTGCATGTTTTCTAGCCTCAAGGTGGAGTAGCCTTCATCAGGTCTTTCCAGAAGCAAGCAGAAGACCAAGCCGTCAACCTTCCTCCAAACCTAGCAGAGCTTGTTCAGAATCCCAACTACCAGCAGTCCCCAGACCCGTTTGTGTGGCAGTACTTCTTTGACCTCAAAGGTACTTCAGAGAAAGCTGAGATGGCGTTAACAAGGACCTTTGTTTCCAGACAGTTAGCAATGTGGGTCACCTTAGGAACATTCTCCTGGGCTTCTGATGCAGCAAGGAGCCAGTGGCATCCATTTGCTACCCAAGATGTTTCCAGACATTCTCAGAGACCCAGCCAGGAAAGGATTGCCCTGGTTCCACAGTTTGTTCCAGAGCATAGGCAAAGCTGGATACAGAAACTCTTCTGTCTGCAAAACCAAGCAGCTGAGCTTATTCCTAATTAAATGCCTATGGAGGAATCAAATATTCTCTTTTTAAAGCCTTGATTTTTTAAAGAAACCCTCTTGGGTGGTAAGATCGGCACTCAGGTAGGGTTATCATACGTCCGAACATACCCGGAATACTGCAGTCAGAAGCAGTGTCTGGGCATAAATTGGCAAAATGTCCAGGAAAATCTGGACATATGGTAACCCAGTGTTGTTTTTGCTGACTTTCCTTAAAAATAGCTCAAAACGTCAATTTTTATGTGTCCAGGTTTTCACTTTTTGAAAAATGGCAACCCTAACTCAGGACTCTCTTAGTAGTTCTATCACCCTTGGAACTTGGGAAGGGGTGGAGGAAGGCTGGGAAAGTGTCTTCTCTTTCTCCCTAAGCTATGGAGTTCTGCCCCCACAGAGGTAGAGTATGTCTGGCACTTCTGCATCCAGAACATGCAGTCTGCCGCTAAGCGATGGCAAATCTCTCAGAACAGCAAGGATGGCTTAGCGAGCGATGTAAGCTAATAAATATTCTGTGAAGATCGTGAACTAGGTCTCCCAAGCTTTTCTGATTGTTGAGGATGCTGCGTTTGCCCTCCATTCAGGGTCAACTGAGTTCCGTTTCCCCGGGGGAATAATCCAGTTCGCTCGGTATGTGAAAGATGGAAAAGGCTTGAGTACGAATGAAAGAATTTACAGCGAGTTTCTCCATTCAGTAAGTATTGAGATAAAAAGCACTGCCTGTTATAGTGGATGAGACCATGGAGATCTGAGTCAAATGTTCCATTTGGGGAGCAATACAGACCAGGTGGCGCTGTGGGTTAAACCACAGAGCCTAGGGCTTGCTGATCAGAAGGTCAGCGGTTCGAATCCCTGTGACGGAGTGAGCTCCCGTTGCTCGGTCCCAGCTCCTGCCCACCTAGCAGTTCGAAAGCACGTCAAAGTGCAAGTAGATAAATAGGAACCGTTATGGCGGGAAGGTAAACCGCATTTCCGTGTGCTGCTCTGGTTCGCCAGAAGCGGCTTTGTCATGCTGGCCACATGACCTGGAAGCTGTACGCCAGCTCCCTCGGCCACTAAAGCAAAATGAGCGCCACAACCCCAGAGTCGGACACAACTGGACCTAATGGTCAGGGGTCCCTTTACCTTTACAGAAACCCTGCCCACAGCTGTCTCTGCATGGGCTCAAACCACCAACCTTCTGGTTAACAGTCAGTTGCGCTGACCCATGGAGCCACCTGAGATCTCTAGTGTTGTTGGACTCCAACTCCCATCAGCCCCAGCCAACATGGCCAGTGGTCAGGGATGATGGGAGCTGGAGTCCAACAAATATCTGCAGGGCCACCTGTTCCCAACCCCTGTTTTAATACTTTGAGACACCCTGTTGTTATTTTGCACAACCTCACATGCTCACATGCTTTTGTTTGCTCTCCTTGCTCTCAGAAGGAAGATGCTCTTACTTTGGGGACACTCAGGATCTATAGCAATGGTCTACGGCAGCCCCACTTTCATTTCAATGCCAACGAGATGGGATACGTCATCAGTGGGTGCGGAAAGGTAGCTATTTAACTTAAACCACTGTGATATAAACCGTTCTGAGTTCTCCTTGGGTAAGGAATAGGTGCTTAGCTATTGGCAGGAAGCAGAAACTCTCATGATATTGTTTTGGACTCCTGCTGAACACCTTTTTATTTCATCCCCCCCCCCCCAGTTATATTTTATTAAATTTTTGCAAGTTTCACATATACATTCCAATACATATTAATTTTTTCTTTTGTTTTTGTTAACCTCCCATCCCATTATCCATGGTGTTTTTTTTAATTTCTCCCTCTTTGCTGCACCTTATCTTCCATCTCTAACACCATAATTGTTTTTATTTCAGCAATCCTACCCAGGCATGCAGTTTAGTTATACATTCCCCTACAGTTTTGCTGCTTTTTATCTGAGTTTTATTGGTGATTATTTTATGTATATTTGTTTTTTTTAACAGTTTTGCTGATTTAATCATGTTTTATTGGTAATGTTATTATGTACGTCAATTATGGATTTTTCTGCTTATGCAGTCTATAAGCTTTTCTATAAAAAAAGTTATGAATATTTTCAAAGAAGAAATGTCAGCATTTGGGGCTGGTGGCAAGGAAGCTAGCAGGGTTAGTCAACCTGGTGCCTTCAAGATAGTGAACTACAACTCCCATCAGCCACAGAAAACATGACTAGAATGATGGGAGTTGTAGTCCAATATCTGGTAGGCACCCAGTGACTGTTGCTGGGCTAGGAGAATCAAACTGTTCCTAGCTCTGCTTCTTTCCAGTTTTATGCAAGGCAGAGTTGGGAAAGAAATCTTGGAGCTCCATAGCCTTGCACATCAGGTTGTCTACAAGTCCTGTCCCACAAGGGAGGTCATTCTCCTGTATCCATTGTGCTCTTCCTCCTGGTCCCTCCTGTCCCCTTACACAGCTTTATAACAGTATATGAGGGAGAAAAAATAATTTCTCTACACCAGGCCCATCCAACTACCAAGAGACTGCGATCTACTCCCAGTATAAAGAAAACTGGCAGTGATCTACCCATTGTCATTGAGGATTGACCACAGTTGTTGAGCTTTTTTTGGGGGGGGGAGCACAGTTGTTGAGCTTTTTTGGGGGAGACAAGAGTTGTTGAGCTTTTTTTTTGGGAAACAGCTTCTATACAGGGGTATGACATAAATCACTAACCTGGAAAACCGCACGCAGCGCTAAAGCTGTACAACGTATTCAACATCGCAAAGTGATAGCGCCAAACTCTGCCCACAGGGACAGAGCAGGGGGGACGGGTGGAGAAATTTATTCCACAGTTCTTTTATTCCCACAATCGATAAGGGTCGTGCGATCGACCATTATCGATGGGGGATCTACATGTCAATCACGGCCAACCGGTTGGACATGTCTGCTCTACACCAAGAATAATGTCCTCTATCATGTCCCTCCCTTGCTCACCTTTTCTCTAAACTAAAAAGCCCCAGATGTGGTCGCATTTCTTCATAGGGGAATTGCTGCTCTATCTTCTGGATCATTCTATTTCCCCCTTTTCTGAACCTTCGGCTCTGGGAGACATTACAGACGCCTGGATTTGTGACATTTTTCATGAAGTCCATTGAGAACCACAGATTCAGTTGGATGGATGTTGGGGTGTATTTCCTTGTTGGTGCATTCTCTCTCCAGGTGGGCATTATCGTTTCACCATCACTCACCACTGACTTCACCATTGGCGTTGGAGATGTCGTGTTTTTCCCCGTTGGAACCCAACACTACATCAAGAGCACATGCGACGAAGAGTTGCTTTTCATTTTGGCATTCAGCACTGCGAACCAGGTAGGAAATCTGTGCTTGACTTCCTAGGTAAACTGCCGGGTCAGATACAGTTAAGCCACAGTTAAGTCAGTGGGGTGTGTTATTGTGAACCACAATCAACGTTATAAAGCTTTTGCAGGATTGGGGAGAAAAAAAAATACCATACATTAGCGATGGGGAAGAAATTTTACTCAGTTCGCATTTAAAGGCAGATCTGCCTAATTTGTGCTTTCTGAACCAATACACAAAAAACCCAAACATTTGAATTTTTCTGAATTTTGCAATGCAGTTCTCCAGCAAAGTAATGTGCATCTACTAAAGTAGGTGTAAAAATGCACATATTAATGAAAATAACATGGGAAAGTGCATTATATTAGGTACACTGCTTTGCAAAAGCACATATCTAAGGTAAAAGTACATACAAAGATGTGAGTATTTGGCGAAATTATCACGAAAATGCTGATGAATTTTCACAATAACTTACAATTTATTTACAGTATTTATTTATTTGCAAAGCAATGTGGAAATGTAGAGAACGGAACGTAAGGCTGGAAAAATTAGAAATGGAGAGAAACCAACTGAAATTTGCCCATCCGTATTATACATGATTGTACATATTACATAAGATGGTAATTTAAAAAGTTTTCCATGAAAAATGTGTGTGCGTTACTGTGAAACGAGCGTAAACTCCCCCATCCCAATTCAAATGCTGTTGGGTTTGTTTTTTTTTGTAGCTGCAAACCCTTGACATGGATGACTATTTCCACCGCACGCCAGACCATATACTAGCCCAGCTTTTCTTCAAAAAGCAGGACGAATTTAAGAAGATTCCACATTTTAACGAGGATCAGGCAATTAATCTACCGTAGCAGCTTCACTGCAGCAACGAAGAAGTCCGCATGAAACCACTTGTTATTAATAATGTTAATGCTACCTTGGAAGAGTTTTTCGAGTTGTTATTTACTTCTTTATAAAGTAAAAGGAGTCAGGGCTTGCATTGCGTTTTCCTAATAATAATAATTTATTTATACCCTGCCCATCCGGCTGGGTTTCCCCAGCCACTCTGGGCGGCTTCTAACAAAAGATTAAAAATACATTAAAACATCAGTCATTAAAAACTTCCCTAAACAGGGCTGCCTTCAGATGTCTTCTAAACGTCAGGTGGTTGTTTATTTCCTTGACATCTGATGGGAGGGCATTCCACAGGGCAGGTGCCACTGCCGAGAAGGCCCTCTGGTTCCCTGTAACCTGACTTCTCGCAGTGAGGGAACCGCCCGAAGGCCCTCAGAGCTGGACCTCAGTGCCCGGGCTGAATGATGGGGGTGGAGACGCTCCTTCATAATGTCAGCTTATTCTCTACATGACGGGCTACAATATAAGGCAAAGGAACTTATAAGAAGATGTGCACACTTACCCTGTTGTCATGGTTAGCTTGACCCTATCTCATACACAAGGGTTGCCAACATTTTTGGATTCATGGGCCACATATTGAGGCAGAAGAGTGGAGAAAGCGCGCAAACCTTGTGGGGAGGCATCGCCAGCGCAATTGTACCCATTGGCACTGTCTTGGCATTACCAGGATTATAGTGTACTCTGCCAGATGTGAAGGAAAACCACATTACTAGAACTTAGCGAGCATGAATGAGAGCAATAAATGGAAGTGTTTAGACTTACGATCCATTTGAAATGCAATGTAATAATCATAGAAATACAGTCATACCTCGGGTTACGGCCACTTCAGGTTCCGCGATTTCGGGTTGCGCACCGCACTGAACCCGGAAGTAATGGAACGGGTTAGTTCCAGGTTTCGGTGCTCGCGCATGCGCATGCGCAGAAGCGCTAAATCACGCTTTGCGCATGCGCAGAAGCGCCAAATTGCATCATGCGCGTGCGCAGACGCGGCGGCTCGGTTTGCGAACGCTGCGGGTTGCAAACGCACCTCCCGCACGGATCGCATTCGCAACCCAAGTGTCCACTGTAAAACAAAACAAGACGTTTTTGCGGTGGGGGAGCAGGTTGGGTCCTACATTGTCCTTCCTTTCATGAAAGGGCTTATTTCATCTGCAGAAATGACTGCAATCCAGCAGAGACTCCTGTCGGTAGAAAGAAGAGGAACGAGAATTTTTGCTTTTTTCCCCTGCTGGGCCACCTCCCACACTGTCCTGGAGGGTCTTCTCTATCCTCCAGAGCAAATTTTCAGGGAACTATAGGAGGAAATAGGGATAATTTTAAGAATCTGCCTCAGCCCCAACCCCTTCTGTCCTCGGGAGCCTTCCATGAAGGCCAGTGTGGTGTAGTGGTTAAGAGCGGTAGACTCGTAATCTGGTGAACCGGGTTCGCGTCTCCGCTCCTCCACATGCAGCTGCTGAGTGACCTTGGGCTAGTCACCTTTCTTTGAAGTCTCTCAGCCCCACTCACCTCACAGAGTGTTTGTTGTGGAGGAGGAAGGGAAAGGAGAATGTTAGCCACTTTGAGACTCCTTCGGGTAGTGATAAAGCGGGATATCAAATCCAAACTCTTCTTCTTCATGAGTTAAGTCCCAATCATAGAAACTCTGCATCTAAGCCAGCGTATTTTTTTCATCATTCCCTACTGAAGTTCCTCAATAATGGGGTTGGGATGGGGGAGAAATCCAACTGTTTGCATTTAATTTACCTCATCCGCGCCCTTCCTCCAAAAATACATGAACTGAACTGATGTGGAAATGTGGTGAGCTGAACTTATGATTGGAAAAACGAGAACCGAGAGAAATCGAAACTGACATGTATTTGCTCATTCCTGCGTTGAAGTGATAATTTCCCCTCAAATACATACATTCCTTCCCCCACTTTCAGATCCTCAAGTGAATGCTGTAAGCAAACTTTGGAAAACAGCGCTGCAATTATTGTAATTTGAACAACACTGTAGCTTTCTACTACATTGCAATTAGGTGGTGATTAGTTTTCATTTAGGGATGTGGAATTAACAGATGGCGAAATGTATTTGTGGGATGTGATCACATAGTAGTCACTCATTCGGGTTTTTCCTCATGCCCTGGGGGCATGACACTACAAAAATTGGCTGTAAGCCTGCAGCCCAATTCACCCTTACTTGGGGATAAGCATCTATGACTTATCATGGGAGCAGAAGAATTTTCACCACTAGTAAGACCCCTTTTTATATGAGGTCTCGCCACACCAAAGAATAATGATAGTTTGCCACCAGCCAGGTTGAACCTCTGGAAACAGCCCTGCCTGTCCAACTGTTTGAGGAGCTTTTAAGCCCCTCTATTAAGGTATCCTCTCTTAAGATATCCTCTCTGAGATCCAGTGTGGTGTAGTGGTTAAGAGCGGTAGTCTTGTAATCTGGTGAACCGGGTTCAATTCCCCGCTCCTCCACATGCAGCTGCTGGGTGACCTTGGGCTAGTCGCACTTCTCTGAAGTCTCTCAGCCCCACTCACCTCACAGAGTGTTTGTTGTGGGGGAGGAAGGGAAAGGAGAATGTGAGCCGCTTTGAGACTCCTTTGGGTAGTGATAAAGCGGGATATCAAATCCAAACTCTTCTTCTTCTTCTTCTTAAGCCCAGCTCTGGAAGAAAGTAAAACAAGCGGGGCTTTCGATTTTCTTTCCCAAAGCCAAGTGGATGCAGACTTTAGAGATAAATCCCCAAGAAACACCTAGTATAACCAATCAAGCCAGGTGTCAAAGCTTATAGAATTTTATTTGTGGGGGAAAGGAATAAACACACTCTCTCTCTCACGCACAAAAATAATTGTGTTTTATCTACCTTAGCTAGAAAGCTTGAGCAGAGTCCTGGGTTTCAGAGCATGTGCAGAGTTCCTTGCAGAAGAGAGGTTCTGAGGGAACATAAGCACACCTTTGGACACCTCACCCGGATAGAGGAGACTGAGACTGAGGGCGACACCTCATTTATGTATAGGAATCTGAGACCAGTAAAAACAGGCCTCTTCAAAGGGATGAATTGGGCCAACTGCAAGAAAAACTTCCTCTCTGAAGTAAGTGGTAAAACTGGCCTGTCAGAAATTTACTTAGGGGCTGCTCCAAACTCCTTAATGCTTCTGAACATGTACATTGCAAAAGGGCCAGACAGTTCCGACCAGTCAAGTTATTGTAAAAAGGGGGATTAAAGCCAAGAATGTGGAATGAAGATAAGGAGGGATATTTGTCTATTCAGGATTCACCCCACAGGTGCCAAATTGCAGTTGCTCAACAGGGGGCTGCCAGTCTACATAAGAATATAGTTTGTCATAGCCTCACTGGGCTTAGACCCGATCTATCCATGTAGGGAGGTCAGGAGGCAGAACGTACCATTTCAGATTCCAGGTGGGAAGGTTCCATTTTTGAATGTGCTTTTGTAGTGAAAGCTCATTGCAAATAACAAAAACCAGCACATCTGGAATAGACCTTTTCTCTTTCCAAGCCGCTTTAGTTTGTTTTGTGTTGCATGTGTAGACAGAGCCTTGCTCCTCATTGAAAACTATGGAATAGGACGTTAGCAATGCTTTTCTGTTGGCTGGATTGCACTCTGCACCATGAGCAGCATTGCAGCACACAGACATTTACCGGTAGAATGCAGAGCATTTCCTGGCATGGGCTGTAGTGAGTCCTTGCTGAAATTTGATATTTTGACCTCCGATATGCCAATCATCATATTTAATGAAGCTTGCACCAGTGAAACATATTGAAGGCTAAGACCTTAAAAGTAAACTTTCACTTTATGTAACATGCGCAGAATATTGTTTTTAAGTGTTTGCAGAAGCCAGCTGTCCCCAGGAACAATGCAATTCAAAGGTTTCACTTAACAGGCAAGAATTATTAGCCCAAGTTTGTTAGAAGGCAGCAAATCCCATAATTCCGGGTAATTTTATAGGGGTTTAGCCAGCAGGTGGCATCGTACATCAGTAAAGATCTCTATCTGTAAACTATTTAACGGAATAATTTGTCTAAGTAGGCAAAGGAAACATGTCAAGCCCAGGATAGCTATGGTTAAAATGAAAGCTATGGGCAGTTGAATTCGTTATGTACATATAAGTGAATAGCCTCAATGCATGCCACAACTCTGTTGAAGATTTAAGGCATAAAAGTCCTGGAAGAAAAGACTGAAGCTGCAGAAAAGGCAAGGAGACCTTTGCCACGCTTTTCCTCGCAATGGCATTGTGAAATGGACACAACACTTTCCAGGGCTCAGGAGTAGCTTGTGCCTGAAAGCTATTCCCCAAGAAACCAAGTTACGGTTTATACCAAGGTGTGCTGCAATCCATGTCCTCAAGCAGCAATAGTTTAAGAGTACATTTCTTCACTTCTGTATTTATTTAGCCGAGTGCAAGGCATCAAATGAAGCCGTGGAAATGGGTCCCATTTTACAGCTGCCATTTTGAAACTGACAGAGGAGTGAGTTGGCATTCTGGGCAGTGTGGAAGTGAAGAACCGGTGGACTAAGCTACTGTTACTTCAGTGTATTATCGCTATTGCTATTATTTCTTAAATTTGTATACCGCCCTATACTTGTAGATCTCAGGGCGGTTCACAATGTAAAATCACAATATAAAAAACCACAAAATACTTAATAAAACAACTTAATAAACACCCCCCTTTCCACAACACACTTAAAAGGGTATTGGATGATAATCAGCCAAAGGCCTGCTTGAAGAGCAACATTATTGCCTGGCATCTAAAGAAGTATAATGAAGGTGCCAGGCGAACCTCCCTGGGGAGAGCATTCCACAAACGGGGAGCCACTGCAGAAAAGACTCCGTTCTGCCTCATAGGGTTCAATTATTTAGTGATATCAAATCTGTGTATTAGTATTAGGTAGAAGGAATAATAATGCTGCAACTTTAAGAAAAGGTAGTGCCTTTCCCCTTTCCAGATCTCAAGGCAGGCTGGGAAAGGAAGGCATAGTAATATACTAGTTTCTTTTGGCTACTTCCACAGCGGGAAAAACTTGTCTCTTCTTTGCAACCTAGTTCTGTTTAGTTCTTGCAAGCCCAGGAAGAGGGGTAGACTCCCTTATTCCTACAGAACTTCATAAACAGCTTCCTAACCATGTTCATTCAGAGCCAAAAGAACAGGCTACTGGAATGTGAGTAAATACCTCTACGTGTGCCTTGTGAGTTTCAATAGAATACATGTTTGAGAGCTTTGTGGAGTTTTGTTTATACTAATCATATTGAGAGAAGTCTCAGGACGGAACAGACCTGTTCTCGTGTTGTCACCTTCAGGAGCTCTAGCGGAGGAGACATGTGAAGAAGGGCCTCAGAAGATGATCTCAAGGTCTGGGTAGGTTAGGGCCGGACATTACTGGGATTTCAAAGGCGGAATTGATGTCGGGGGTGGGGTGGGGCAATTTCAAAACTTTGGTGCTTTGCCCTTGATCTTAGGCAAATCAATCAACAAATTTCGGGTTTTCCTTAAAAAAGCTCAACAACTTTTGGGGTGTCCTGGTTTTTTACTTTTTGAAATACAGCAACCCTAGGGTAGGTTCATATGGAGAGATGTGGTCCATGAGGTATTGCAGTCTTGAGCCATTTAAGGCTTTATTGGTCAAAACCAGCACTTTGAATTGGGCCCCAAAACTAATTGGTAGCCAGTGCAGTCAGACCAGGATATATTTATTTAAAATATATATACAGTGGTACCTCGGGTTACAAACACCTCGGGTTACAAACACTTTGGGTTACAGACTCCGTTAACCTGGAAGTAGTACCTCGGGTTGAGAACTTTACCTCAGAATGAGAACAGAAATCATGTGGTGGCAGCGGGAGGCCCCATTAGCTAAAGTGTTACCTCAGGTTAAGAACGGTTTCAGGTTAGAGAACGGACCTCCGGAACGAATTAAGTTTGTAACCAGAATTAAGTTTGTAACCAGATGGAAACCACCTTTCCATCTATCAGGGTTGGCGAGGCAGTTTGAAATAAATATAAAACGGAAGCCCTGCTTGCATGCAGTGCATACTGGGTGACATGGAAAACGATGCTGTTTTATATCCCCAGCTGAGGAAGAGGCAGCAAGTCTCTGAATCATAAGTAAGAAGAGGCTGTTGCACTCAAGTCCTGCATGTGGGCTTCTCAAAGGTATCTAGTTGGCCACTGTGAAAACAAGAGGGTTGGGCTAGATGGGCCTTTTGCCTGAACTAGCAGGGCTCTCCTTATGAGGTGGCAGATTAACTCCCGTCTCCCCAAGTTCCACTTTCCTGGACTCATAATAAAATCCCTATCAATTAGAATGATGTCTACTGTGTCATTGCTCAGAGCAGTTCTTTCCAGCAGGTGTCTCTCTTGAGCTTATTTTTATGACTGGTTAAGAGTAACCTTGCAAAACTATAATTTTTCCAGAGGAAATCCTTGTCCAGATCTTGAGTTAAAGTGCATTGCCCTCATAGAATAGCATATAGTGCGTATCCAGACTACACTGCACGGTGGCTGGGGAGAAGGAGGAGATCTTGTGCACTGTGCCCAAGTTGCTCAGAGCGACACTTTGAAAAGTCAGGAGATGAACATGAAGTCACTGTTTATACTTGCGATGAAGCTCATTGTTATTCATATTTTTTGCACCCTGCAGTCATCAAACTGTGATCTTTGTGGTGCCTGAAGGAGAGCTAGTGGCTATTTTATTTGACAGGGCATCAAGTCCAACCTCTTGCAATGCAGGAATCACAGCTAGATCATACAGGGCAGATGGCTTAAAAACCTCCAGTGAAGGGGAGTCCACCACCTCCCTAAGGAGTCCGTTCCACTGTCGAACAGCTTTTAGAAATACTTTCTGATGTTGAGTCTGAATCTCCTTGTAACTAGAAGCCATTGGTTTGGTTTCTAGGCTCCAGAGCAGGAGAAAACAAGCTTGTGCCATTTTCATGTGACTGCCTTTCAGATATTTGAAAATGACTATCATATCTCCTCTCAGCCTCCTCTTTTCCAGGCTAAACACACCAGACTGCTTCAACCATTCCTCATAAGGCTTGTTTTTCAGGCCCTTGATCATCTTGGTTGCCCTCCCCTGCACTTTCCAGCTTGCCAATATCCTTCTTAAATGGTGGCACCCAGAACCGGACATAGTAGTTCCACGTGTGGTCTGACCAAGGCAGAATAAAGCGGGAATATTACCGGTACTTCCCCTGATCAGGTCACAGGTTCTGTTGATGCAACCTAGAAATAGCTCATTGTTTGGCTAGTTAGCTGACTTACCACCAGTTTAAGCTGATGTTCATTGTATGGTGTTCATGCATTGTTTAATGTATTCAATGGCATTGGCAATTGGATTTTCTTTTTTAAAACACAAAGGTACTTTATTTTTAGACAAAAATAGGAAACAAATATTTAATACTGAAACACAGGTGAATACATTAATATCAGTGTACTTCTCCATCCAAAAACCAATGATAGGAACTCATTCTATAGTTGTATATCATTTTATAGTTGTTGTCTTCTTGACATCACACCCTGTTGATCATCTAACATGAAACAACTATTCCATATTTTATTCACTCAAAGGCTGGAGGACGTAGAATAGAAACCTCAAATTCTTTCTCACAGCCAGAGAGTAAGTGAGGGGTTTGGTATAAAATACATGACCATTGCATTGCTAACTGGGTGCATTAACCCCTGCTATTGCTAACTAAAGGTCATTGCTATGGAATAGTTTGACAAGCTGCACTCGAATGCTTTAGGTAGGGTTGTAGTGCAGGGTTTAGGTTCCTGATGGTCTGGGCTTAGGTTCCTGATCATCCTTTGACATTATGGAATATTGGCGGAGGGCTGTTGAGGAATGAAGATTTAAAAAGACTGTCTGAAAATCTGCTCCAGTCAGTGACAAGAGTTATATGTCTAATATTGCTATAGCCCTGAGGGAAAGTTTGGGAATAATATTATTTTTTCACTGAGAAAGTAAACAGTGAATATATTTCTAGGATATTTTCTTCTGGTATATATTTATGGCTGACTTATGCACAGGAATAATATTTACATTAAGCTGTTGATATGGATTGCCAGCAAAGTCCCAAGAAAAAGTCTACAGTTCAAAAAGTTGTAAACTTAGTTTTATATTTTTGCAAGGAATAAACCAGGTGGGAAAACTAGGTAGTAGTATTTTAATAATTTAATTTGCTTTTTTCTGCTCTTTCTCTGTTAAATATATATATTAGCAGCAACTGCTTTAGGGCTGTGCTAAAACCAGGGAAGAGAAGGTTTGTTTCAACAGAAACTTTCCCATTGTGAAATGTACTTCTCCTTTTTAACGGAGAGTTTTTTAGTAGATAAGTTTTGTGGCACTTCCCCCCATTATTCAGAGTATAGGCAGGCAGCATTGTCTTCACTCTCATCTGGCTTTGTGACATCATCATGTGACCAAATCTGACTGGCTGCATGGCATTGTCAGGAAGTCTGCTTAGAGAGAAGGCTAGGCTTCGTTCTCTTATTGTTTCATATTCATGATGGTGACGTACTGCTAAGCCTAGCTGGCTGCATTGGGGGCTTACACTGTCTTTGATTAAGACTAAGCAAAATAAAAAAATTCCTTCCAATAGCACCTTAGAGACCAACTAAGTTGTTCTTGGTATGAGCTTTCGTGTGCATGCACACTTCTGAAGAAGTGTGCATGCACACGAAAGCTCATACCAAGAACAACTTAGTTGGTCTCTAAGGTGCTACTGGAAGGAATTTTTTTATTTTGCTTTGACTATGACAGACCAACACGGCTATCTACCTTTAATTTGATTAAGACTGTACATGATTTCTGACTAACTGGCGCCGCTTTACTAAAGCTCCAATTCTATGCACACTTATTGGGAATAAGTCTTATTGAACTCAGTGCAACTTACTTCCTGAGTAATAGGAAATGGCAGCTAAGCTGCGGATTGGAGATAGTCTATAGATAGACTACATTCACACATGTTAGTTACATCCATTGTCATGAAGACTTTTAGGAATGAATGAGTCACTGAAGATAATACCTTCATATCATCTCAGATAAAATGTTGAGTAATGGAAGCAGTTTATATATTCAGCTGTGAGTCATTGGGCAATTCATGCTATTCATCCGTATTTCTAGTTGAGATGGCCTTTCCCTCTCTCAACTGCCACTGCAAAATTACCTAAGGACCACCTTGCCCTAAGAGAGAGAGAAGGCAGAACAGCTTAGAGATGGCCAACCTAAAGTCCTCTGCCTGAGGGGAACAACTGTGTAGCAGCTACAGGTGTATAAAGGCCTTGTATCCACCCAATGCAGTGATGTTTCCATTCTGCTGCAGTTTGTGTTCCACAAAGAAACATCATCTGGCTTGCTGAACTCTGTTCTCTAAAACAGCCCCTCTGCCTCCCCCTACCACGCTATGCCATGGCCAGGCTGTGACATTCTTCTTCTTCTCTTTAAACCCCACCCATGTTTAGAAATTAAGATGTTCCCAGGCTACTATGGGAGAAGTTTTCCTTGGGGGTTCAAGTATGGTGTCTCACACCAAATCCCCAATCAGTCAGACGGTATTCAGTAACACATTGCAGGACAGAGTTCAGAGAGTCTGCAGGAACTTTCAATTAGGACAAAAAATACATGCCATTGTTGTAGCGTGGGGTTAATGATTTCAGCAAGTGATTTCAGCTCTCTGACATAGCAGGCAGGAGACAGCTTCTTCATGTAGCAATTCTTTATTCATGCAAAACAAGACTGAGGGAATTGAGGGTAGGGAAGCTACATTTATAAGGACAGAGGACTGGCTAGGAAAGATACATTTTGGAGGGAACAATCTCAAGCAATCACACCGCTGCTTTTTGGTGGGAACCAATAATACTGAGGATCCAAATGCAGTAACTTGAATACACCAATAGTAACTGTTCCTTCTGGGACAGGAAGGCAGTTTACTTTACCCTAATGTGATTACAGACAATAGTAATACAGATATGAAAACACTTTGAATCAATACACAACAGTCATCTTAGCTGTTTGTCCTCTGACCAGCTAGCTTCTTCCACCTCGTTGCTTCACAACCTCTTCATCTTACCACGGTCCTTGAAATGCAAATTGCTCAACCCATCAGAGTCCTCCTTGAACGTTATACAAAGCTGTTTTCCACTCTAACACGCAGCGTTAGGTTCCCCCTCAACTGGGTCTTACTAGTTTTGATCAGGCTGCACTCTTGTGTGGAGAAGGTGGCCTCCCTGATAATTGGTTTAATGGAACATACAGGAAGTGATGAAAGGCCATTGCCTCCGTCCCGATCTGATAACCTACCTTTGACCCAGGTTCCCCTTTCTCATGATAAACAAAAGTGGCTTTGCTCTTCCGGGAAGAAGAGCCCACTCAGGTTGGTTGATGGAGTGCTGTGACCATGAAGTCAGTGTAGTGCAAAAACATTAACAGGAAGGTAACATTAAATGGAAGAGAGCTGAGATGTTTTTAAAATAACAACAACAACAACAACAACAACAGAAATCTCCCTATTAAGTGTTTCGACAAGAAAATAAGGTCTCCCGATTTTGAAGCTGAGCTGTAGAAAGAACCCACTTGTGAAATATAAGCCAATAACTGCATTGGGGTGGGGGTGAAATAAAATAAAGCCAGACAGATCAAATGTACATACAAGTGTTGCTCAGAAATGGTTGCATGGCAACGGAGGGGTAGAAAATTGCCATGACGACAAAGAGAAGCAACTGGTATAGTGGTAACTGAGAGGCAGCTTAAATGTTTGTAGGAACACGTGGTATAGTCCTCTCATGGCTTGGGCTTAGACTTCTCCCTTACATCTGGCTTGACTTTCTATGTGTAGGGAGATTTCAAAGTGGGAATACAAGTCGTCCTCTTTCTGTATTGTGAGATGGTACAGTAAGCTGCAGACAGGCATGGACCAGGAGGACACGCTTGAAAGGACGAATCATAGAATTGTCGAGTTGGAAGGGACCCCCAGAGTCATCTAGTCCAACCCCCTGAAATTCAGGAATCTCAACTCGATCGTAGCTCTGTGAAGCAGGTCAACTTTAGAGGAAGACTACTTCATTGGATAACCCTCCCTGCCTAACAATGAAAAATTTCCTCAAACCACAATAATTTCAGCAGTGAAAGCTTGGGAACCACATAGGATGCTGCCTTGTATCATGTGTGGTGTTGTGGTTACAGTGTTGGACTCCGACCTGGGAGACCAGGGTTCAAATCCCCACTTAGCCACAAAGGTCACTGAGTGACCTTGGGCCATTCAGCCTAACCTACTACACAGGGTGGTTAAAATTATTATTAAATTTATTACTTACCCTTTGCCCTAAGGTCCCAGGGTGAGTTGAATCAATTAAAACATACCAATGAAGATGGGGAGGGGTGAACCATGTACACTATCTTGGTCTCCTTGGAGGGCAGGCGGGATATCAATGTAATAATAAATATGCAAACAAGCATGTTACTACCAGATCTCTTAATAACTGAAGTCCCTGGGCAGTATACATAAAAATATAACAAGCATATGGTGGATTACATAAAGTACACCAGGTCAGACCCATAGGTCCATCTAACTCAGCACTGTCTACACTGACTTCCAGTGGCTCTCCAGAGTTTCAAACAGGGGTCTCAGCCCTAACTGGCAGGGATTGAACCTAGGACTTTCTGCATTCAAAGCATGTGTTCTACCACTGTGTCTTATCACCTGGATTAGATGAGGCTGTGGAGGTGTTAAACTGGTGCCTAGAGTTGGTACTGAGCTAGGTGAGGGCCAATAAACTGGAGGTAGATGCTTCTTGCATCCAGGGTTCTGGTCAGGGTGTGCCAATTCAGTACCTGTGGCCATTTCTGGACATGGATAGTTTGGCCTCAAAGTGATCCATATTTCTGAATGCCTGCTCTAGTCCCTTCCTTGGTTCTATTATTTATCAACATACCACATGTCCATTGTTAAATTTGAAAACCATTGAAATTACCTATTATCCATTCATAACAAATTACAAGTAGTTTTAAAACCCTGCTAATGTATTAACCTGTGTACAATGCTTCTGTATATATGCAATAAACATCTACAATTCTTCCTTAAATTCGTTGTCGTCTCTTCCTATTAGTTTCATTGTCATTTTTGCCATTTCAGCATATTTCATTAACTTAACTTGACAATCTTCTTTAGCTGGGACAGCTTCTTCTTTCCAATGCTGTGCTAATAATGTCCGTGCGGCTGTAGTTGCACACATAAATAAGTTATTTTGTGATTTTGGTAGGTCCACTCCTGTAATACCTAGTAGGAAAGCTTCTGTTTTTTTTAAAAAAAACAAAGGTTATTTTAAACATCTTCTTCATTTCATTATAGATCATTTCCCAGTATTGGGGATGAGCTTCAACCAGTACAGAAAACAGTTGCCAGAATTTGGACAGGCACAACCCAGAATTATGCATGTTGTGTCAATTTCTGTGTTTACCAAGAAAATACCTTTAGTGATTTAAATGCTGTAGACTGCTGTAATGCTTCGCTAATGTGGAGGCGTTCAGCAGCAGAAGAAGAAGAAGAAGAAGAAGAAGAAGAGCAAGAGGAGGAGGAGGAGGAGGAGTTTGGATTTGATATCCCGCTTTATCACTACCCGAAGGAGTCTCAAAGCGGCTAACATTCTCCTTTCCCTTCCTCCCCCACAACAAACACTCTGTGAGGTGAGTGGGGCTGAGAGACTTCAAAGAAGTGTGACTAGCCCAAGGTCACCCAGCAGCTGCATGCGGAGGAGCGGGGATGCGAACCAGGTTCACCAGATTATGAGTCTACTGCTCTTAACCACTACACCACACTGGCAGGTTGAGTTGACATGTTAAGATCATGACCCTTGTCTATTAACCCAGAGCAATGAGGGAAGGGTTGGGTGCTTTGCGGAACACGATGTTTCCTTCTGCATTTCAATAGATATAAGGATAAATGCAAGCGCAGTCCCTGCCAGGCTCATTTGAATAAATTCCATTCCAAGAAGGTTAGGGCAGTTGGCTTTTGAACCACTTTGGACGCACAAGATGGCCAGTTGAGCAGCCTGAGATTTGCCTAGAGACCCAGCTGCATACGCTGAGAAGGAGATGCCCATTATAAGGTGATCCCTTTGTGACAGAAATAGCTTGATGAAGACCACTTGCTTTGTGTTGCTGCTTATTGGGTTTTATTTACTTCAGGCTAGTTTTTGGGACAGAGTTCCCACAGTTTTCCATGAACGAAATGCTCGCACACAGGGACGGGAAATCTGTGGCGCTCCAGACATGGTTGAACTACAGTTTCCCTCAGTACCAGCCAGCATGGATGATGGTCAGGGACGGTGGGAGTTGTGGTTCAATGGCAGCTGGAGGGTGACAAGTTCTTCACTCCTGCGCTACTAAGGGATGCGGGTGGCGCTGTGGTCTAAACCACTGAGCCTCTTGGGCTTGCTGATCAGAAGGTCGGCGGTTCGAATCCCCGCGATGGGGTGAGCTCTTGTTGCTCTGTCGCAGCTCCTGCCAGCCTAGCAGTTCGAAGGCATGCCAGTGCAAGTAGATAAATAGGTACCACTGCAGCGGGAAGGTAAACGGTGTTTCCGTGCGCTCTGGTTTCCGTCACAGTGTTCTGTTGTGCCAGAAGCAGTTTAGTCATGCTGGCCACATGACTCAGAAAGCTGTCTGTGGACAAATGCCGGCTCCCTTGGCCTGAAAGCGAGATGAGCTTCGCAACCCCATAGTCGCCTTTGACTGGACTTAACCATCCAGGGGTCCTTTACCTTTTTTTTTTTCATTTTTACCTTTTTTACTATGATGATCCACCCACATCGGAGCTTTCCAAACTGTGTGTTGTGACATGTTAGTGTGTCGGTTGCAGTGTGTCGCACGAACACTCCCCAAAGGGGTTAGTTTAACTTCCAGTTTGCTAGTAAGACTGAATTACTGCGTGGTAAAATGATGCAAAACTGCATCACTGTGTCATGAAATGATGCATGTCTAAAAAGTGTGCCAATGACATGGAAAATCTGGAAAGCTCTGACCTATGTAAAAGGCAAGTGGTTTTGGTTAAACTCCCCCGACCTCACCACAAGTGCAGTGCTTTTACTTTTCTGATTTTGAGTGGACTTGCAGCAGCCAATGTGCTGCTGTAGGAAAAGGTGGCTTTGCTGGTTAACTTAAAAAGTTAAGACAGGAGGTGGTATTCAGCTGTTTCACTCAGAGAAGACCCATTTAAATTAACGGGCCTAACTTAGTCACGTTCACTCATTTCAGTGGGTCTACTATTATGAATAAAAACATAGTTGAATATTATCCAGAATCTGGAGATGACACTTATTTTGATTCCAATCTTTTGACAGGAAAACAGTGCAAAAATTCATGATTTTAAGGTAGCTGTGTTTGGGCACTAGTGTGAGTGTCTTACTTACCGCCCAAACACAAGGCAGAAACAGCGGCAGGAATTCACGCTCTCTCTAATACAGGTCTTTTTATTTCTGGATTTCTTAAAAATCCTGGATTTTTTGCATTGGCTTGCTTTTTATTTGCTGTGGAAAGTGTGGTTGTCATTATTGTTATTTTCGATGAATGACAGAACAATGTTATTGTAAAGTTAGTAGCAAAGCCATTAATATTACCATGGCAGTGCAATCCTATGCAAGCCTACTCAGAAGTAATTTTCATTGCTGTAGTGTAGGAGGAGGAAAGGCATCCACTCAACCAAAGGCCTGGGTGAAGACAAATCCAATTATACTGGATTTAATTGATTTTATGTATGTTCTGTTGCTTTAAACTGTCTCATGGGAAGTGACTCAGAAATGAAATAACGAAATCATCCTCACTGTCGTCTTCACCATTGTCAAAATCACGGTCCCATTGTTAATCTATAACTACAAAAACATATAATAAATATGCAAAAAATACATTTAAAAGGGGGGGGGAAACCATGTTGGTTTAAATATTAAGACAAATCAATGTCATTAATATTGTTAATATTGCCATTTAGCCATAATCCAGAGAAAAGTAATATCTCTATACAAATTAGTATTAAACAGTCTTTGTTTTCTTTGAAAAATGTGTTATTCTTTTTCAAAAAAAAAAAAAAAAAGCCCTGTCGATGTAAATGAAAATACATCTATCATTATTACACCATATTGGAGAATGAATGAACGAATCTTTATTTGCATCAGCCGTCGGCCATAGCAATAAAACAACAATACGATATACAAAGAATAGAAATAAAAAGTCAATTATATAAAATACATTTTAGGGTTTTGAATCAATAGTCAAATAGTGGATCTTATTCTGATGGCCGTATTAGAGAGAGTTGTGTTTGCCTGTGTGACTGAGAAAAAGAGTGGCCTACAGCAGCAATTTATTGTGTATAATACTCATATTTTTTGGGGGGGGGATGCAGGGTGGGGGAGACATTAGCCTAAGACTAATACAGCATAACTAAGCATTCATATCTAATCTTCCTTTAAAAAAAAAAAAAGGATTGTGAGAATTTGATTTTAGCAGTAATGTTATAGGAGGGGGGGGTGCGATTAACCTTGAGAGTCATTTTTGCCTCCCTCACTCCCCACTACTGAGAAATCAGTTTGTACCTGTGATTTTCAAAGCCAAATTGACCCCCAATGGCAATTTTGAGGGGGGAGGAAATTGCTAAGCACCCGCTCCCCTAACGCCACTGCCTTAATCAACTTCTCCACTCCCTGTGACTGCATTCCCATAAAGAAAAAGCAAAAATGTGTAATTTGAGCCTCAGGTCTATTAAAAAGTGCTTTAAAACACTGCAGTGGAAGTTATTACAACCCCATCCCACAACTAGTCATTTTCTGTCAGCAACTTGCTGGCTTGAATTTCCAAGAAGATGGGGGATGGGGTGCGCAGAGGGGGAGAAGCTCTCATGCAAAGCCCAGGTTGCAGCAGTGGTCATTTTAGTTCAGCTGCCCTCACCGACCCACTCCAGCTAAATTCAGCCCCACATTGCATCCAGGAAGCTGCATGCAAGCACAAGAATAAAATGCACTTTCTAAATTAACCCAGAAGCTGGACAGTTTTAATAAGTTCATGCCCTTCTGTAATCTAGAACACGCACAGCAAGACAGCCTTACAACATGGTTTGGGGGAGAAATGGAGGCATGTGTGCCTCTCTATGTGATGTTTCGTTCTAAAAACTACAACTCCCAGAGTTCAGTAGTTCCTGCAGGCGCTTCTGTATATCCAAATAAAAAGTCAACAGCGTGGCTGCAGGAGAGAACTGTTACGAAGTGCGCAGCTTACGCACAATCCTGTGATTCTTGCATGCAACCGCGACACCACTTTCAGGGTCTGGAATTTGGGCAGCAAAGATAAATCAGAGCTAAATGTTATCTGAGATGGGCTATCTCAGATCAATGATAGAAAAAGATGTGAAGTCTGGTTGAGTTGCTAAGTTTATCAATTAGGGGAGCGTGGTAGTATAATGAATGTTGAGGCAGTGCTTAAAGCCTGCAGTTCTCGACAGAACAGATTTTACACGCTGGAAACGCTCAGCAGGAAATGCACATATGGTGGAAATGTCCAATCGTAACTAATTATTGCGGGCAAATAGTACAGGCTGTCTCTGATCTAACAGGGGCCACTCCGAGACCTACCCCAGTGTTGATTCTGTTTAATGTCATTGAGAATGAATTGGTTAAGAATTTGAAGCCATTAGGATATATGCTGTTGGTAGCTGCTAAGCTGGTGGGCTAGAAAATGGAAGTGTCAACAAGCTCCAAGAGAGTGGGAGTGGTTAATAAATTGTATGGATTTGGCAGATATGGGCAAATTAACTGAACTAGTTCAAAATAGAGAAGGGAGGTTGTTGTGCATTTAGTGGTTTGTGTTTGCCTGAGATTGAGTCTGGACTAAGGATTCTGAGCTCCTGTGTTCTGATTTGATATATGGTGTCCAATCACAGAACATTTCAGGATTTGGGCCCCTGCCATTGGCCCTTGAACTCTGAGTCGTGATTCGCAGCTTGGAAGTTTAGACAGCCAGTCGCGTTGGGAGTGGGAGTGGCACAGGCTTTCAGGAATGTATATAAGCAGTTCCTTGTCCCTGTTTCCCAGTTATGTATTTGAATAAAGGTTCTTGCTGTTATCGTTGTGTCTTGCCTTCTGGGAACCCACCTACACCGAGGTTATCACAGAATGTTGCATTTGCTGAAAGATGGAGCAGTTTTGCTGCATGTTAGAGTACAAGATTCAGAAACAGGACTGGAAAGATCTGTTTTTGTAAATAATATAAATAAGTGAAGAAAGAAGGGGGAGTAAGTGCCATTGTTTCAAGAAGAAGTAGGCTACTTATTAAAAATGTGTGAATAGATGTTAATTGACACAAACTTTCATAAACAGCACACTAACAACAGGCATGTTTTAAAATAGTTGAACACTAATAAAAGAGTAAAACTAATCATGCAAGCTGTCTGTTCTAAAAGCACGTAGAAAAGCCAAGATGCAGTAAGTCTAGTCAGGAGAAATATTGTGTGTGGCAGGGTGGGTCTTGTCTGCCTGCAGCAATAAAGAGAAATTATTCCAAAACATCAGCCTTAAGGGACTGATACACCACAGAGAAACAACAAATATGTAGCAGACCTTGGAAAAATAATGGGAAGTAGGGAAGATGGATGCAATTTTGTGATTTAAAACAACAACAGTGGTTTTAATAAATGAGAAGAGGCCTTCTTTTATTATGTCAGAGCATGTATGGATTATAGCCTTTCAGGCTTGGAGACAATCTCTGAAACGTTTGTCATTATTATTATTGTCAAACTTCTGGTCAACTCTTTTCTTCCTCAGGTTTAGTCAATTTTTGTAAGCAGCTGAACAAACTGATTGCTGCTTCAATAGACGTGTACGTTTTGGTGTGACAATCAGAAGTGCTTGTTGGAGAGTATTGATGCAAATAAACACATGTCTTTGAGCAGTTTTGGAGCTGTTTTTAACAGTGTTTTGTATTTCTAAGAATGTTGCCTATCCATACAAGTAATCATGCAGCCCTTCAAAAATAGAGATGGGAGGAGGCAAAGCTACCTGTTTCCTCAGAGCAATGACCAATTATTTCTTTGTTGTTGTTTTGTTGTTTTTAGGAAAATAAGTAATAATCATAAATAAGAATAAAAATGTGCATCCCACCACCAAGACCATTCCATTGTAACTATCCAACCTCCCAAAATTCCAACACCTCTTGTGATGGTTTGATCCCCTTTCCGTTTTAACAGTACAAATTCTACAAACACCTTCCATATCTCCTCAAAAACATTTCCCCTGCATATTCTCCGTCTTACCTTAATGGCACATGTTAATTTATCATTAATGGCTATATCCCACACCTCTTTATGCCATTCTTCCATTTCATATTCTGCTTGCTTCTTCTACTTCCTAGCTATAATAATTTGTGCAGCTATCAATAAATTTGTGAGCAAGTCCTTCATAGCCTGCAAACCTTCCACCCCATCGTCAATTGATAACAATGCTACCTATGGATTTTCGCTCAGCTTTAACCCAGTGATTTCTTTTATCTCCTAAAACACCCTTTTGCCAAAAAATTGTACATATTTACACCCCCACCACATGTGAATATAGTTTCCGGTTTCCTGGCATGCTCTCCAACATAACATCAAATATTCCTTGTTTATTTTATTAAATCTGACTGATGTTAAATACCATCTCCAAACTAATTTATAGTAATTTTCTTTTATTCTTATGACCAAATATTTCAACATGCATTTCTGCAAACAGCAACAACAACGAAACACTATTGTTTCTCAAAACTTCATCTCGATCAGGTGCCACTAACAAGAGGGAGGCCTGAATCCAGCTTTTGCTCTGATTCTCTCAACCTCGACTGGTCCTTTGCCCAAGCAAACAACACATGTGTTGTTTATTATTATGTGTTTCCTTCTGTTAGATCAGAGTGCGTATGTGTTCTCCATATCCAGCACTCAAATTTTTTTGAAAGAGAAAGATGGTCTCTGCGTAGCCCAAGGATGGGAACCTGTGGGCCTTCAGATATTGGTATGCTACAGCTACCAACATCCCTGACCACTGGCCAGGCTGGCTGGAGCTGATGGGATTTGTACACAAACATCCCTGCCTTTCAGCAATAAATTGGGCTCCAACATCTGGAGAGCCACAGTTTCCCTATGCCTGATGTGCCTTTGGGGGTGGGGGGAATAAAACAATGTGAGGCTCTATTCTGTGCCCGCCCACTGCAACACCCCATCATTCCAAGAAAATTTGCGCCACAATCCTTGCATGCATACCCAAAAAGTACTTTGCAGCTAGTGGGGCTGCAGCTTTTGTGTGTCTTGAAAACCATTTTTCTTTGGAGAGCGAACCCATGTCTTCTTCAGCACTAGAGCAAGCATTGAGTTTTGTTCTGTTAAAAAAAGAAAAGTGCTTCTCTCGCTTCGTAGAACCATAGGATTGTAGAGTGCAAGGCTGGTTTTGAATTGTCAGCCTTCTTCCGACTTAAGCCCTTGATCCCTTTTTCTCTGCCCTCCGTGGCAACTTGGAGCTGTCTGAATAGATGCCAGGAGTCAGGTTGTAACAAGGCGACACTGCAGACCCTGGCACTAGGACCTCCCAGACGCCTTTTCTGAAATGCTGGCTGGTAGCATGTCAGCGGTACAGAGACTGAGCGGCTCTCGCTGTTACACAAGATGAAGGGTGGCAGCCGCAGGAGCATCCTTTCCCTCTTGAAAGCCAAGGTACCTGTTTATCTGCTTGCCGTCCTCAGCATCCTTAACCTGCCAATTGCCTGGCAGAGTTTAGCTGCAGCAGCAGAGCACCAGTGGCAGAATTTCCCCCTCCCGCCTCTCATACCTGTGTTTTCTTGCGTCCGTAGAGAGAGCAGACAGAAGCAACAGTGCCGTTAAGAAATGGGCTAATTATTTTCCAGCTGGCAGAACCCAGAGGGATTATTTCACACCAAAAAGTGTAAGTAGCTTTTATATCATCTCCCCTGCATAGCTTGTTACTACTGCTTTTGCACCTTCATCTTTTGCAAAAAGAACAACACACCAAGCCTCAAACCAAAACAAAGCACATCCCCTTTTTCTAGAAACCTTCCAGTCCTCTTGTGGGGGCAGTTTATGAAATAAAATGTTTATATTTGTTATAACACACACACACACAGAAAGTCCTTGCAAAGTCCAGTATGGGTCATGTTCTTTTTTTTTTTTTTTTGCTTGTTTATGTATGGTCAGAGATGGTTTTCTGTTTGCAATTATCATTATTATTTTTCTGTTGTGTTCTCCATGGCCACTGAAAGGAGGGCAGGAGATAAAGCAATTGGAACAGGAATGACGTGTTAAAACCAGGAAGGAGCTAGTGAGGGTGGGAAACCAAAATACTTGGATTTATTCCAGCTTGGTTCCATTGCCCTCAGTGAAATGAAATAGTTTTTATTCAAACTACTTTGACATCCCTGGGTTGTGGGCCAGATTCCAAAGGGGCCCAATTTTTATTTTAAGACAAGCCTCACCCCCAAGAAAAGCACCTGGCGATTTTGTGCCATGCCACGGCAGTCCTTTAAAAAGGCTATCAGTGGTGCTGTAGAGGTGAAAGGGTTCAATCCTGCATTGCAGGGGGTTGGACTAGATGACCCTTGGGGTCCTTTCCAACTCTGCAGTTCTATGAAACCATATGTCAGGCTAGTTAACATGAAGACACAGGAGCAACAAATACCCTCATAAAGAAATATATGCACAGGCCTGCATGTTGAGAGACACCCTTGCTTAAACCCCAATCTCCCTCAAAATACCACTCATTTGCAACAAGAGGTGTACTATTTGCATGTTAAATCAGAAGCAAATCTTATTCACATGCTTAAGTTTGCTCCCTTTTGGTTCTGTGCATCATGCCTTGCAGGCGTGGTTCAGTTACAAGTGGCTATCTCTGCAAGAAAGGGAGTCAAGCTGGATTTGTGGCAGAAGAGTTAGATCAGTGGCTGAACTGTTGGGGTATGTTGTCATTTTCAGCAGAGAAGTGGCAAGAGGAAAGAGGTGTGTTTCCCCACTGTGGTTCCTTGCAGCCCACCTTTCCCTCGCCTCTTTCCCCTGTGATGCAGCAAGAACCATGGCTTGAGAGGAAGAAGGTGGGGTAGAGGAAACTGAAGGGTGGAAAAAGAACCCAGCCCATCACCCCAGCTATTGGCCTGTCAATCACAGCTCTTCCCAGCTGTTTTGCAGCCATTTTGTGGTTTACCAGCCCCGGACCAGCTGCCATTGCCTAATTCTGGGGTGGGGAAACTGTGGCTCTCCATATGTTGTTGGACTCCAACTCCCATCATCCCTGACCCCTGGCCATGCTTGCTGGAGCTGATGGGAGCTGTAGTCCCACATCATTTGGAGGGCCACGGGTTCCCCACCCCTGGTTTAGTTCAACCCAGACTAGAAGGTACCACTGTGGTTTTAACAGGAGCTGATGGCAGAGGGATAGTTCGACAAACCTTAAACAAATCTCTTAATTTTTTTTAGTTTTTTTTCAGATTTTGAAATTTACGGACAGTTATCAATCAACCAACATAAAAAGACAATTCTGAAGAATCTCCTAGACTTCCCTCCTCCCCTTTGTAGGTCCTTGTATAATATTTTGCTCCTGCATCTTGTATTAATCCAAATCTATTAAATGCCCCCTCTTCTTCTTCTTCTTCTTCTTCTTCTTCTTCTTCTTCTTCTTTAGTGATCACTTGTAGCTGAGTAAGATTGTCTTCCATAAACACGGTTTAACAGTGAGTCTGTAAGTGACTGTGGAAGTTCAACATCAAACTTCAAGAGTTATTCCAATCCTACTAATAAATTTAATTGTTTACAATGGTTTTTAAGATAAATTATATATTTCCCCCACTCCTTATTAAATTTTGCTCTTCCTGATTTCTGAATCTTCCAGTCATTTTTGCCATTTCGGCATAATCCATCAACTTAATCTGCCATTCTTCTCTGGTCGGGACTTTATCTTCTTTCCATCTCTGGGCTAGTAACATCCGAGCAGCAGCGGTTGCGTACATAAATAGTTTTTTTCTGATCCGTTGGAATTTCGGCACCTAGAATTCCTAAAAGAAAAGTTTTGGGTTTTTAAAGAAAAAGTTATTTTAAACATTTTTGAAAATTCACTATATATCATCTCCCATAATTTTTTTAGTATTTTACATGTCCACTAAAAGGTGCCTTCTTTTTCCTTACATTTCCAGCATGTATTTGACCTTGCTTTGTACATTTTAGCTAGTTTACTGGGAGTTAACTACCAATGATACATCATTTTCATATAGTTTTCTTTCAACGTATAACATGTTGTAAACTTCAAATCCCAATTCCATAGCTTCCCCCATGCTGTAAGTTGTATATTATATACTTAAACGTCTCCATCCTTTAATGTGCCCATATGTTTCTCCATCTTTTAATGTGCCCATATCATTTATTAACATATAAGAGAAACCTTAGATATAAAGTTTTTCCCATCTGTTGTTGGGCAGCAAAAGAAAATCTTGATTTTCCCTTGACAATAAAAATAAGTGGTCTCTTGCCTATATTGTATTCAATTCAGCTGCTTAAAATTTGTGTCAACCATTTATGATGGGGCACTATGTCTCTTTGATTATTTTTCCTAAATAAACATAGTTAATGAAAAGTGTTGCCATTCTGATCCATTTTTAAAAAACAACAAAGAGAACTGTCATTGATTTAAATAGGATAAATATTGCATCCAAGATAACCCATTAATTGCTCCAGTTACAGGTAGGTAGCCATGTTGGTCTGCCATAGTCAAAACAAAATAAAAAATAAAAAAATTCCTTCCAGTAGCACCTTAGAGACCAACTAATTGCTAATAAACATGAAATAAACAAGCAGATGTTGGGTTGGGTTTGATATAATGTTCCTATCATATAAGGAAGTTTTCCTCCTGCAGTTTTTCTGCTGTTGGCTATCTTTCTTGTTGAGCCTAAAGTTGCCACCATATAACGGGGCAGTAGCCATGGCCTTGTGGCTACTGGCCATAGAACAGCTCTTCCTGCAGAATAACCCAAAACCTCTGTGCTGGAGTGTCCAAGGTGGCTGAAATGTTTCTCTGAGTCAAACCCATCTCTTTTTTGTTGCTTTGGCCAATTTGCAAATCCGAATAACTATCCAAAGACAGTCCAAACCAGATAGAACAGCATGCATTATTCGAAAACGGTGTTAAAAATGCGTAAGAAGAAAACAGAAAACAAAAAAATGTTCCTCAAACAACTGTAGGATGGAGTATTCCTGAATTCAAATGAGGATGCAAGTAAACTCAGTAGAAAACAGCAACATTGTGCATGTGTGCTGATAGGATAGGAACTTTATATGAAACAGCACCCAAAAGGTGTCATGGGTGTCTGCTGGTGAGAGGCAGAGCCAGAGCTAATGATGGGCTGAGCCAGGAACAGAAAAGCATTATTATTATTATTATTATTATTATTATTATTATTTTATTAATGTCACTATGACTTAACTAATCCATGGCAAGGACCATCCTGCTTCAATTTTCATCATGGCTACCTGAAGTTCGAACTCCCATGCAAGTCTACTCAGAAGTAAGCTGGATTAAATGGGGCTACTCTAAGGGAAGTAGGCAGAGGATTTTTGTGTGTGCCGACAACAAACCAATGCAGCTACTGTTCTGGTAGGCGACTGAAAGTAATTCCTTTCTGACCTCAGTGTGCTCTATATACATACATGCACACAAAACCCTACACCGCCCCTTCCAGTTCTTCTGAAAGTATACAGAAGGGAGGCTCTTTAAAAAGCCAGGAAATATGAGGAGGAAGATGCCAGGAGATACACAAAATTAAGACAGGGGTCCACAGGTTGTCCACCTATTTTTACTTGGATGGTTCTGCACTGACTGACTGGCACTCCCAGTAATGTCTATGGGCAATATCCAGCTTTGCTGATGCAAAGCACTTCTGTATGCAAGACAGAGTTCCTGTCCCCTCCACACATACACAGATGCCCTCAAAATCAGCCCTGGGATGTTGGGGGCCTTTTTGATCAGATGCGGGGGGTGGGAGAGAGAGAGAGAGGAAATGGAAGTCCCATTGCTGGGCCAGCATTGGATACAACTGTATTTTGGGGGGAGGGTGATTTGTTGGGGGAGATAAAATATTTGCGTAATCAACGCTTGTGCAGAGGATCTCTGAAGTTTGTTAGTTTTGCTTCATGTACCCTGGCTCTCACTCTGTAAGGAAAGATGAGTGATCTCTTTCATCTTACTAGAAATATCTGCTTCTCTATCGAAATCACTTAACCATGCTACTTAATGAAATCTGAACTGGAAGTGTGGATGGAGGCTCATGTTTGGAGTCCAGATGCTGGCCCTACTCTCAGACAGATGTTTGTTCCATCCAGTGTAACGTCTTTGTGCACATAATTGGGCTAAACTGAAGTGCAGAACTGATTGAAACTAAGCTAGGAAAGTGTGAGCCCTGCAGTGGTAGATGGTCAGTTCAGTTAAACTCATTTAGTGTACTTAACCTCAACAACAGCTCATCACAAAATCCTTTGAAGGAAAGGACAACGTTGTAAGCACAAAAATAACAGCAGCGGCAGAGTTTGCTTCCAGTAGTGGTACTAATAACAAATGCTAGATTGCTACATGCTACAGTGCTACAGTGAAGGCACCCTGTGAATAAGAATAATAGCCTTTCCTTAAATTCCTGGGTGAATGGATGAAAGATTCTGAACTGCTGGGATATCTCTAAAAGGACTTACACAACCTGATCAGTCCTTGGATTTTTAAAAAGTGCTATCACACTAGGTAGAGGTAGCATAAAATCATAGACTTGTAGAGTTTGAAGGGACCCCCAAGGGTATACATAAATAGACCTGAAATCTCCCTGACAGCCTCTGTTTATTTGGGATTGCTAATTCAGCAAGGCAGATTCCTTCCTATTAAATTTAATAAGGTTGCTGTCAGTTGAATGGGATGTTCATGGCTCCCACAGGTGCTCTGTGAAGATGGAGATTTGTTGCATTAACTGACTTGCCAATCAGAATTAAAGGTGCTGCTGCCTAGACTGACCTCATACAACAGATATGAGAAAGCATTGCCCTCATCTCCCTGTTAGAAACTCTTAGGGAGCTGCTATTGTTTTGCCATTGTCAGATCTTAGTTTGCAAGCTCCTTGGGGCGAGACCCTGCTTTTCTCCCTTATGCTATGAATCAAATGTTGGGGAAGAAAGAAATAATAAATAGGCCATCCATTAATGGCTGGAAAATTACTTTCAAAAATGGAATTCGTTACCCAGTTCACAGAGATATGTATTTCGCAGGAGCATAGGAGAACTATTTTTTTAAAGCAATAATTTCATAATTATCTCCCTTACTAGCAAAATGACTGTTATTTTCATTGATGAGTATGTGGAATCCCTGGGTCCTTTCCAGGCAGGCACACATGGTGTCTCCTGCAGGATCCTTACTAGTGACAGCTGGGCGCTACAGGGCCTTAGTCAACATTATGAAGAAGTACCACATCTCCCCTGCTCCCCAGCGTCTTCACAGTAACAGCTAGTAAAAGTAACAAGCATCATGACTTCATGCCCAGAGAAACGTTGATGTTGTGTCATGTGTTACTGGGCAGACACCTGTCGAAGCCAGCAACACATCCTTCATAAAATCTAGTTGGGCTCTTGATAGTGAGGTGTTGTGCCTAAGTCCATTGCTTTACTATTACTCACAAGACTGATCGAGAGGAGAACCCTTCACTTTTATGGGAGAAAGAGAAGGAATACCCTTCAAAACACCATTCTTTGGGGGACAGCAACATTTCAAGGGAAGGCTGAGTCATGTGAGCTCAAAATGCGACATCCCAACTCAAAAAGCCCTCCTCTTCTTCAGTTAGGCCCAACCTTGTTCAAATAGGGTCCAGTTCAAAATGGGGTTTGCTTACCCCCAACCCTGTTGCTAGTCTCCCTGTCAGTCTTCCTCAGCAAACAACCCCCCTTAACTTTTGAAAGGGGGTAGAGTAACTTGCAAGGACACTGAAAAAACCCAAATTTGAAGTGTACTAGGGTTGGCTGTGTTCAAAGATCACTTCTTGGGGAATATTATTTTCCCTGCACCTTTTGTTCCCTGCCATTAACAAATCAAACCTACTCCAGTCTGTAGATTTGGGTTCTGGTTTGGGTGTCATGCAAGGGCAGCAAACTGTTAGTTGTTTTATTTATTATTGTTGCGTTTTTGCTGTTCAAGTAGGGTGAAAAACACTGTTTGCCTGTCTCCATTTCCAAAATAAGTTGGCCAGCTTTGGATGCTCTGGACCTTGAGCTAGAAGTTTGGGGGACCATTTCCTGCTCCATCTCTCAGGCAGAAAAAATGTATTGGGCTGGCAGCGGAAGGGGAGGTGGCGGCACCACTGACCTGGCCCTCCCGGCAGAGGTGTCATTGCCATGTGTCGGGATGGTGAGAGAGAGAGGCAGAGCACCGGCAAGGTTGGAGCAGGAGTGCCAGATCGGCTCCTCTGGTGTGCTGTAACTGGCCCAAAATGAGCGAATGGAAAGAAAGGGGTTTCCTGTTAAACAAATGGGCACGGTTTAATGGCATATCTTCTGGTGAAAATTTAAAAAGCCAGGTTATCATTCTTGTCTCCGTTTCCTGTGTGTGCTCTGGCAATTCAGAATGCTCAGTAGAGCTTATCTGAATCCGAATACACTACAATTTAATGTGACTTGGCCGACAGTGTGCTGCAGGCCACGTTCAGCAGCACAGTGGGAGGGAGGCAAAACATCAGTTGGACAGCATTAATAGAGCCCTTGAGCCAGGTTTGCTGTTGACCAAATGGTGTGAAGTTGCCGAAGTATATTAAACCTCTAGGTATTAGGTTATGGCCACGAAGAATATACCTGTATGTCTGTGTGTGTATCTGTATATCTATATATGAATTTTTTGCTATGCTTTTGGACACACCTTGCGATATCGTAAGCAAATTTTGCAAGAATTTGGTACCAAGGAGCATGCTTTCATCTATGTTTAGATACAATTGGACATCATTTTGAATGAAGATGGTGGGCCGAACCTTTCAAAACTACACTGATTTTAACCACTGATCTTAAAACTGTACTGTATATTTTCGTTTCTTAGAATTCCTGAGCAACTCGGGGTAGGAGGCATGCTGCTTATGATGGCAGAAGACACCTGAGTTTGGAAAATATCAGTAAACCAAAAATGCCTTTAATTGAAATCTGTGAGCTCCCCCCCCCCCAAGAAGCTATGTAGTTTAATAATAACAACCTAATAGTCTGTCTCACTCTAGCTGAGACTCTAATCAAGTAACTGGTCAAATATTGTCTCTATGCAACGGCATAGCATTTGACTACAGTCATTTCTAATCAAATATTCCAAAAATGCCACTGTGCAGATGACATTATGTTATCATTTCTCCGCCCCCGCCCCCCAGCAATATAAATAAAATTCTATTTCATTGCACTGTCCTTTAACAGCAAGAGTAGGAGTGAGAGCTGATTGCTCCCAGCCCAGCAATAGTTGGGAAGCGCATCTAGCAATGTAGCAGAATTTCTCTCATTGGCTACCTGCTGTCACTATAAATAAATAAATTTACAAACTGATGCTGAAATGAAGAGTACTGAAGTTAAGGTGGGAAAACTGAGTAACTGAGCGAAATTAAAATTGACAGATCCACCCATCCCTAGCTACTGGTCCTTTTCGCTCCATTGGAGGAGCCATGTTGGATAGCTTTTGTCTCTTTCCTGTGCGTCTTCCATAGAAAACATTCCTTGTTGATTGCCTTGTGTCTTATGGATGGGCTGGACCCATGCTCGACTGAGCAATTCAATTTGGCAGAATCCCACTAACATAGAAGAGATAATCCAGCCATTCATTAAAGGAATTTGGGTCATGAGGGACTTAAATTGCAAGTTATGCTGCTTGTTATGAGCGTGATTAATAAGAATCACAAGGTAAGCAACCAAACTACCAAGGAGGAAAGAAAGAGAATTTAGATAAGAAAAATGCAGAAAGGGATTGGACAGTCTTGGGACCATGCTAGAACTTTCTCTTCAGGAGTATAAACTAAGTGCATCGTTTATGCAGGAGATAAAGACTGATCTCTCGGTTAAGACTGACTAAAAGTGTGAGGCTTATTTGGTTTTATATGATGCTTGAGGAAATCCTAATATGGCAGATCCTTGTTTCATGTTCTGCTCATCGACTTCATGGCTGCAGAAGGTCGCTGTCAAGCCTGCTTTCAACTGCGGAAAGCTTAACTGAACATAAACAAACAAACAAACAAACAAACAAACAAGGTCAAGTTTTTAGTGTAGAGACAACAGGTATTCCAAAATGTTGCTGCTTCTTCCTAGAATAGCCATTGGCATAGCAAAGAGTCCAAGCTCGGACTTTGGATTGGATCTGGGTTTTTGTCTGGGGCTACATGTAGACCTATAATATAATAAACTCGCTGCTGATATGTATGCCACACATAAAGAAAAGCTCTTTTCGATAAACAGAGGCGTTACCTTGATGGCTTGTTGGTCAGCTGGGAACTGGGCACTCTCTGCTCTTTATTTGATCTCACCTTGCTTACTGACAAAGTGGAGCAATGGTGGTCAGGTGAATTGTTCATATTTGGACCCAGTCCTTGCATGCGTTTATGTGGACATTCTTCATATCAGCATGTAGTAACAGATGTTTTTCAAAAGCTTGTCGAATGCATTCACTCGAACACTCGCCAAAGGTTTGGTTGTGCTTTTGTGGCATTTGCAACTCCGATTTTGTGTATTGTATTGTACCGCTTATGGAAGCTGCTTTGTGAGAGTGCTTACTGCAAAACCTTTTGTCCTGTGACTGATAAATTAGGCCAGAGCAAGCTTCCCTGCAGCTGGTAAAGGGTAAAGGGGACCCTTGACCATTAGGTCCAGTCGTGTCCGACTCTGGGGTTGCGGCACTCATCTCGCTTTATTGGCCGAGAGCCGGCGTACAGCTTCCAGGTCATGTGGCCAGCATAACAAAGCCACTTCTGGCAAACCAGAGCAGCGCACAGAAACGCCGTTTACCTTCCCGCCAGAGCGGTTCCTATTTATCTACTTGCACTTTGACGTGCTTTCGAACTGCTAGGTGGGCAGGAGCAGGGACTGAGCAACAGGAGCTCACCCCGTCGCAGGGAATCGAACCGCTGACCTTCTGATCAGCAAGCCCTAGGCTCTGTGGTTTAACCCACAGCGCCACCTGGGTCCAGCGCAGCTGGTAGTTAGAGTCAAATGTCCTTTCTAGCATTTGGGAATGCGGGGGGGGGGGCAAATTTCCTGCAATTGCTCATTTCCTTTCTGATGGCTGGGACCAGCTTGGTCTTCTTCTCTCCTTAGAAGCCAGTGTGGTGTAGTGGTTAAGAGCGGTAGACTCTAATCTGGGAGACCGGGTTCGAGTCTCCACTCCTCCACATGCAGCTGCTGGGTGACCTTGGGCCAGTCACACTTCTCTGAAGTCTCTCAGCCCCACTCACCTCACAGAGTGCTTGTTGTGGGGGAGGAAGGGAAAGGAGAATGTTAGCCGCTTTGAGACTCCTTCGGGTAGTGATAAAGCGGGATATCAAATCCAAACTCTTCTTCTCTTCTTCTCCTTAGGGCTGTTCCTGGAAGTAGAGAGGAATACATGCACAAATTTTATCTATCTATCTATCTATCTATCTATCTATCTATCTATCTATCTATCTATCTATCGGTATCTATCTATCTATCTATCTATCTATCTATCTATCTATCTATCTATCTATCTATCTATCTATCATCTCCCCCTTATTTTTTGGACTTCCTTTGAATTGGCATTACTTTTCCTCCATACTTTGGCCATCTGTTTATTTTTTCTATAGCATTTTTTTAAAAGTTTCTCAACATTGGAAGCAGAATTTAATCAGCTTGGTTTAGTGAACAAATACTGCATCACATTTTCCTGGCACTTTCAAATGCTGGTTATTACATTTACATTCTCCATTGTAATAATCTCATTACATCTGCTAAACTGCCTCGTGTCACAAGGGTTTGTTTTACTAAATGAAATCTCAGAAATATACACCGTAGCATGCATATAGGGAGATCTCTTTTTTACTTGTGGACCCACTGTGGACCCACACTTATTTTACGCATTTGTGCAGTCTCCTCCCCGGCCCCGGATCAAGTTCAGGAGAAACCTGTTCTCCCAGTTTGCTGCAGGTGCTGGATTTGCACAGGGCTGATTGGCTGGCCCTTGTGCTGTTTCCAAGAGCTGAAAAAACCTAAGCAGCACTGTTAAATACAGTGGTACCTCGAGTCACAGGTTACAAACTCCACTAACCTGGAAGAGTTACCTCGAGTTGAGAACTTTGCCCCAGGATGAGAACGGAAATCGTGTGCCAGCGACACAGTGGCAGCAAGAGGCCCCATTAGCGAAAGCACGCCTAATTAAGAACAGTTTCAGGTTAAGAACGGACCTCCGGAATGAATTAAGTTCATAACTAGAGGTACCACTGTATGTTAAAGTTAAAGTATACCGGTACCTGAAGGAGCGTCTCCATCCCCATCTGTTCACCCGGACACTGAGGTCCAGCACCAAGGGCCTTCTGGCAGTTCCCTCCCTGCGAGAAGTGAGGTTACAGGGAACCAGGCAGGGGGCCTTATCTGTGGTGGCGCCTGCCCTGTGGAACACCCTCCCATCAGGTGTCAAGGAAATAAACAACTATCTGACTTTTAGAAGACGTCTGAAGGCAGCCTTGTTTAGGGAAGTTTTTAATGTTTGATGTTTTATTCTGTTTTTAGTGTTCTGTTGGGAGCCGCCCAGAGTGGCTGGGGAAACCCAGCCAGATGGGTGGGGTATAAATAAAATAATAATAATAATAATAATAATAATAATAATAATAAAGTGTGTGAGGGGCAGTGAACTGGGAGGTGAGCAGGGAGGAAGCACTACTTTCCCTGCAACAGAAAGGACTTACCTACACAGACATCCATACAGAGATTCAGAGTGGGCTGGGTCTATGAGTCACAGGTAGAGCATCTGTTTCGCTTTTAGAAAGTCCTGGTCATCTCCATCCATTGCCATCTAAACAGTGTTTCAGGAAGTAGAATTGGAAAGAATTCAGTTTGCCCGAGACTGGAGAAGCCACAGTCATTCAGAGTAGACCACATGGGTGTGGATGGACAAAAAAGCCGACCCACTGTAAGGCTATGTCATGTGTTCATCCTTTATTTAGACAGTGCAACCTTCTCTTAACAAACATATTATTGTTTGCAATTTTGCCAGAGGTGCACATTTTGTTTGCAAAGCAATTTCCCCTAATATACTGAGCATGGTATGGAAGCACTTCTGAGACCTGAACATCTGGTACTAACTTATCACATTTATTTACACCACAGCTCTGCTTTAGGAGAAAGGGTGGTTGTCCTTCATATTTGCCTCTAAATCCCTCCATTCTCTTCCTCAGTGATGCGTAAAAGTTTCAAAGCATGAGGCCTTCAAACCTTTTTTTAATCCGCTCTCCAGTTCGGCTGTCCTGTGTCTTCAAATCAGGTGGTGATGATATGTAAAAAAAGTCGTACTTCCAATAAGAGACCCCCCCACCCCCATTCTTTGATATATTTTTCCCACAGTGCTCTGCCTAATCTTGTTTTATATGGTTTTTACGCTGCTTTCTAAGTAAATTTTCTCATTATCCCCGTACCCAGACAGCGATACCATGTACAATGTTCAGAACTCTGCAGGAGCAGACTTTGTTGTCATTTTCAGTTTGTGGAGCCGTAAAGTAATAATATTGCCTCCCATGCCACCAGCCATCTTCTCCCTTGCGGAAGTCTCCAAAATGCTCTGTTTGCTCTTCTCAAACTGCTGTCACAGAGTGATCGCTGCAATAGATTAAGAAGACCATTGGAAACTTTTACTCATCTCCACAATCTTGTCGTGCAATGTTTGCATTTTTCAGATTTAGAATGTGGAGTTGCCAGTTCATAAAATAAGAATTAATTGAAATCCTGGAATTAATTTTTCAGTCTCTGATCCAGCTGTCTCGTCCTCATCACAGCCTTCTTGAGATTATATCTGTTGCTCACTGTATGCGGTAGAAGCAAGCCATAGCCCACACGTTCAGGTTTGAACTTGCAGGATTCCAAATAGGGATTTGTTGCAAGAGCTGTGGAGCCCACTCCAAGCTACTGAACACATGGACTTGCCTTATACCAGGGGGCTTATACTGAGTCAGTCCACTGACCCGTTTTCTATTTTAGCAGGCAACAACTCTTCAAGGTCTCCAACAGGTATTGTTCCCAGACCAACTCCCAGAAAACCTTTTTAGCTGGAAACGTTTTAGACTTTCCACATGCAAAGCAATAGGTGCCCTAGTCAGCCTCTCCTCCTCCTTGCAGTAAAGGTAAAGGTAAAGGGACCCCTGACCGTTAGGTCCAGTCGTGACTGACTCTGGGGTTGCGGCGCTCATCTTGCGTTACTGGCCGAGGGAGCCGGCGCACAGCTTCCAGGTCATGTGGCCAGCATGACTAAGCCGCTTCTGGCGAACCAGAGCAGCCCACGGAAACTCCGTTTACCTTCCCGCTGGAGCAGTATCTATTTATCTACTTGCACTTTGACGTGCTTTCGAACTGCTAGGTTGGCAGGAGCTGGGACCGAGCAAAGGGAGCTCACCCCGTCACGGGGATTCGAACAGTAGCCTGTACTGAATATCAAATCAATTGATCTAAATGTTGATATGGCTGTGCTTTATCCATACCAGCATAGAGTCATAGAATTGTAGAGTTGGAAGGGATCCCAAGGGTCTTCTAGTCCTGCTCCCTTCAATACAGGAATCGCAACTAAAGCATCCACGACAGATGGCCACCCAGCCTCTACTTAAAAACCTCCAAGGAAGGAGAGTCCACAACTTCCTGAGGTTGCCCATATACTGCAAATACCTATACTGCAAGTATCTGTTTGTGCCTTTTCTTGGACTACACCTCTTCATATGAGGATGGGGGAATGGGACATCGTTCCTCAAGCTTTCTTGTTTTCCTCACTTTTCCTTCAGCATCTGGTCTGTGAATGGGAGGTATGGACAGGGCTAGTGACCACAAGTAAGATAAGGTTACCAAATTTTTTTCAAAGAATCCTGGGACACTTAAAAAAAAAAAAAGAGGAGGGGGAAGTTTTTTTAAAAAAAGTTTTTTTTAAAAAAAAGAAGTAATATCTTCTCTTCTGTGGTCTCCTTTGCCACACAGCCTTCCTCTGGACCCCGTCCTGCTCTCTTGGAGCGCTACCGATATCCGCCGTGGAGTAGGCTCGGGTCGGGCCTGGGCTCGGCCACATGTCCTTGCCCTCCTGGTGCTCTCCTACCTCTCCTCAGCAGCAGCGCCACAAGGTTGGGGCTCCCCTCTTTTTTCTCTTTCCTCTTTCTCTCTCTTCCTTCTCCTTCTCCTCCTCTCCTCCTTCTCCCTGCATCGGCTCTGGGGTTTTCCTGGCCCCGGAGTGCTGCTGGGTAGTCGGCTGGGTGGCCGGGCGCTCTTGCACACGGCTTGATTTGGGTCGCAGTTCCCCCAGTTGACGCGCCAGGCATCCCCGGTTCCCACTGGCAGTGGCGGCAGCAGCGACAGTCTCAGCAGCCCGGAGCCAGCCTGGTAGCACAGTTGGCTCTGGCTGGCTTCAGGCGCTGCCCGCTGCCGTGGCGCCCGCCATTTTGCCTTGCTGGAAGTCCCTATATGATGTGTCTTGTGCCGTTGAACCAATCACGCAACATTCATTCTCTACTAATAAATCTACAACACTTAAAATATAAATCCGGGGGATGTTAAATGAAATCCGGGGACGGATTTTGTCTGGCGTCAGATTTGTAAATCCGGGGACTGTCCCCGGGAAACGGGGACGTCTGGTAACCATAAAGTAAGACACAGGAGGTACTTGATTTACTTTGGTGAGACCTTTTGGTAGAAATACAGTGTAAAGGTTCTGGTTGCCCCACAGCAAGCATGGGATAGACAACCTGGGAAGAATCTAGAGGAGAGAAACAAATGATGGAAGGTGCGTAGAGAACATGGCATAGGAAGGAAGGCTGAAGTAGTCACTTTTGTTTGGCTGGGAGACTAGAGGAGACTTGGAAACAGCCTTCAGATATGTGGTCGGGTGCTTTAAAGAGGTCAGAGGTCCACTGCTCTTTTCTGCCAAGGATGCCATGATGTAAGGAGCTGAAACTGTAACCGGTGGCAATTAGGAAGAACTTTCCGTAAAGGAGGTGGTCTATCAGAACAGGTTGGCTATGCATTTGGTGGAACATTCACCAAGATCTTTAAGGGTAGGTATTTGTAGAATTTGCTTTAGTGAATAACTGAGGAGCTTCCAGATATAAATCCAGCACCTCCTGACTGGGTGATTCATAATGCTCCTACCAGTTCAATAATTCTATGCTTGTGTGTGTGCACACCATGTGCAAAACCATATAATGCTGTCTTGATCTTTGGGGATTATAATCAAATAGCTTTTGATGCCACCCAAAGTAGTACTAGCTGAATTGGATGTACTTTGTTATATAGCTAAGGCATATTTTATTCAATGCAGATTTTTCTCCATTATAAAGGGAGATGGGTTAAATAAGGATTAGAAGGATTTTTCTCTGATTCGATGGTTTAGCCAACCACAATGACTTTATATATTCTGTTCAGCATTCCTGCACTGTTTTTTTTAATTGACTCAAAAGATGGTAGGACACAAATGGAACAGCAGTCTTTGAATAATTAAAGCATGCTAATCATCCAGAAATGCCAGGAGATGCCCCAGCAAGATCACATGATGTATTCTTCTCCATGGCCTATTAATTGAAGGGATCATTTTTTAATGTAAATGTCTATGTTTGTTTGTAGCAAAAGTCCTTGGGGATGATTGGGGAGCGTTGGTTACTCGGCAGATTTGTTTTGTTTCAAATTTGCTTTGTTTCGATGTGTGTTTTGCTTGGCAGCAGGATTCTGAATATCACCAGTTTTTCGTCTCCGAAATGTGAATTTTGTGGTGCCCACAGCAGATTTCCAAATGTTTCCCCTGGGTCCAAAAAGGTTGGGGATCCCCTCATTAATTGTGAAGGAACAGGTTCTTCCTAAGCAAGTTGCAGACATGGGTTAGGGGAGGAGGTGATGTCTGGGCAAAGGTGTCCAGCTTTGAAGAGGTTCAGGACCTCAGGGCTGAAGATGCTGGCTATCCCAGTACTGGGTGACAAATGGCAATACTTGTCTAGTCCCTGGATTTTTGTTTTGCATTTTCAATAGGAACTTGGCAAACTGCCTTATAGCAAGCCAGACCATTGGCCCAACCAGCTGACTACTATCTGCACTGGCTGGTGGCAACTCTCTGGGGTTTTAGGCCAGGATCCTTCCCAACCCCACCCAGAGACACCAGGGTTTGAACCTGGAACCTCTTTCACTCTAAGCATGTGCTCCATCGCCAGGTCACGACCCTTCCACATTCTCAGCAAGTGCTCGCGGGCTTTTACTGTATAGCTCAAAACAAACCATAAAGCACATCGAGATCCTACTAAAACATGAATTAAACTGAACCACAACAAACACAATGAAACCTTAAAACTAAATCATCCTTCTACTCACAAGTGCTGTCATCGGGTGCCTTAGGGTGCTGTAGTGAAATAAAATCGCACAGAGCAGCAATAAAAATGTGCTCTTTCGGAATAAAAACAACCTCAAGTAATACCATCCCTCCCAAATCCACCAGATAAATAATGCATAGAAAAGAGATAGGCACTGCAGAGAAACAAAAGTGCTTTTTCGAGACTAACCTGACCAGCCACCATATAAGAGCTCAACAACAGACCAGAAACTGTGCTCTTCCAGGACCCTGACGCCTCCCACATTAGAAGTGGCGGATGTGTGGCAGGGAAGGAAAGGCAGAGAGGTGGTGCTGTGGTCTAAACCACTGAGCCTCTTGGGCTTGCTGATCGGAAGGTTGGCGGTTCGAATCCCCACGACGGTGTGAGCTCCCGTTTCTCTGTCCCAGCTCCTGCCAACCTAGCAGTTCGAAAGCACGCCTGTGCAAGTAGATAAATAGGCGGGAAGGCAAATGGCGTTTCTGTGCACTCTGGTTTTTGTCACGGTGTTCCATTGCTCCAGAAGCGGTTTAGTCATGCTGACCACATGACCCAGAAAAGCTGTCTGTGGACAAACACCTGAAATCGAGATGATCGCTGCAACCCCATAGTCGCCTTTGTCTGGACTTAACCGTCCAGGGGTCCTTTACGTTTTTTTACCTCTCCCTGACCATATGGACTGCAGTGGGTGGGGGAGCGACCTCCTCTCTGTGTGAACTGAGGATCGAGTGACCTGGCCTACCGGCTATATACTGTGTGACATACAGGATGGATAACCTGGGGAAATTTTCATTCATCTATGAGAAAAAGAAGTACAGAGAGAGATTTGCTTAACTAAACTGTCATCTTCTGTTGGCAGTAGTAGCAGCACCAGAGGGTGTTCTTCATCTGGTGCCAGTGCAAATACTGTCTCTGTACATGGGGATGTCAACATGCACAGATAAGACTAGAACAGGGATGTATGCCCATGTCAGCGAATCCTCTGCAATGGCAGGTTTTCTCTTGTTGATGAAGACATCCCTGGGTGCAACACAAGAGGTAGACAGTAATCAGAGAGAGTAAGGGGCAAAAATTTATATTCAATCTTGTGTGTAATCAGCTTCATGCTGATAGACAGTCTGTGCAGCTATTCCCTTTTCATGGTATGTTATGTTAATGCGGAGATTCTTAACTGTCAGAGGATTGGGGGAAAGGATCATGGGTTCAGGTTAAAGATAACTCATAAAGGTTGGGATGACAGTCCCTTGAAAGTGAGCTGGTTTTATGCACGCTGTTCTTCGAATTGCATGGGAACCCCTATGACCTGGTAGGTAGGTTTGTATTGCGTGTAGAGGTCCCCAAGCCACCCCCACCAATAAATCCACACATGAGACGTAATTTTTGTTTGGGTTTTTGGCATAGTTTTGGCCACAACTTTATTGAAATACAAAACACGTGAGTGGTTGCGTAGGCATTGGTTCACGCTGTCCGACGGGACAGAGCTGACCACTTGTCAGCGAAGAAGACTAGCTGTCCGATGGGACAGAGCTGACCACTTGTCAGAGGGGGGGGGAACCAGTCTGGGGAGAGTTGAATGGAGGCTGGGACGCAGAGACCTCCCCCTTCCCCAGAGGTCCCAGGGGCTCATGCACGGCCCTGCAACCCTATCGGGTTCGGGCAAGCATATTGAGCCGCTGGATTCCTTTAACGGAATTCCCCACGCACCATGATCACTTTTGGAGGGCTACCGCCCTCCCATTAACCAACACAACCAATGCCTAACTGCCAACCTTACAAGTTGTGACTAGTTGCTACGTAGTAGGCAAAACCAAATGGCACAGCCAATCAGCCAAATGGAAAAATTCCTACTAGGCCCCTGCCTCAAAAGCAGACGACCCCATGACAGGCAACATCAAGGTCAACGCACAAGCCTATACCAGGGAGGGGGGGGGCGGGAGATCCGAAGCTTGCAGCAAAGAGGAAGGTCACACCACGTGCTGACCAAATATATAGGACGCTGGGCTGTCCATCACAAATAGATACATGTGTTTTTCCCCAGCAACACACTGGGTCAATACTAGCTGTGGCTAGCAAGCCAAACCCTACAAGGGGAGGTGGCTTTCCTGCCCCCACTGCAACATGAGCTAACTGTGACTGGAGAACTCGCTATCCCAAAGGTGTAGGAACAGGTTGGGTTTGTACAGCAGTAACAAAAAGCACAGTGCTCAAATTATAGGGTAAATGCTACAGAGTCACTTAATGAAATCCACACCCCTGATCTCTGTAGTTTGAATCAAATCATGTCCCCTATAGCCTTTGAAAAACAGTAGCTAAGTCTGGAAAGTTGTGCCTTCTGTCTTCACTGTGATTTGGTCTCTGGGAAAATGCACTCTGCATATGTTTAGAAGCGCACTGCAGGACTGAGCAAATTGTTCCACTTTTTTGGGGTGGGGTGGGGGTAGAGGTGATGGTGGAACAGGCCTTAAAGTGTTCATCCTTTAAAAAAAAAAGTTTGGCACAAATTTATTCCAGCATACCACAGCATTTGAGAATAGGACTTGATAGCTCTGTGTCACGCTTTCTCAGGATAACTGGGAACCAGCTTTGCTCATACGCTGTCATGACAGCACAGCAAAGCACAGCAGAACGGAAGATGACTTGCTTAATTATACACCCTGATGGAAATGTGTCTGCAGAAGCTGTTGCTGACTGGGAGCAAGCTTAATAGCACCGTGGAAAGAGCAGAAAAAGAATCTGCAGATAAATAGGGCACTGCAAAATGTGCTTCCTTTAATATTTCATACAGAAATGATGAATTATTGCTTAGAAGTTGGAAAGTTGGAGGAGGAAAGAGTAGGTCAGACATTTTCAGAAGCAGGATGCTTTGCAGGAACCTGATTAAGGCTCACAATCTTTGATTAACGCCAGGATCCATATCTGAGAAGAAGGGAGGGGGCAGTGCCAAAACTACTAAGAGGCTCTTCATATACAAGATCTCTCTTACATCTGCATTTATATCCTAGCAATAACATGGCGTGGGGGAAGGGAGTTAAGCCAGGCAAGTTCTGTATTCTCATAGATATGAAGATTTTATATTCATCTCCAATTGTGGTTGTTTATTGGTGTGTCTAACATTAGTTACCTTGAGCGCCTGCATAATAGGTATGCAGAATGTATTTTTTAAAGAAAGAAATTTAAGGTTGCGATCCTAACCCTATTTACCTGGGAGTAAGACTAATTGAATTCAGTAGGACTTACTTTTGAGTGGACGCTGTGAGGATTTGCGCTGTGATTCAATAAATATTAAATAAGTTGGGCTTCATTGTATGTGGACAATGCCTGATGAAATCTCAGATGGGACAATAACATTCTCAGTAGCAGAGCACGAGAGCCCAGCGTTTTCCTCTATTCCTCATTATAATTAGGAAATCAAAATAAACTTTGCAAAATACCGTAAGTGATCGTATGCACTGCAGTGCTTAATTTGCATAATTTATGCGGGTTGCAGGATGTGACTTTTCTTTTGGCTGAATTTGGATTTTGTGGGTTTCTGCTTTAGCAGAGTACACACAACCCCAGACAGAAGCAGGAAAATTATGCAGCGGAGACCTTAGTGGCAGTGGGATAGGAGGAATATGTTGGGCTGCTGGCAGACAACTATCATAATTACAATTATATATAATTATTATTATTATTATTGTTATACAGAAAAGAACGATAGCACATACCCATTTCTATAAAAAAAACTAGAAAGGAAAATATTCAGCTCACATTTTTAAACTAAGGAAAATGAAAAATGTGAAAGACATGGCTGGGATTGGGGGGGGGGGGATGACACTCACGCTGCGTTTTAAGCCGTTGATGTGTACATTGCCTAAACGTCTTTGAAAGAGGACTGTTGCCTGAACTTCTACTTTAGAGAACAGACATATCTAAGTGACTGGTTAAGTATTTCTGCAGCACACTCCATGCAGAGTTAGGCCTGCCCACACCCACTGATTTTAATCAGACTGATAATCTATTTTAGTAGCAGTGCCTAGAAACCAGCTGATGGTACGTTCTCCAGATTAGCTAACACGGACCACAAGCATGTGATAATCAGTTGCAGAAATTAAACATGAAAATAGTATCTCAGTCTGTTCTCGGTCACTTAATGTGCTGTTCTGCAGCTCAGCTTCCGATAAGGCACAAAGATGGCAGTGGCAAAAGTTAATTTGAATTGAGTAGCAAACAGCTGGGTTACCCTTGTGTTTACTAGAGGCAGCAGCAGGATGAATGTACACCGTTCTATTTTTCTAGAAAGAGAGGTGCTAGAACTCACCATGAACGACTCCCTTGTTCTCTTGTAATGGCAAGGGCGCCCACCTGAGGATGCCAGAACTGAGTTTCCAGTGAGTTCCAGCTGAGAAAAAGCCCTGAATGTACGCACTGCGTGAAGTGGTCCCTTCTAATCTGGAATAACTGTTGTCTCTTTCTAGCCTCGGAAAGGGAGAGACTGACCACAAACTGCTTCACATGTTGACACCAGCAGCTCTTCCTCTTCCTCCTCCTACTGTTATAAAGCTCATTCGCTGTGGGTTCCATGAGCACCAAAAAACCTTCTATAATGTGTGAAATGGACCAGAGTTGTGGAGTCAAATGTAGTGCTCTCTTTCAGGGGTGGGGAATGTATTTTGGCCTGAGGGCCACGTTCCACCATGGGCAACCTTTCGAGGGCTGCGCGTGACGGTGGTGGGTGCCGTAATGGACGAAAGCAAACTCTTAACCTTTGAGCGGTAGCCTACATTCCAGCCATGCAAAAGTCAGCCCCACATCTCTGCATCCTTCACCCTTGTAGCCAAGAGGCAAAATCACTTCTGAAGGACATATTCTAGGCAGGTACAATTACCTGTGCAGGGTGTGGAGCAGATAAGGCTTGAGGGGGATTGTGGCTTGAGGAGAGCTCCCAAGACGAGATAGAGCTGGAAGGAAGGGTGAATTCAGCCCCTGGGTCTGAGCCAGGGGTAGGCAACCTGAGGCCCGGGGGCCGGATGCGGCCCAATCGCCTTCTCAATCTGGCCCACGGGCGGTCCGGGAATCAGCGTGTTTTTACATGAGTAGAATGTGTCCTTTTATTTAAAATGCATCTCTGGGTTATTTTGTTTTTACATGAGTAGAATGTGTCCTTTTATTTAAAATGCATCTCTGAGTTATTTATGGGGCATAGGAATTCGTTCATTCCCCCCCCAAAAAATATAGTCCGGCCCCCCACATGGTCTGAGGGACGGTGGACCAGCCCACGGCTGGAAAAGGTTGCTGACGGAGTACCCAATAGGCAGAGTAGGCACCAGCCTATGGGCCCTGTGCCTTTGAGGAGCCCCACAACAATGGATTAAATTAGTATTGATTTGATCTTGAAAGAAAATGACAATCAAGCTTTCTTAGTTCAACGTTATTCCACTAGAGCAGGCATCCCCAAACTCGGCCCTCCAGATGTTTTGGGACTACAATTCCCATCATCCCTGACCACTGGTCCTGTTAGCTAGGGATGATGGGAGTTGTAGTCCCAAATCATCTGGAGGGCCGAGTTTGGGGATGCCTGCACTAGAGTGTACGCACAAGGTCCCCCGCCCTGAGATTTCAACTGCCTTGGGGCCAACTTAGGGTTTAATCTGGCACTGTGTCTGAGGTTCCTTATCCCTGCATAAAACATAAGTCATTTTGCTACCTGAGGCAGAGCCCAAACGGTGCCCTCCACCCTACTGTGGCCTACACTTAAAAAATTAAATGTATCTTGCTGCCTAGTTCAGACACCATTTCCCATGCTTATTTTCCTTCTCCTCTTGGTGTCATCTGAAGCAAGTTGCATCATGCTACCTGCATAGCAGGGCCGGCTCTTGCAGAGGCATCCCAAGACTGGGACTCTGTACAGAGGTGCTGCAAAAATGGGGGTTTGATACTGCAAATGAGTTGTTCATCTCTTGCAAGTAGGTCATTGGCAACAGGTTTGTTTTTTTAAAAAAATCTTAGCTCATTTTCGGCAGGTCTACATTTCCCTCCATTTAATAGTCAGGCTAAGTGGTTCAGATCCAGCTGTACCTGTTGCAAATGTAAAAGCAAACTGTGAAAAAGAAATATGAGAAAACAAAAAAAAACTGGCCATGAAACATTACTTTTCTCAGAAATTTGCAACAGGTACAACTTGATGTGAACCAGTTAGCCTGACTGTTAAATGGAGGGAAATGTAGACTAGCCTTTGTGTTGACACTTCAAAAACCTTGTATTATATAAATTTTTATTATATAAATAAAAAATTATTATTATTATTATTATTATTATTATTATTATATGTGAGGAGCATCAAGACCACAATAAACACCTTTCTGGAAGCATCTTAGGGCTTTGTCCAATGTTTTCCCATTTTACTTTTTTTGTTCAAATGAGTACTTTTGGGTGCAAAGCAGTAGCATTTCCTAAAGTACTGAGTTGTGAAAACTTGTTCCTGCCTTTTTATCCATCCCGTTTACTGCTATTATTTCCTTAGGGAGCTGGAACTTGCTGTGAACTGCCACAGGTTTCCTCTTGTCCAAATATCCTTTTTCTTTTTGTTGCAAAAGTAATTGGGAGAGTTTCCAGATGTTTTACTGCTTCTTCCCAGGCTTCGTTGCTGCTTGCTATCAGAAACCTAGACTGAGTGCAGCTGGCCACAAAGGCGACCGGTGTTTCGGTTATGTGCTGAAGCCTTTCACTGAGTACATTGTGTTCTTCTGTGCTGGCATATTACAGCTTTGAGATTCAGTTGCATGAAGTATTTTGCAAAACAATTAGAATCGGCTCTCTCCTCAATTATTATTTTAAAAGTGACCTTTCCAGAATCATGTGCATTAAGAGCCAGATTTTGGAATTTACTTGAGTTGCACAGGCTTTGTTCAGGCTTCAGAATGACACTTCACACTGCAAATAGGGAAGAAAGATCTGTTGACATACTGGTAGTTCACCAGAGGCTAAAAGTTACCCTGTAAGGGAAGTTCTGGTTGAATGAACATGTATGGCTGAAGAAGATCTGGGAGGTTCCAAAATGGAGGAACTATAGTCTGAACAGATGGCTAAAGTGTCACTTTATTTGGGAGAGAGCAAGCCACGATCTAGTTCCTATATATTAGTTTTCAATTTATTATGGAACCACAGAGATAAGTAAACAATAAGAAAAATTCTATAATAAATGTAGCTAAAGGCTGGTCATACAAAACCTAAACATGTCAAAATATAACACCCAATCTAAAACCATGGCAACCATTTTTCTCTGTGGCACGGGGAGAGATATCTGAAACTAGATGAAATACAATTCCACCATACCGAATAGGAGAGACCTGGGCTCTTCCTGTCCCTTAGACACCCATAACTCATGTGCTATTCCCCCCCCCCCCCGCAATACCTAAATTCTAAGATGTTTATACCACAAGGATATAATCAAATCTTTTAAAAAGATTTCCACTGTTGTGTTAGAGAGATCCTGGCAGCTGCCAGCATCCATGCCAAGTTCCCTTTGGCGAAATGTCTCCATAGTATCTGCCCACCTATTTAGTAGGGACAACTGAATATGTGTTTTAATAATCTTTGACACCTCCTGATGATTTTCATTCCAGAATAAAGCAACTTTTGGGACATTCCCTGCAGAGGTACCAGGGAAGAAACCCGAGAGAAAACCTTGTAGGCGCGACTTCAAAGTAACCATTAGAATAAGGGACTCTCTAACCTAGAGATTGATTGTCAGGAGTTGCATAAAGGTAAAGGGACCCCTGACCATTAGGTCCAGTCGTGACCGATTCTGGGGTTGCGGCGCTCATCTCGCTTTATTGGCTGAGAGCCGGCGTTCAGCTTCCAGGTCATGTGGCCAGCATGACTAAGCCACTTCTGGCGAACTAGAGCAGCGCACGGAAACGCCGTTTACCTTCCCGCCAGAGCGGTACCTATTTATCTACTTGCACTTTGACGTGCTTTCAAACTGCTAGGTGGGCAGGATCAGGGACCAAGCAACGGGAGCTCACCCCGTCGCGGGGATTCGAACCGCCGACCTTCTGATCAGCAAGCCCTAGGCTCTGTGGTTTAACCCACAGCGCCACCCGCGTCCTGCATAGTCCTGCATGAAAGTTGCAAAGCACTGTGGAATGGGCTGTGCAAAAGGCTCTTTCGGGCAACCTGTGTCTTTACTAGCCACACACCTGATGCCATATAATGCCTGGCAGTCAATTTCTGAGAACATTAATGTTTCATGGACAGTTTTTTTTTTTTAAGGAACAGGTTTTCTCATATTTCTTTTTCACAGTTTGCTTTTACATTTGCAACAGGCACAGCTTGATCTGAACCAGTTAGCCTGACTTTGGAGAATCGAGGGAGATGCCTTAAACTAATGAATGCTTTTTCTGCCTCCTGGCATGTCTCCCAGTCGAACGGGCAAAGGCAAGTTCCTTTGTTCAGCTGACTTTATAGGTGTGTGTGTGTGGGGGGGGAAATAGCAGTGTTGAAACTACAAAACCTGTTTTTCAAGGATGATACTTCATTTACAGGAGCTGATCTCCACACACACACACTGCAGGTATCACCCACTGTATTTACTCAGCAGAAATGGAGAGGAAGTGTGTGCTTGCAATGTACGTTGCAGGCAATGAAGTTATTTCAAATAAGCCATCATGATGCTGGTCGGGGATGAATTCTGCTTTCTGGCATGGCTTCAGTGGCTAATATGGGCTGGAGACTAGACTGAAGCAATGACCCAGCAATGGCTAAGCCTCTTGCGGATGTGGGATTGTATAGCGTGAGAATAGAACCAATCTTCTAGGAGGGTTCAGTGGATGTACCGCACCCAGGTCCCTCTCCTTGAGCGTATTCTCCTCCCCACCAACAAACCCTGAATTCTTACTATCTGAAAGACCTGCAATGTTAAAACTAAATGGTCAAATAGTATCAAAACACATCCCCAGTCTTTTGTGAGAAAGAGCCTTTCCAGATACAGTGGTATCTTAGGTTACAAACATTTCGGGTTACAGACTCCGCTAACCCGGAAGTAGTACCTCGGGTTAATAACTTTGCCCCAGGATGAGAACGGAAATCGCGGCATGGCTGTAGCAGGAGGCCCCATTAGCTAAAGTGGTACCTCAGGTTAAGAACGGTTTCGGGTTAGGAACGGACCTCGGGAATAAATTAAGTTTGTAACCAGAGGTAGCATTGTATATTATATTGTATCCCATCCTTTCTCCAAGAAGCTCAGGAGTTCTTATCGCAATACTTCTGACATGTAAGCCAGGGTGAGAAATAGCAATTGATCTAAGGTTGCCCAGAGAGTTTAATGGCTGAGCAGAATCTGCATTCAATTTGCCTTAGTCCAAGCCCAGCACTCCGTCACTTCTTTTGACTATGTGCAGCTTTGACTTTAGGCACAATCAGTCTAAACATAACCCTCACATCAGTTGCGGGCTTACTGTATTTCATACTCCTCCACCCTTAGGAGCAACAGTTTTTCCTTGGGCGATTAGCAGGGGAGTTTGCAAGCTGCACACACAGTCTCTCATATTCTGTCTTTCTCTCTCTCAAAGAACTCTCACCCACCTGGAAATTCAACCGTTTGCCCTGTGGGCAGGCAAACCTGGAGACTTTGGGTCAGCCCTGGCAGTGTGGCAGCTGAAGTTGCTGCTTCCACTTTGGGGCAGGTCTGATGTGACCTTATAGGGATTTGCACCATCCATCTCCTGCGTGGAATGACCTTTCGTACTGGTGTGACTTTGGTATCATTGGTCATATGCAAAAACAAAGAGGCCTTTCTTCTCTTTGGTAAGGTTGGAAATAACTTTACTGCCATGGTTTTACACCAGAGTAGCAAGCATTTTGATACTAAGCAAATATACCTTCTTCCTCCGACCCTACTTGCATTACAGCTGGAGTGGCTCCTAGCTGGCATGTAAATATTGGCTCATATGAAAGTATACTACAATATTTATTTTGCAGGTGTTCTGTCAGATGAAGGCACTATTCAGTACGCTGAGTAAAGTTCAGATTCCTAAAGCAATCTCTTGCCTTTGTTATTACTATTTGGAATTGGAGAAAGGGATCCTTGTACGTTGCTATAACAATGGGAAAGACCTCTCTTAAGACTTTGCTTCCTCCAGGAAGCAAGATCTGAAGTGCCCACATGAAGCTGCCTTATTCTGATTCAGACCATTGATCGGTATAGCCTGCTGTTCTTTACTCTGACTGGCAGCAGTTTCTTGGTGCAAAGCCACCCAACCCCATCTGCTGCAAGAGCAGGCAGCATGATTGGACATGATTGGCAGGGGGTTGGACTGGATGGCCCTTGTGGTCTCTTCCAACTCTATGATTCTATGATGGAGCTCATGTACTGTGCTTAGGGCACACTGTATTAACTCATTAAAGGGAAACGATGCGAATCAAGTCTTCTACAATTTTTTGATATAACCGACCCATCTTTGCCCATATTATGAACAAACCCACATGTTTCCTACAGTTTCTCAATTGCTTTCATCTCTTTTAAAGTGTCCAGAACAGTGCTCTTCATACACCTAGCCACGTGTTGAGCAACACCCACAATCGCATTCCAGAGACATGAGCAATAAAGTTGCGCAAACTTGCCTTGTAGCATTCATCATAAGCCACAACGTTTAGATTCTCTTCGGTCTGGGTGGTCATGCACAGTTCTCACATAAAACACCAAATATGCAGCGCACATTGCTAAGCTCTCCCCGCCCAAGTGAATGATCTCTTACGGGAAACAAGGAAGCAGACTTTTAAAAATCAACACTTTTGTAAGAATTCATCATAGCACTTTCACAGAGGGATATCTAAGGTACATTGGACAGCTCAGCATGGGTCTGGGTGAGACACTTCAACTGCCTTTGGTTCCTCCCCCTACCCCTTTAGGATTGCAGCTTTTGGGTTTTGTTCAGCATCCATTAAACACAAACTGCTACATTTTTAAAGATTTGCAAAACATGCCCCAAGCATGGGAGCCAACGCCTAGGGGCCATGGGGGCTTCGACCCCCCACAATAAAATATTTGAGGGCGCTGGGCGCCCACAAAGTTGATGGGCATTCCCATTCAAATGGTGTGTGTGCACTGCATCATGTGATCGATTGTGAGGGGCGGGGCTTACCTGAAATTTTTTATTCAAGTTGGCACCCCTCGCTCCAAGAGAGGAGGGTTTATGATGTTACAAGCCCACAGCCAATCAGTGCAAAACTCAGCTGGTGTCTCTGCAACGTGCAGGGTTGGTTTTACCTGAGCTTGACCAGGTTTTACTTGAGAAATGCTTGATAAATTCCAAGGAAGCCTTAGAGAAAGAAAGGGAAACCAAGAACTACAGGGAAAGCATATCTCTTTAACTCAACTCAGCCATTTATCCTAATAGCCGGGAGGGCGTAAATGATTTGCTGAATTAGCCATTTGGGTAATAAATAAGAGTGCTATTTACATAGATTATGATGTCCAGTGGGTATAACAACAGCAGAACTGAGAACATAATCCAAAGTTCCTACACCGCGTGGCCCGAAGGCCTGCTAACCGAGATAACACACAGGAGACAGAAATGTAGAAAGAGCAGAAGAAAAATCAGCCGCATTGTATGAATAATAAAGCACGGTTGTTTCTGATAAGGCCTCCAGTATTATCGTTATGGCTGAGTGGTTAAATACACTGGGGGAACACAGTGAAATCTGAATATCGAGGGATAGAGATAATGGGAATTCTATAGTATTTTCTGCCTCAGTGACAAGGATGTAAAGGAAGCCTCTGCAAACTTCCGAGAGCAGTAAACAGTGTGTGCCTGTTGCAGACGGCAGTACTTGGTGCTCCAGGGAACAGGCACAAAGGTCTTGTGTGCCAAACTATCACAAGACTGTGCATAATCGGTTACGCCCCTTCCTCCCTGCGCATATGATTAAGAAACAAGCAGGTTGGCACAGGCTCTTGAGTGAAATCAGGGGGTCCAGAACAAACTGTGCTGTTTATCTTCCCAAGTAACCAGGTCAGATGAAATCGGTGGTATGCGAAGAACTTATGATGCTAAGTGAAATGTGCAGCTATTATGCTCATGGGAACTCTTTCCCTTGTGATTTGTTAGCAAAAATGGCTTGATCTAATAATTTATGCTACAGGATACATCAATACACCCACATGCATACGCTGCACCTAAGATCTATGTAGCATTCATTAATGAGGTAGTATTAAAGCTGATGAATTTAATTAAATTCAAATACAATTTATATATTCAACAAAAGTGCCCTTTTTAAGATGCTGGAGGGTGGAAATTTTTGCTCATGTTTAGAAGGAACACAATATTGGATGTCTTCTTTTCATTTTCCAATGCATCAACACACTTGAACATTCAACCATAGCCAGTACCTATTTTTAAATCCCTCCCCCACTTATTAAAATTCATCAGCTGAGATTGCAATCCTAACCTCACATACCTGGGAGTAACCCCAGTGAATTCAATAGGACTTCTTGGGAAGACGTGGTAAGGATTGCACTGCAAATCTTTCTTTCATTTTTTCATTCTTCCTTTCTTGTTTCAGGATCTCAGGACAGCTTTACAGTTGGCACATTAAAAACATGCAGTAAAAAACACCATAAACCAACCAAATTACTGAAGCAAACTGTAACTTTATGTTCAGCTGGTCTCACACGGGCATTTTCAGTTTCCCCCAAAGACTTTAGCGAAACGATGTGTCTTTTAATGGCACCAAAATCCCAGTAGTTAGTTTGTGGCTCTGCAAATTAAATTGGTTAAAATGTGCATGTATATTTGTAGTCTGACTAAGGGCTCGTCCAACCTTCCAATTATCCCATGCTTTTCTAGCAGTCTTCTACTTGACTTGTACTTTCCAAGCATGGTTCAAACATCATTCTGGAGAAAACCCAAATTGCCATTTGCTCCAGTTGACAGCTGAAGAGCAGTTTTCCTCAGGGAAAGCAGTGGGACGAGAGGAAGTGTGGAAAAGCCCTAAGACAAAAAGATTGTTTCACATTCTTAGGCCAGGATTCCTATTTGGCAAAGAGACTCTTTTTAGACCAGATGGTGTCCACCTCTCTGCATCTGGGAATGATGTCTGGTTAATGGACACACAGGACTTCACAGCCCCTTTAATCTCACTTGCCCATTAGGAATGCTTGAAGAGGGCTAGTAAATTCTGCTTTAACAGGAGAGTAAGGGAAACATTTCAATAGGTGTTTTTTTTTAAAGTAGGCAGCAGCCTGATGCATAACCTTGAAGGCTGATGTTTTGCTCACAGATAGTCAAACCTAATGGTACATTCACAGCATGTTTTGATAGTAGTGAAGGACACCATTTGGAGATTAATTCACAAGAAGTGAAGCTTCTTGCTTCATAATATAACAATGGAATAAAAAGCTTTAGATGGAAAGGAGGACACTCAATTGAGTGAAACGTCCTTGCTTGTTGTCTAGATGCTTCATCAAAAAGTCTGACCTCAGGGAAATGCCTCCCAATGGCATCAACATTCCCATCTGCTTCATTTTCTATTGGTGATATTTGAAAGTCCTCTCTGGCAGTTTTCCTACTTGGACAAAGAGGGCACACACCCCAAAACCTACCAGAAGTTTAACTTGTTGAGAGCCTTCTTGGTACACATGACAGTGACATCAGGTCTTTAGCCCACTGGATTTCACTGAGACTTGAATCCACGAGGCATTTACACTTTTCCAGCGTCTTCTGAACTGTACAAATGTTTACTCTGGAGTATGTCCCATTGAGATCAATGATGCTTACACCCAAGTTGGTGTGCATGGGATTGCTATCTTAATCTGTGTGAAAAAAGGCATGCAACACCCAAACTATATTTCTTTGTTATTGAGAAAATCTTCCCCAGCTAACACAATCACTCAGGGTTGGATTGTTGCTTGGAATGTAGTTGTCTTGCACAGATGTCATGGGTATCTGTTGAATCGAAGCATCTGTTATAACCAGAGTTATGTTGTATGTCACAACTCTCTCTTGCACCATAATGGAACTTTACCTATGATGTTTTTAGACAATAAAGATTTCATCCAGGGGCCTTTCTCAACTGTAGCTTTCTGTTAGCCTTCAAAACCAGTTGCTTTACTTGAGCCGAGGAGCTGCTGTAACAGGCACCCTTTCCATCTTTCCTCTTGCAAAAATGTACAAAGGTCTCCTACTGTTTCCAACACCCTCCTACCGTGTGCACTAATGAACACGCAATATGAATTTTGTGCTTGGCCGTCCCCAAAGGGTTGGAGTCCAGTTGGTTCTGGAATTGTTCTGAAGTGATGTAGAGGAGATGCCAAAGAAAACTGATATAATTCTGATGTGGAATGGGTGGTTGACCAGCAAAACTGACACTATTCTCCTCTCCCACCTCTTGGGGATGCTCTGGCTCTGGACTTGCTGCATCAAGAAGGAGTTTGGACTAGATGGACAAAAGCACCACCTCCAATTCTTTGATTTTACACGATGAGAGCAATGAAACAGATAGGGAGGCAGCCCTTTCTGCCCATGTGCTGTAAGACACATACTAAATATGGCCAGCCATGAGTACACAGGTCTATGAAGTGATGGCGGTAACGGCCAATGAATCATTCATCTCCACTCCATCCACCTGATGCTTTCCAAGGGGTGAGAAGGAAGATCTACCAGCTTGTGAAGCCTCTTTAAGTCACTGTGGTTCTTTTCCTCAAAATCTTGCTGGTAAAGGTGTTTTCACTTGTCAACTATGACATCTGTTGCCATTGCTTGGATCATTTCAGGCTTGTTTGATTGAGGATGTGAACATAGTGATAAAGGCTACCATGTGTTTTTTAGATCCATGTGTGTCTTGGCTGATCTTAAGTCCTGGGATTTCTTGGAATTTAAGTCATGATAACACATCTTCCCCGAAAGGCAGCTTGCTCTCTATTACTTTGCAATGTGCAGCCACAGCATAACATTGTGTGCATTTTTAGGGGAAACCAACCAGTCAGGAGAACATTGCTTGGGCACATACTGAGTGATTGGTAAGTCCTTTCTTATAGTAAGAAGCTGAGAACTGGGATGCAAGGATTAGTGGGTATGCCACAATGTTGCCTGCTCTTTTAGTTCGGCATAGAGACTTTCCTAGATGTCCATCGAAAAATCAAAACCTATTACTGTTCAAGCCAATCCTTGACCTTTTAACACCTATCGACTATCATTTGTAAAAAGCTGTCTGTTTTAAACCAGCATTTGTTTGCAGTGCAGAGATGATACAACAGTCAGCGATTTACACAGACCAGTCATTGATATTTTCTTAGACAAATGTTTGACTTTTAATTAAGCCTCGGAGTGTACACTGATCTTAAGGCTTTATGTCTATCTGACACCATCGATTTTCAAGAGGAGAGAAGTGTTTTATTCCGCCCGTTCCGCTATTCATTTGGCCTGCTGTTATTTTCAGAGACAAACCACTCATGAAGATTGATATCTGTTCTGCTTGTAGCATTGGCCACCAATAGCTATTTGATCTTCGCTGGTGAGATTCTACAATAAAAGCAGAAGCTTCTGAAGTTTAGGAAATTGTGAATGATGTGCAGAGTGGATAGGTTAGTTACCCTTCCTCAAATAGGGACGAGTGAATTGATCAAGTTTGTTTTTTCAGTTTTCTATCTGAAATTCATTACATTAGGGTGTTTCAAGTTCTCTTGAAAATTCACTAGAATTTCTATTAATATATATTGGCCAGATGAAGCTTTTGCCTGGCCTTGCTAGGTTTGAATGATGAAATCTGGAAGCAGGGGAGCAAAGAACAGGTCAGGACTCCGGTGGAATTGGACTCATCTGCCACTTCCACTTGCCTTGATGCTTCCCCCCACCCCCACCCCAGGAATACCAACTGTTTACCACTGAATTGGGGCCAACGTCAATATGGTTTTCTCTGGATTGACATTCGCTCCAGTTTAGAGGGTTTTCCAGCAGAAAGTCGCAGTGCAAAGGCAACAACCTCTCAGGCCCATGCCTGGAAAGTGTAGGACAAGCAGAAAACCACTTGGACCCATTCTTTCTACGCAGGGGGCAAGCAGAAGTGTAGATGTGCCCAGAGATGAGCAAGTTTAGGATGAAGATACCTTAAAATAGAAAGCAACCTTCGTTGGGCAAATTCTGTGGTTTACTGGTTTCCTAGTTTGTAAGCTGTTAGAGCTAGCTTCATGGATGAACAAATGAAATATGGAGACCAAGCATAGTATTTTTGTTCATGAACTCACAGACCACACAATAACATGCCCCCCATGGCTCTGCTATATAGCACCCCTTGTTCCTGCTGCTTCCCCCTCCCCTCACATTTGTCTGGGGACCAGACTTATTCAGACATATTCAACTCAGGAATGGGCTCTTGTAACCCATTAGATCCTGGAGGAGACCAGTTATGTGGAAAAGGGAATGGATTAGGCCTTTTCCTCCTCTCCATGATGGATCCACCCCCCCCCCCCAGCACTAGCTTGGAACTTGCATTTAAGGAATCATTGGAGCAGACAGATTTCTAGCATTCTTGTGGAATAGGTATCTGTTTGCTTCTTTAACTTCCCAAATCTGATATCAAAATTGTCAGTGGCTCTCCACCACCCAGCTTTGCCTCTGCCACATTTTCCTGTGCGCTTTTCTTTCTCATCTACTTGCCTGCCACTGCTGATTGATGTAACAACACAAACCTCATTAATTTATGCATAGGTGTTAATGTTTCGCTGGGTATCAAAAAGTACCTCAGGTCCTCTTGCACGAGAAATCTGTTAGTTTGAATCTGACATTCCCTCAAGTCTTGCAGATCAAAATCTATTACTTTCCTATGCCCAGCTGTTAAGGTTCCCAGTCATCTAGGCCATAAAGGGATACCTGTTTTTGTTTTATTTTGGGGCCTGATTCAGGTTGCTTGGGCTTACCTTTAGGGTGCTGGTCCTGAATGTTCATGCACCTGCAATATCTGTGGTTGTGCCTCTTCTCCCACATGTACCTCCCTGGGTACTAAGATCAGCTGATGCACAGCCTAACTCTGCACCCCTTCCATTTCTACTGAGAGCTGCAGGGTCTTTTATGGAGTGGCCCCCTTTCAAAAGTGATTAACTTCTCCCTCCACATTGTAGATCTTGCCTCACAGAAAATGTTTTTGTTTATATTGCTTTTGAACTTGTCCTCACCTCCATTCTTAAGCTGGGTGCTGCTCTTAAGGTCCATAAATAGCAACACCCTAGAGGTCCCGGGCCCCAAGGAAGTCAGATTAGCCTCAACCAGAGCCAGGGCCTTTTCAACACTGGCTCCGACCTGGTGGAACGCTCTGTCTCATGAGACCAGGGCCCTGCTGGATCTGATTTCTTTCCTCAGGGCCTGTAAGACAGAGTTGTTCCGCCTGGCCTTTGGCTTGGAATCAACTTGATCCCCCCCCTTTCCTTTCCCCTTCTGTGATGGAACTCCTATATGGGGACTTCCCTGGCTTTTTTCTGGCCCACGTAGGACCAGTCTGGATAGTTGGCCTTGGTGAAGATTTGACGCTTTCTTCCCCAAACAGTTTTTTGATTTGAGTTTCTACTGAAATGAGGCTGCACTTTAATGTTGTATTTTAATCTTGTTTTTAAGTTGTATTTTAATCAATTTTTAATCAATTTTAATACCTGGTGTTAGCCGCCCTGACTTGGCTGGGGAGGGCGGGGATATAAATAAAATTTATTATTATTATTATTTTGTGTCTTTGACTTGTGATATCTTGCTGTTATCTGGATATTTTGATTACCTGCATAGACCCTCGTTTAACCAAAGGTCAGTGCAAACTACGACCCATCCATCTGTTGTGTTTTTATCTGCTGCTCTGCCTAAATGCACTCCAGTAATAAAACATGACTCCTTTATTTACAAACGCCTGTCAAGGTATGCGCACCCTTCAAAACCCTCCTATGTGAAAAGCTTTTAGTGCTGCTCCTTTACAAAAGAAAGCACAGAGAAACTGATACACTGACCTGTTATAGACATTGTTGTGTATCTATAGGCAAGCTATTCAATTTCTCACTCCATGAGCACATTCTATGCAAAGTGAGAAGAAAGAATTCCCAAACTCTCAGCAAAACTCCAAAGGAGAGAATGTCTTGATTGTGTCAATCATTTTGAGAAGCAGAGAATCATTACTGAGACAGCTGCATATTTCAATATACTTTTTTAAAAAGTCTGTTAGAAATATTTGCTAGAAAAGCCATTAACATTCCCAGAAAGGAAAATATGAAAGACACAGCAAGTTGTTCTGGCTATCTCTAAATTTAAAGGGTGAATAAATATAGATTGCTTTCATTTCTTCCTCTTTTCTAGACCTGTCTCATGCCAAATGTCAGAAATCCCTATCTTGAATATGTTCTTCAAATGAGCCTAATAAACTTGGGACCCTCCCAGATATTGCTGAGTTCCCACTGTCATCAGCCCCTGGCCAGCATGGATGATGGGAGTTGTAGTCCAACAACATCTGGGAGGGTCACTGGTTCTTCGCCCCTGCACAAGTCACACTTTATGCAGTAGAATGTTACCTACACAGCTGTTTGCTATGGTGTTGCAGCACAAAGTGTGAAGAGAAGGCACATGTCTGTAATCCGATGAACACACACCACACATTGGCCAGTCACAGATTTTCAGTCTCACCTCTCCTTGTCTTTGGAGAAATTTGTTTCCCCTAAGCTCTTTACAGCTTTCATTACAAAATGTGCAGCAAACATGTCCATCAAATAGATGTGGCGGGAAGGCAAACGGCATTTCCGTGCGCTCTGGTTCCATCACAGTGTTCCATTGTGCCAGAAGCAGTTTAGTTTAGTCATGCTGGCCGCATGACCTGGAAAGCTGTCTGTGGACAAACGCCGGCTCCCTCAGCCTGAAGGCGAGATGAGCGCCCCAACCCCATAGTCGCCTTTGACTGGAGTTAACCATCCGGTGGTCCTTTACTTTTTTCCTTTACCATCAAATAGTCCCAAACAATGTACCCATTTAATCACTGAAGGCATTGGTTGCCAGCATCAACACAGTTTAGGATTGTTGAGCTTTTTTAAGACAGACTCCTTGAGCTCCCCCTCCCTCAACGCCAAAAAACGCAATTTTCGATTGGCTTGCCTAAGATCCAGGGCAAAGCACCACCTTTCAGAAATTCCCCCCAGATGTCAATTCCACCTTAAATATCCCAGTAATGTCCAGGAAAATCCAGGTGTATGGCAGCCCTAACACAGTTTGAACCTGGCTAATGGGCCGCGGGTGGCGCTGTGGGTTAAACCACAGAGCCTAGGGCTTGCCAATCAGAAGGTCAGTGGTTCAAATCCCCGCGACAGGGTGAGCTCCCGTTGCTCAGTCCCTGCTCCTGCCCACCTAGCAGTTCGAAAGCATGTCAAAGTGCAAGTAGATAAATAGGTACCGCTCTGGCAGGAAGGTAAACGGTGTTTCCGTGCGCTGCTCTGGTTGCCAGAAGCAGCTTAGTCATGCTGGCCACATGACCTGGAAGCTGTACGCCGGCTTCCTCGGCCAATAAAGTGAGACAAGCGCAGCAACCCCAGAGTCGGTCACGACTGGACCTAATGGTCAGGGGTCCCTTTACCTTAATGGGCACCACACATTGACTGGCACAGCTTAGTTTCTCTTAGGGCTGCCATTTTCACACATTTCTGTTGGATAACCTAACACACGTACAGCAGGACATCTGACTCGCCAAATTTTAGCTTTTGATTATTCTCTAGGACATGGTGATATCAGAGATAAATCTCAGGATCTGACAGTAATTGGACTACAACCCTGCATAAAACGAAAGAGAGCACTTGTATCCAGACGCACTTGTAAAGCTAATAATCTACACTAGTGGGTTTTATTGAGGCCTAGTGTATACAAAAAAACCCCACACACAAACCTTTAAAAAACCTTATCAAATCATTCCTGTACTATAGCCCCTAGGCTGCGGCTGAGTGTTTGAATGTCTCCTCTGAAAAACAAAAGCAAAACATCTCTACAATATCAAGGAGAAGGCTAGGTTGCAATATTTCCCTCTGATTTTTTTTTTAAATGTAATTTTCCCCAGTCGTCGTCTGGAGTAATGCAGTCCAGGAATGGTTTGTCATATGATCTGCTGTTTGTGTAAACTGTCTTATTGGTTCATTTAGAAATAATGAAAGCTAAGAAAGAAAATCGGAAGCATAAAGTCTCCTAGGGAGGCTTTCACCGTGATTCTGGAAAATTGGGAAGAGCAAAGTAGACTTAGAGGCTTTAAAAAATTACAGCTCTATAGCCTGCATCTCTGGACATGAAAATAGGTGCAAAACTATATTGTTATCCATGGGCAGAGAGGGGGGCGCTGAATTAACTTTAGAAAAAGGCACACCGACCCAACACTGCAATATCTAACATGGATTCTTTAATGCCATGCCCTTTTCTCTTTGACAATGTCTGATGTCCTGTTCAGCTCTAGCTGGAACGACTGTCCTTAAAAGAGCAGGACAGGATCATTCAGGGCTCCCCCACCCCTTTCCTCCACATCCAAGCTGAGACGTGTCTATATCTTCTTCTAAAACATTGCTAATATCGCAAATATGACACTGTATTTTGCTGCCTTCTCTGCATAGCTGAATCTTCAGTCACTAGCTACCGTCTTTCCCCCTTTTTAACACACCGCCTTATAAATTTTTTTCCTCAAAAAAACACAGGGTGGCTGATTTTCGGGGGATGTCTTATTTTTATTACGTCAGTATGGTACGGTACAGCCTCCCCCTGTGCACTAAGCAGGCGGGGCAGAACTCCGCAAGAGGCGCGTTCCCCCCCCCATGCCTCTCACTGGTTCACTGGCTCCCTGCGCACACAGGAGGGGCTGAGGAGGCGATGGGAACAATGGTGGCACCATGGCTTACTTTTGGGGTACGTCTTACTTCTCACAAAGGTAAAAAAACCCTGCCATGGCTTACTTTATGAGTACGTATTAAAAAGGGGGAAACAGGGGGAGATTGCAGGGGGAGATAAGTCTCTGGCCCCTTGAAGAACCCCAGAACTCCAGGAGGCTGTCGCCAGATAAACCTGCTCTCGCACGAGCTGTCCAGAAAGTGATGCTGGTGGGGGACAGGCAAAAATGGCATGGCAGCTAAAACTTCAATATGGTGTTCAGCCCTCCCAACACTAGAAACAGTAATGGCCAATAGGAAGGAGGCGCCTGATGTTAAGTCAGTCTATTGGTCCTCCCAATTTTGTCTTCTGTATCCTTTCCCAATCTGGTACTCCTTCAGCATCAGGGAAGGGAGGAACCTGTGACTCTGAAAATGTCGTTTGTCTCCAACTCCTAAATCTATTAGATCAGTTGGGTACCTGATAAACATTTTATTAGGTCTTGTTCCTGATCAGTCACTGCCGGTTCAGGCCCCATGAACGTATATGTGAATTTAGCATTTATTTATTTTTTCCACTGAGCTGCATCACTTTACACACACTCCCATTGAACTGCATTTGCCATTTCACCTCCTGTTCACTCAGTTTGGAAGGGTAGTTTTGGAGCTCTTCACAATCCCTTTTTGTTTTAGCAACCCTGAACACTCTAGGGTCATCAGGAAACGTGGCCACCTTGTCGCTCATCCCTAACTCTTGAGGGACTCTACTTACTATATCTCTCCATTTGGATAACTCTCCATTTGTTCCTATTCACTGCTTGCTGCTACTTTACCAAGAGAGTCAATGTGGTGTAGTGGTTAAGAGCGGTAGACTCGTAATCTGGTGAACCGGGTTCACTTCTCCGTTCCTCCACATGCAGCTGCTGGGTGACCTTGGGCTAGTCACACTTCTCTGAAGTCTCTCAGCCCCACTCACCTCACAGAGTGTTTGTTGTGGGGGAGGAAGGGAAAGGAGAATGTTAGCCGCTTTGAGACTCCTTCGGGTAGTGACAAAGCGGGATATCAAATCCAAACTCTTCTTCTTCAATTCCTGATCTTCAAGAGGACCTCTCCTCTTATTCCAGCATTGCTAAGCTTTCTCGGGATTCTTTGGTGGGGGTACCTTGTTGAAAGCTTTTCAAAAGTCCAAATACACTTATATCCAGGGCTTTTTAAATAAAAAAAGAGGTGCCGGTACTTTTTTTTAGGGCAAACGCCCACCCACAGCCACATTCAGCACCATCAAAACAGCAAAATAAACCCCATAGACTTATGCCACTGCCCTCAGACTCAGCCACACCAACTGTTGCGCTGCCCCAATCGCCATGATGCATGCCGCCTCTGACACACAGCCACAAGCATCATGCCAACCACTGCCTCCACTGTGCAGTCATGAGCACCATGCCGCCAGTTGCACAACCCCAAGGAAGGAATGCAGTGCTAAAGAGGTGCTGGAACGCATCAAAGAGGTGCTGGAACTCAGTTCCAGTGAGTTCTGGCTGAAAAAAAACCCCTGTTTATATATTTATTAAAATAAAGGGTGGTTGTATACCACCCTTCATCCAAAGATCACAGAGCAGTCCACAACATAATAAGAGATCACAAAATATATAATAAACAAAAACAATCCAATGACCCCCCCTCCCACAAACACATTTTAAAGGCCATGTTAATCAGCCAAAGGGTTGATTATAGAGAAATGTTTATACCTGGCACCAAAAGATATGTAATGGAGACGTCAGGCAAGCCTCCCTGCTTGTTGACATACTAAAAAAAAAAACCCTAACTCTTAATAGGTTCATAAGAAAGGACTTCCCTTGCAGAATTCCCTTGAAGAAGCCATGCTGGCTATGCTTCAGCAAGGCTTGTTCTTCTATATTTCTGGTTATTTTATCTTTAACAATGCTTTCCGCCAATTTTCCGGGACATATGCTATGCCAACCGGCCTGTATTTTCCAGAATACCCCCATTGGATCCCTTTTAAAAAACTGGTGTCAAATTGGCTACTTTCCTGTCCTCAGGTTATGGAGGCTGATCTGAGGGACAAGTTACATGTTTCTGATAGTAGATCAGCAATTTCACGTTTGAGTTCTTTGAGAACTCTTGGGCGGAAGCCATCTAGACATGGCGATTTGTCAGATTTTATGTCACGACTATCTGCCTCAGCTCCTTGGAAGCATTGTCAGGTGCATTTTTTCACATGGATGAATTGTTAAACAGTGTCTTTATTCATACGAGGTATACGGGGCTATAAACCCAACCTCCATCAACATCCTGTATGATGTGCTGTCCTTGGGAGACGAAAGCTTGCATCACTGTTAACATTGTCCTTTCACCTATCCAACACCCACAGAGTCTCATGAAAAGGCTGTGATGGAAAACGGGATTTCATTTCTCCTCACTTCCGTGCTTTGAAGGATTCCACACAGTCACACCACAGGTAAGAGCAGTTATGTTTCATTTTCGTTTAATTAAGGGTGACGTTTAGGGCTGTGTTTATTTCAATACAATTATTGTTCTTTAATCTTTAAGACTTTTAGGAAGTAGTCATAGGTCAGTGCTAGAGCATTATGCAGAAATCTCCAATTCCTGGCTTCTCCAGTTACAATGATTATTTGGCAGGCAATGGGGAAGATCTTTTTTTTTTTTTTTGCCTAAGACCCTGGATAGTTGCTGCCAGTCAGAGTAGACAATACTAGGCTAGATGGACAAACACTTTGAGCTGGCGCAAGGCAGTTTCCAAATTCTGCACTAAGAGCTGAATTCAACAACCTGTGCAAATTAAGCAAATGTATATAAACGTGCTTATTTTGTGCATTTCTGCTTTGTTTACTTACTTACTTACTTACTTAATTATTTCATATTCAGAGTTTGGGTCCTAGGGTTTTTGCTAGTGATGTAGTGAAATGCTCAGAGCACTGTCTGAAACTTCACTTCTCGATACCGAGAAATCTATTCAGACGACCACCATGAATTTTACTGAAAATTTAAAACATATCTGTGCACATTTACCTGGGAGTAAGTTCGTTGAACGAAGGGTGCTTACTTCTAAGTAGACATCTACCGGCTCACACTTTAAATATGCTAGAAAGGAAGTGAAATAATCTGACAGATCACAGTTGATTTTACCATGAAAACACCTGTGTTTAGCATAATGCTGAAAGGGGAGAGGAGTTTTGTTATGTAATGAAGAACTTGAGTCCATTTGAATTGCTGAGTTGGGTGGTGCTGGGGAGATTGTGAACATTATGTTAGGTTAAAATGTATTTATTGATTTAAAACTGTCTGTTCAAGAGCCTGAGGCAGCTAAGAGCAGCAGATTTGAAACAAATAGCATAAAAACACAGTAAAATAGCACAATGAGACAGAAAACACAAAAATCACTGTAATTGCAGTAGCTGACAAGTCACAATAGACACCGTCTTTCCCCAGAGAGCTCCCCACAAAGCCTGGTTTTAACCACAGGGCAGAATGCATGTAATGATGGGGTTAGATTGGTTGCATTGGTGAGGACATTCCACAGCTATGGAGTCAGGACTGAAAAGGACTCACATCTCAGTCAACATGGGAACATGGAGGAATATGCACATATTTTTCTGGGTGGAATGCACCCCTGGCTGGTAAGGCCCCAGATATGAGCTGCAGGGGAACTTTGAGGTCATGGCATTTTTGTTTTGAGCAAGATTTTAATCCAACTGGATCTGGTGGGGCTACTTTTCTCTATGAGCATCCTGTCTTGTTTATCTTCTAGCAACTGTTGTTGCCTGGAAGGATAACGGGGAGATTTCGAGATCCTCGCTGTGCATAATTTAGTGCCAGTAAAGCTGCTATTGCAGATCTTTAAGTACAAAGCCAGGGTCCATACATGTCCAAAAATATCTTTTTGCAGCCATAAGGGGCAGAATTTCCCTGTTAGAAAAACTTAATGAAAGCTGAAATTTTCCGGAAACTGAATATTGCCCTGAGTACAAGGTTTTCGTGCTTTTTCTCACCTTGCGTACAGTAATACATGCACACAGCCCTGGTGGAGTGTCACGTATCTTCTGTGTGGTTCCTCTAATTCTACATAAGGAACAAAAGCAGATAGGAAGACTGTTCCAGAACCATAAGAGGATAAATTCCTTGCCTGCCCCATTTACAGCCCCTGCTTGCTACACACTTGCCTCTATATTTTCCAACCCTGGAGCTATTTAAAAGCAGAAACTCCTCATAGTAAATCACAGGCAACTCCGCTCCTGAATGATTCATGAGAGTGCCATTAAAACATGCACACATTTGCTATGCATTCACAATGGTGTAACAATGCAACAGTGCAATCGTTTTGCCATGTCTCAATAAACTCAGGCTTGCTAAAGTATTGTTTGAAAATCTTTGACGGTGCTTTTCCAGGTGGCTTTTGAATTAGACTCAGATTTTCAAATTTGGATCAGGAGAGGTGTAAAGCGGTGAAACTAGGATCCCACAAATTTCATTTCGCACAGATGATCCCAGAAAGGTGCCATCTGTTGTACGTTGACAAATACAGAGAAGCATTTTAATGGGATGTAGATATTCTACCATATGTGATGGATATTCAGATAAGGCCATCCTCTACTGGAAAATGTTGGATTGCACATTTAGAGAGGCAAAAATGTGAAGACTTTGCTTCCCAAATTGATTGGCGTTGGGCATACAATGTTTTTGTGGTAGGGTACCGGGTGGTAGGGACGCGGGTGGCACTGTGGGTTAAACCACTGAGCCTCTTGGGCTTGCCGATCAGAAGGTGGTTCGAATCCCCGCAATGGGGCGAGCTCCCGTTGCTCGGTCCCTGCTGCTGGCAACCTAGCAGTTCGAAAGCACGAAGTGCAAGTAGATAAATAGGTACCACTCCAGCGGGAAGGTAAATGGCATTTCTGTGTGCTGCTCTGGTTCGCCAGAAGCGGCTTTGTCATGCTGGCCACATGACCCGGAAGCTGTACACCGGCTCCCTCGGCCAGTAAAGCGAGATGAGTGCCGCAACCCCAGAGTCGTCCGTGAGTGGACCTAATGGTCAGGGGTCACTTTACCTTTACCTGGTGGCTGATTTAAGATTGTAGTCATGAGTGCCAGCTTGGCCCCACGACTGTAGATACCCAGGGCTATGGGTGCCATGCAGTGTGCATGGCCCTGGTTCCCAAATTTGTGGGTGCCTGGACCCTTCATGGGGAATTTTGTGGGTGCTCGGGCACCTAGGGCCCCAGGGAGTTGGCACCTATTATTGTAGTATATACTGCATACCAAGCTGTGGCATTTGTGCAGTTTTAATTGCATTGCAAACTTCAGACAAGTGCAAATTTCAAAGGATAGCTCCTTTTTTGGTTTGTGCATTATTTGGCAAGTGCATTGAGATTAAGCAGTATGTACATCTTGTGAAATAAAGCTAATGTTAAAAATCCTACTTGCTACTGCCTGTTTGTATATTTGTAGATACTACAGAAACATCACAATTCTTTAGCACTCTTTCCTCTTGAGAAGTAGGGTGGGTCGATCTATTTTAGGTCTGTGTCACTTTCACACGCTTTCATTCATAAGTCTGTTCATGCCCTTTCCAAATTAATCTGTGATTTTTTAAAAAAAAAAATCTACATGAAAATTCAGGTTTAAATGTGTATTTCTGAGTGCATAGACATGGACAGTAGATTCTTCTTCCAACATTGAGAATCGTGTGCAGGGAGCGCATGGTGTTTTCGTGCATGTGCTAATGTCTGCTGGCAGCCCACATGACAAACCAACAGCTGAGTGAGTCCCTTCATGTCTCCTGTTAAATTGCCCCAATTTTAAACCTATAGAGGTTTCAAAATGGAGATTCTCAGGAATGCCTTGATTAAATATCATCTTCTGCTCCACAATTCCACAGGAGGTAGGGTTGCCATATTCTGAAAAGTGAAAAACAGACAGTTGTTGAGCTTCGTTTTGCTGCTTTTCTTTGATATTTAAAGATTTTTAAAATATAAAAATAGCCCAACTCTCCATACGTCCAGGTTTCCCTGGACATTTTGCCGATTCAGCAAAAATCCATCTGGACGCCATTTTTCTGAGAGATTCTTGGACGTGTCCGGGAAAACCTGGACTTATGGCAGCCCTAACAGGAGGCCTTAGGTCAGGGCGGCCCAACGTTTCATACCAAGTGGGCCACAAGAGTACTTTGGTATGGAACCTGCGGGCTGCACACTGCCTTGTCGCATGGGGAGGGGAATGAGGCCAAAATTGGACGCCACATCCCCCAGCCTTTGCACTGCCTGTTGGTCTGCCCTACCTTAGGTGGAAAGTGTCCCATTTCGATGAGGGCACCTAAAAGGTGGGAACTCCAGGCTTAATTTTGATACTCTGCCTCGGTCCAATATATCTGAAGGAGCGTCTCCACCCCCATCCATCTACCCGGACACTGAGGTCCAGTGCCGAGGGCCTTCTGGCGGTTCCCTCACTGCAAGAAACCAAGTTACAGGGAACCAGGCAGAGGGCCTTCTCGGTAGTGGCACCCACCCTGTGGAATGCCTTCCCACCAGATGTCAAAGAGAACAGCAACTACCAGACTTTTAGAAGACATCTGAAGGCAGCCCTGTTTAGGGAAGCTTTTAATGTTTGATGGATTATTGTATTTTAATATTTTGTTGGAAGCCGCCCAGAGTGGCTGGGGAAGCCCAGCCAGATGGGCGGGGTATAAATAATAAATTATTATTATTATTATATTATACTGGCTGTGTTGTGTTGAAACAGGCAGCCACTGAAATTCTTACAGGCCTAGAAGTAATAACACTCACTGTTATGCAAACCCAAATGTAATTGTCCTCTATAATCTCTCTTGCTTTCTCTGTGAGTTATTACTTCTAATACTCTAATGCTCGTAACAGTGACTAAAAGCTCTTCATTCCATTGTTACCAGTTAGTGACTAGACTTGTGTCTCCAGGCTTGCGAAACAAAATCATCCTGTGATACGTAACAGACAATAATACACTGAGCACAATGTGGATGAACTTAATAGTTGGGTCAGTCCCATTCAGGCCTTTCCCTGGGGCTCTTAAGACTTGTGTGCCTTGAGAGAAGGCAGCTGCCCAGGCCCCAAGGATCTAGTACCTTCAGCTCCTGAAGTTGGCGTTCACCAGTCCGCACAACCATTTTTGTGTGTGCATGTTATAAATTGTAAAGTGCCTTGACAAGAAGTCAATATATAAATGCAACCCATCAATCAACCAATGCCAATTGCAGGTGCCCAAACCTCATAATAGCTGTCTATTATGAAAGACTATATGAAAGAAACTGTGTGGAAACTTTCAATTTAATCTACCAAAGTTTCCACCCATTGCTAGAAGCAAAGGGCATCTTCAGTAGGTTCTATTACAGCACTAAAATGATAATTTTTCTGTCTCAGCCCCATTGTGGGGGAGAAGCTGCTAGACTGCTTGCTCATGAGTAGCCTATCAAGGGCCTCTTGGTGAGGGGATGGTGGTCAACTGATTGAGGTTGAATCCTGACAAGGCAGAAGTACTGTTTCTCGGAGTCAGGGGTCAGGCAGGTGTGGGGGACTCCTTGGTTTAGAAGACATCTGAAGGCAGCCCTGTTTAGGGAGGCTTTTAATGTTTAATATATTACTGTATTTTAATGTTCTGTTGAAAGCCACCCAGAGTGGCTAGGGAAACCCAGCCAGATGGGCGGGGTATAAATAATAAATTATTATTATTATTATTATTATTATTATTATTATTATTATTGGTTCTGAATGAAGTACCCCTGAAGGACAAGGTGGACAGCCTGGGAATCATTTTGGCCTCATAACTGTCCATGGAGACACGGATCAATTCTGTGTTCAGGGCAGCTGCCTACTAGCTCCTTGTGGTATACTGGCTGAGACCCTACCTGCCTATGCACTATCTCAGTGTTTCTCAACCTTTTCTGGGCAACAGCACACTTGTTTTATGAAAAAAATCTCGCGGCACACCACCCACAAAATGGCGGCGGCAACGTCGCTATGGTAACGGAAATCACGGAGTTATGCGCCCAAAGCAGCCACACTGGTATGAAAAGCCCGCCCCTGGGACTATGAAAGAAAACCAGAAAGGAATGACTTAGCTGATCCCAGGCAGCGAGTGAGGACGGTGAGTGGAGCCGGGGAGGCTTCTCAGCTGGCTGGCTGGCGGTTGGAGCGCTCGCAGAGCGCTCCTCCTTAGGGTGGCGGCCATTTTGACCGGGTGGCTACCGGCAGCCCTCGCGTCTCCTTCCTATTGGTCCCTGGCAACCAATCAGAATCGGCGGGGAGCTCCAAGCTGGCGCATGCGCGGTAGGTCGGCGGTGGGTTTCTGCGCTCCCTTTCCCCCACTGCAGCCGCTGCTACACGTTTGCGGCTGCGGCATGGGGTCCCGAACCACGGTTTTCCCGCGGCACAGCAGCCGGTGTCTCGCGGCACACTAGTGTGCCGCGGCACACCGGTTGAGAAACGCTGCACTATCTCACCAGGGTGGTACATGCTCTGATTATCTCCTGCTTGGACTACTGCAATGCGCTCTACGTGGGGCTACCTTTGAAAGTGACTTGGAAACTACATCTAATCCAGAATGCAGCAGCTAGACATGACTGGGAATTGCCACCAGGACCATATAGCACCGGTCCTCAAATATCTACATTGGCTCCCAGTACGTTTCCAAGCACAATTCAAAGTGTTGGTGCTGACCTTTAAAGCCCTAAATGGCCTCAGCCCTGTGTACCTGAAGGAGCATCTCCACCCCCATTGTCCTGTCCGGACACTGAGGTCCAGCTCCGAGGGCCTTCTGGTGCTTCCCTCATTGCGAGAAGTGAAGTTACAGGGAACCAGGAAGAGGGCCTTTTTGGTAGTGGTAAAGGTAAAGGTCACTTTAGAAGACACCTGAAGGCAGCCCTGCTTAAGGAAGTTTTTAATTTCTGATGTTTTAGCGTGTTTTTAATATTCTGTTGGGAGTCACCCAGAGTGGCTGGGGAAACCCAGCCAGATGGGTAGGGTATAAATAATAAATTATTATTAATAGAGGAAAGGTCTTCCTCTGGAGGTTGTGAACTCTCCTTCATTGGAAGTTTTTAATAAGAGGTTGGATGGGGCAACCCAGTAATGTGGGCATCATCATCATCATCTAAAGGCCAGCCCAAATGGACCTTCCCTAGTGTGAGCCCTGAAAAAGAGAATACTGGAGCGGCAAGCTTGGAGGAATCCAAGTTCTTTAGGAGTAGTAAGATACATTCTTTGCTTGCAGAAGGTCCCAGGTTCAGTCCCCAGCATCTCCCAGTATGGCTGGGAGAGGTCTGAAACCTTGGACAGCTGCTTCCAGTCTATGTAGACAATACAGAGGTAGATAGGCCAGTGGTCTGACTCGGTATCACAGCTTCCTCTGTCCCTAATCAGAGAGGTAATGGTGGGGCTAAAGATAGGTTACATGATTCCAGTGTCCTCTCAATGGCTTATAAGCCACAGAGCAAGTAATAGAAAGTCTGAGGAAGGCAGGTGCCGCCTTCTGACAAATGAGAATGCTATGTACTCTCCTTCATGATGAGCAGGTCTTCTCTAGTCAGGCAGGATGACAGAGAAGGGAGTGTGTTCCTGACGGAAGCAAGGAACAGCTTTCCGAAACTCTGAAGCATGTGGGACCCTGGCTAATGCAACACCCAACAATTACCAGTTAAAATTTGCTTCCACCAACCAATCAACTAAAGCTTTAGTTGATTATTCTACTGATTAATTGTTGATTTGGAACATTTTTTAACCTTCTCTGAAGTCAAAAGGGCACCGAGAGCAGCTTGCCTACAATCAGTTAAAAGAAGACAGACCCTGCCCGCAGGGTTCCCGTCTAAATGACACAACAGAAACATACGGTAAAACGGAATTGGGGTTGGGAGGTTGAGAAGGACTTGCTGCCCTAAGCACTTATTTTTCACATGAGAACTGGTATTGGCCACTGCCAGAAACAGCGGTAAAAGGCTAGATGGAACTTTTGCTTGATATAATTTTGTCTGTTTTAGGTCCTACACCAGGGTAGAGCCTTGTGCTTCCAATCCTATTTCCTCCAATAATATTTCAGAGAGTTCTGATAATAAAGCTAGAGCAAAAAGAAAATTACTATTTACCAAAGCACAGTATGATGACTTGTGCCATTTTGTTTGGTAACTTCCTCAGCATTTTCATTTCAGTTGCCCTAAAAAAGATGCTGAAATCAAATTAAAATAAATAAGTATTTTTTTAAATAAAAAAACACCTTTAAAATGTTACTTTTTACAACTTGAATTAGTTTTACATCAGAATGTAAACCCCATAGCATTTATTATTATTATTATTTTACAATGCTGAGATCAATTTGTAGACCCAGCAAGCTATTTCTTCTCTATTCACGTAAGGCTGTAACTGCATATTACATTTTCTATAAAAAATTACAGACCTGCCTTAGAGTGTCTAGACAGAGGAACACTTGCACAATCAAAGGCATTGCTAAGCACAGTTTATGCTGCTAATGCATGGATTTCTGGATGATGTGTACATGGAGGTTTACGTAGGTTAAGAAAATGTATTAAAGACTTCCTGGATGGATGGCCATCAGTTGTAGCCTGATCCTAAGCGTGTTTACTGAAAGAAGTCCCACTGGCCTCATTGGACTTACCCCTTACTAAGGGTGGAGGTGTACATAATATTTAAAAAGAAGCTGCAACAGGCTCTTCACATACGATGTGAAGTCACCTTTGCTCTTGGCTGTGTCATCCATATGACAGATTTACAATCTACAAAGTTGAACTCTTGGTCAATGGTAAATCTTGCCCCTCCCCCTATAATTCAGGCAGGTTGTCTATATATATTTTTTAAAAGGTTTAAAGCTCCACATGTAGTTTTATTTGTCAATACATTCATTCAAGCAGAGGAGAAGCTTCTCTAGGGAGGGGTGTTTTTGTTGTCACAGGAACTGGCCAATTGACTCCATTCATAGCCTGCTTTCGCTGCAAATTTACAGAGTCAGGTTTTTCAGGGTTCGAGGAAAGGTCTGTTTGTGCTTGAGAGTGAAAAGGTCCATTTGTACTGAACACAGAGAGAACATTTCCAAACTGGCCCTGCTGCTCTGCAAAGGTAAAAAGCCTATATTTAGCTCTAGATGACCTTAGCATCCCCACATTGCTTTCTCTTCATTTGATTACTGAATGCTCTCAGCCAAATATGTACACTGGCTCTGTTGAAAAGTATGGCGCTTGAGGGAATGAGAGGTGAATGTTTATGCTGATTAATCTGTGATGGCACATCACACATGCAAATCATCACTTGGAGCAAGAGTGATGACCTTGCATATGTGAGCTGGCCCCAAAATACATTGCAAACCCCGGAAATACAAATCCATATGATCAGAACAGTATGGAACTTTTAAGATTCCTTTTCCTTTAGACAACTCTGCTTCTTCTCAGTCTTCTTCCCCATATCACCTTTCAGAGGAGCACCTCTCAGTGAGGTTGGAACCCTGTAGCAGTGCCGGATTTACATATAAGCTAAACAAGCTATAGCTTAGGGACCCACTCTTTTGGGGGTCCCAAAAAAATTTAAAGAGGGAAAAAACTGGATGTACATTTCCAAAATATAAGATAAAAAACATTTTGTTATGTGCAAATGGCTTTAGATACCTATTAGGTCCATAAATTACCATATAGCATATATTCAACACAAAAAAACAGCGACAGTTTGTTGTTGACAAAGGACAGCTGGACATATAAAGGTGGCGCTGTGGGTTAAACCACAGAGCCTGGGGCTTGCCGATCAGAAGGTCAGCGGTTCGAATCCCCGCAATGGGGTGAGCTCCCGTTGCTCGGTCCCTGCTCCTGACAACCTAGCAGTTCGAAAGCACGTCAAAGTGTAAGTGGATAAATAGGTACCGCTCCGGCAGGAAGGTAAACGGCATTTCCATGCACTGCTCTGGCTCACCAGGAAGTGGCTTAGTCATGCTGGCCACATGACCCGGAAGCTGTAAGCCGGTTCCCTCAGCCAGTAAAGCGAGATGAGCGCCGCAACCCCAGAGTCGTCCGCAACTGGACCTAAAGGTCAGGGGTCCCTTTACCTTTACCTTCAGTAGCTTAGGGCTTTATCAAACCTAAATCCGGCCCTGCCCTGTAGGGTGAACTGTGAGAGCACAGTGCAAAGACAGACTCATAGATGGCCCTGGATCCTTCCGATTTTCAGCTGGTTTACATGATCCTAAGATGCTTAAATACTTAGAAAGAACTATTCGTGTGGATTGTCCAATTGTGTGGGTAGCGTAATGTGAGAGAAGAGGAGAAGAGCTCCTCCACTGCTGTGATTGGAATGCCATATTTCTAGTCATGCACGAAGGAGCTGCAGATCCATGCAACCTCCTTTGTACAACATTGAGGGAGGAGGGCAGATGAACCAATGAAAGGAACCAAAAAGGAGAGGGAGGAGGGGCAGAGCCTGATGCTGAGGAGGAAGTCACTGGCGGAGCGCAAAAGGTGACGAAAAGCAAACTTTTTGAGTTTCTGGTCCATGGTCTCTTCCAGCTTCAGAGGTTCTGATACATCTCCTTGCCAAGGGTGTAAGGGAGCCCAGATATGCCTTTGTCAGACCCACCAAGAAGGGCCCAGGTGAAGGGTGAAAAGTGCATGGGAATATATAAATATCTGTGCTTAATTTTTGAGTCATGTTTATCTTTTGCCCTAAGCAGCCTGCAACATTTTATGTGTGCAGTTCACCTCTCACTCAAATCAGTGGTGAGACGCTGACCGGTTTTCTCCTTAAGGTAGCTGTGGCTGCTGCATTGAGGGATCTCCCTGAAAGATTAAAATAGTGATTCATCTGAGGCTGCCTGTGTCAACTGAAAAATTAACATGGTTCAGTGAAACCCAGTTAGGCATGCAAAGGACTCCCGTGGGGAGAGCCAAACAAACCAGCCTCCGCAAACTGCTTTATCTAATAGCCATTATTCGTGTCAATCCTGTTGAATTTTGAAGGTTCACCTCTCTAATTCTTTTTACTTAGACCAATTAGAAGCAGGAATAAGCTGTGTGAGGTCTTTGCATATGCAAACAATGAAGGGTTTTAAAGAGCAAATAAGCAAAAAAGTAAGGTATTACTTTTCTCAACCAGTTTCCTATGGTTCCCCAGGTAGAAAGCAAAAGCTTGTTGAAGAGGAGTTGGGAGAAAGAGAAAGGACATATCCTGCCCCAACCTAAACACATTTACTTAGAAGTAAATCCCCTTAATGTCAGTGGATGAATAAGTGAAAGCAAGAATCATCCTAAACTAGCTATGGAGAAGGAAAGGTGATATATTTGGGTTGAAATCAGTGTGACTAGATGAGCTTTCTCTTGCTGACATTAGTCATTGTCCACCTACATTATCATTGTAGAGAAGGGTAGGGAAGGAAAGAGAACCATGACTCATCTGTATTATACTTGATTGAACATCATCTCCAGCCTACATCATCCTGGTCAATGGCAGCACTCAATCTCATTCAGCATTTCCACTGAAAACCTAGCATGAACTGCACTGGGGTAAGCTTGGACACGAAATGAGGCCAACGAAACCCTTAGGACAGGGGTGAGGAAACCTTTGAGCCCAATGGCCACATTCCTTCATAGACAACTTTCTGGGGCTTACATGCCAGAGGTGGGTGAGGCTCGAGGCAAAGTGTGAGTGGTATGACAGATATGACTCTTAGATTTGCACAGTAGACTACATTCCAGCCATTCAAGAATAAAGTCTTTCTCAACAACCTCTCCATCCTCTTTCCATGCAAGTTAGAGGACTTATTGCGACTCAAGAACACATTCCAGCCAGGCAAAAGCACATGAGCAGGGCATAGGGCGGTGGGGTGGGGTGGCCTGGGGAGAGATTTGAGGGCCAAATAGAGAAGCCATGATGGTTCCTCACTTGAGGTTCCTCACCCCAACTTAAGAAATGCCTTCCAATTTTTGCATTTGTTGCTGACAGATAATAAAATGTCCTGGTCCTCACTGCCAGGTGAAGAACTTGAATTCCAAGCGCTAGCCCTGCCATAGGCTTTAATGCTCAAATCAGATGGCTACATAAGGCAAAACACAGGTTACAAGGTTCAGCAGGTGCACAAGAAGCAGGACACATTGCTAAGCAGAAGCTAAGATGTTGATACAACAAGGGACAAACCCTGCACTTTCCTTTTGAAGAATGGGCCAGGCACAGCTATCAACAGGACACGTGGTTGAAGTCAAACAGGCAACTCCGCTGAATGGGTTGGCTCTGCAAGGTTTGTTCTTGCTGGTCCTGACATTTCAATGTCCCTGGACATGGAGGAGGCGTCTGAGCTGATGAAATTTGAAGAAGAAGAAGAAGAAGAAGAAGAAGAAGAAGAAGGAGAAGAAGAAGAAGAAGAAGAAGAAGAGGCTGGAGGTGTCTGATGCCTTGGAGACACTCCTCTGACAAGTAATCTGTGAAGCCAAATGGAAACTTTCACATTTAAAAAGCTCAGTGCATAAATTCTCATGCATGTAAAGTGTCTCATATACGTGGGTGCAAGTTAGGGTTCTTTCTGTTTTACAGATATCACTGTGTTTTACAGCAGCACATTAGGCGTGTAAGCCAGGTCTTTGTTTCCATTTTAAACCACAAAACGCTTTTCTTCCCATAATCTGTCATCAGCTATATCACCTCGGTAGTTTCATGCAATGACTTAATATTGTGGCAGTGTGGCCTCTTAGTGCACAAAATATTAGACTCATTATAAGAAAGAAAGGCAAATAAAAACCAGACAGAACGGACCCCATTTTTTGAGATTTGTTTCACGATCACATTCAGCGGGATAGCGTTGCCATCTGGATTTTAATGAGCAATTCCTCTTCAACCCTCACAAGTAGCATCCTAAATTACTTCATATGCTCATCGGGACACATGGAAGGATGAAAATCCTATGCCCAATCATAACAAAGGAGAAATATTATTCTACTTTGTGCAAGCGGTATTGTATAGCCTAAGAGTTCCAGGTAGCATTTCTTACCGTAAGGTCCCAGGGCGCATTATAAAAACAAGTGAAACGTGTAAGATGGTTCCAAACGAAACAGAACAGTATGAATTAAATAAAAGAGATGGGTCCCATAAAACAAAATGCAGTGACTGTCAAAGGCTATGGTAAAGTGGTGCATCTTCAGCATGTGGTGAAATTTGAATAATGGTGGCGTTGCCACACACCTCTGGAGGGGGAGGGAGTTCCACAGAGAAAGTCCTCTCCCAAGTTGCCATTCCTCACACTTCTGAGATTTGGTGAAACTATCAAGAACCACTCCCCTCCAGCAAATCTGAGCACCCAAGAAGAGGCCTAAGTGATTCTCCACTTCTGTGTCAAAACATCTCATTTAAAATACGGATGATTTCGAGCCTATCACTGTCTTTCAACTTGACCTACCTCGCAGGGTAGTAAGAATAAAATGGCGCATTTGTGTGTCTGCAGAAAGACAAACTCCTTACCTAAGTTTCTTGGAAGAAAGGTGGGAAATAAATGTGAGGATACATGAATATCCACACCCGCACTTACAGATTTGTCCTGTTTTCAAGATATGGGGTTCAGAGTTCAGTATTTAAGAATTCATTGTACCCTGATATTTCCTGTGTGTGTGTGTGTGTGTGTGTGTGTGTGTGTGTGTGTGTGTGCATACACACCCACAGTTTTTATTTATGTGGCAGATTCACTCCTAACTTAATCTGCAGTAGATTAAAGTGTTACTTTTCTTCAGTACCGTTTATGAATATTCACATCCCTCTCCCAGAGACTTTGAGTGGCAAATCCCTCATCAGTCAGACTGTTTGTGGAAATGCTGCTCTGCCAGAGGCACAAATAGGGTGGAATGGAAGTACGCATTTAAACATGAATGAATATTAATAAACTATTTCCCCTCCTTTGCATTCCTCTCTGGTAGATGCTAATTAATCCTTTTCAATCCTGCCTTTTATCTTTATCCAGGCCATCTGCCTTAAAAAGCAAAAGCACTCAGGTGCGCTCGATTCCAAACGCTTTCATCTACAGAGGGAGATGGAAAAAATATAAAATAAAAATCACTGGAACAGACGGAATCCAAAGGTCATCTAGGCTGCTGCTGCACCAGGGCCCTTTAGCACTGCGGAGACAGGGCTTCTCTGCCATGAGATGCGTGTGGAATTAAAATGGAGATGAGCTCATAAGTGCCATATTGTCTAGCAGTGCCCATCCCTCGGGTCAAGGTTGTCCAATAATGTTTACTCACAAGTAAGCCCAGCTCAGCAAAGTTCTCAGAAACATTAATTAAAATTCCCTCCTCGTAGGTTCAACCTGTTTCTTTGGGGATTAGTGATAGATAGTCCCGTTTAACTGCTCCTTGAATAGTCTCTCTCAATTTTCTGAGGGCATGTACACATTAGTGAATAAAACGCAGCAAGGTCGTTTTCCCTCACTGCATTTCAAGTTTTGCATTGTTGTATGCACCATCACCTGATTAGTTCCTCCAAACCCGCAACTGCCCCAAACTCCCATTCAATGAAGCCATCATCTGCACATGTGCAATGGACGCCTGGAACAACAACAACAACAACAACAATTTTATTATTTTTACCCTGCCCATCTGACTGGGTTTCCCCAGCCACTCTGGGAGGCTTACAGCACATTAAAAATTGTAAAAAATTAGACATTAAATTTTTTCCGATACAGGGTTGCCTGCAGATTACACATCTCAGCTTAACCGCAGTTTACGTCTTCAAATCAGATGGAAGCCAGTATGTAATATTGCATCAAAGAGCAACATAAGCTGTGCCCAGGGATTTCCATATTTGGTACAGTTTAATCAAACCATGATCAATTCTAACTTTAACTGAATCCAAGAATTATGGATGACTTGCACCCACAAACTGTGGCACCCAGAACCTATAACAATATATTGATTTAAAATAGCGCTGCTTTTCTAGGAAAAGAGGTATGCCAGAACTCACCATGGATGCCTCCCTTGTTCTTTTTTAATGGCAATGGCACCCACCTGAGGTGCTGCAACTGAGGGCTCAGCTGCATTCATAAAGAAAAGGCGCTTTGTATGCGTTATAACACTGTGACACCAGATGACGCTGTGGAGTCCCGTCTTTCGCCAACGTGATTTTCCCTTTATGAAGTTTACAATGCATTTAACTGAAACGCATTTTTTTTTTAATGTGTCAAGACCCAGCCTGAGTTCCAGTGAGTTCCGGCTGAAAAAAGGCCCTGATTTAAAACACTCCATACATACAGGTCTCTGGGATAGCTTGTAGCAAGTATTTAAACAATAACATCATAACCAACTCCTAGATGGTATCCTTCTCCACTTCCAGTTTCCCCACCATAAAATGTCTGTTTGGGAACCTGACAGCAGACGGACATTTACAGGGATCAGGGCTTCTCCTCTTGTCAGATCGCAGCGCTCCTTGGTTCAAGTGGCAGAACGGGTCAACAGGATGAGATGAAAACAGTCAGTTTCGACAGTTCCAGGAATTGTATAGCTAGGCTGTGCATTGAGAATGGCTTGTTCAGTGCTTGCAGTACACAGGCACCTAGCATCTCGACAGGCAACTGAATCATACTCCTGCTGACGCATTGACAGGGAGGTCAAGTTTGCTCATTATACTTTGCAACATGTTGCCATGTAGTACTAGCACACAACAGCTGATTAGCTTGACTTTGTTAAGATGTACTATCTCACAGTCCTTTCAAAGAATTAGTCATAGCTCTATTTCCAGTTATCGCCCGCCCCCCCATCCCCACAACATCTCATAATTCCATTTCAATCATGTTCTGCATATTAATTTGCACTGCGAGGAATTTATCTTCCTGTTCTTATCTCTGTGACCAGCAAAGTCGAATCATAGCAACGTGGAAAAGTCAGTGATGCCATCATCACTATCCCATTGTAATCTGTGTGTGTTTCATAGTCCTCATTTTTCTGTTCAGTCTTGGGCACCAAGAAGGTTGAATAGAGCCCTTCTGAATTAGGCCAATGGTCCATCGAATCCAGCATCCTGTTTTCCCACTATGATCAACCAAATAATAGTACCATAGAACTGTAGAGTTTGAAGAGACCCAGAGCATCATCTGGTCCAACCCACTGCAATGCACAAATCCTGCCAAAAGCCAGCCCTGGCTGGCTTTGAACCACCAACCTTCTGGTTAACAGCCAGATGCACTGACCCATTGCGCCACTGAAGGATTATGCTTCTCAGAAGCCTGCAAACAGTCTAAAAAAGTGATAGCTCTTCAGCATCACAGTTGCTCTGAATATGGAGCCTCTGTTTGCAGTCACTGTGACCAATAGCCACTGATAGGCCTGGAACACCTTCCATTCAGGCTACAATGTTTGTTCTTAAGTTATAAAAAGGCAATATGATATATTTTTTTAAATGCATGATATAAAGCAGGAGTGGGTGGCCCTTCAAATCTCATTACCTGGTCCTCTGGATTCCTCCCAGTTCCCGTGCTCTCCCAGTCATCACCTCTGATATCCAGGCTACACCCCTAGAGCTGCCATATGTCTGGATCTTCCCGGACATTACCGGGATTTCAAAGGCGGAATTGACATCTGGGAGGAATTTCTGAAAGGCAGCGCTTTGTTCTGGATCTTAGACGAATCATTCAAAAAACCACATTGTTGGTTTTTCAGGTTCTCCTAAGAAAAAGCTCAACAAGTTTGAGGTGTCCTGTTTTTTTATTTTTTGAAATATGGCAGCCCTACACACCCCTCAAGGGACCCAGGTGGCGCTGTGGGTTAAACCACAGAGCCTAGGGCTTGCCGATCAGAAGGTAGACGGTTCGAATCCCTGCGACGGGGTGAGCTCCCGTTGCTCGGTCCCTGCTCCTGCCAACCTAGCAGTTCGAAAGCACCTCAAAGTGGAAGTAGATAAATAGGTACCGCTCCAGAGGGAAGGTAAACGGCGTTTCCGTGCACTGCTCTGGTTCACCAGAAGCGGCTTTGTCATGCTGGCCACATGACCTGGAAGCTGTATGCCGGCTCCCTTGGCCAATAAAGCGAGATGAGCGCCGCAACCCCAATGTCGGTCACGACTGGACCTAATGGTCAGGGGTCCCTTTACCTTTACACACCCCTCAATGAGTGTTTTTGCTTAGCAGGATTGTGTCCCTGAACTATGATAAGCCTCTTGCTTGTCTGGATGGAAAGAGGTGTGTGTGTGTGTGTGTGTGTGTGTGTGTGTGTGTGTGTGTGTGTGTGAAATCTTACTTTTATTGTAGAAAGCTAAGACATACCTACTTTTACCTCTGGATCTGCCCACCTTTGTCATGTACCCACCAGAAGGTTACTCATGAGTAGTGCTTTTTTTCTTAAAAAATGTTTAGGGGTACTCTCATTTTGACTCAAGAAAATCAACATTTTATAGGCCACCATCAGGGGTAGCAATGGAACTGACGATTCACCGTACTAGAGAAGAAACTATTTAAAAATAAAATAAAAATAGTTTCTTCTCCCGTTGCATTCACAAAATGTTTAGGGGTATGCATACCCCTGCATCCCTGGAAAAAAGCACTGCTCATGAGAGATGGGAGCCTTTGGGCAGAGAACTTTTTCTTACTTTCTCTTATACTAGAACGGGGGTCCAACACACGGCCCTCAAGGCCTTTTTGGCGGCCCTTGGCAACATTTGACACACACCTCCTGCAATCCTCACGCTGCCTTCCAAAAGCCAGGTAAGCGAGGTGCTGGGTTTTGGAAAGGATTCATGAGGGTTATGACAGGCTCCTAGAGTCTTCCTGCCTCCTCGCCTATCCCAGCTTTGAGAAGGAGGTGGGAGGGCTCTAGGACCCTGCCAGAGCCTTCACACCTCCTTCCCAAAGCCTTCCCAAAGCCTTACTTAGGCAGTTGTGGGGGGGGGGTCAAATTTTGGCCTTGCTTCTGCCCCCCCCCCGTGCGCAACAAGGCAGCGTGTGGCCCCCAGGTTCCATGTCAAAGTACACTTGCGGCCCATTTGGTATGAAAAGTTGGACCTCACCTGTCCTAGAACTTGGGCTGGGGTGTGGGGGGTCACTCAGTGCACCTTACTGGGATGAGATTCTAGACAAAGAAAAGAGGTTGTGCAGAGTCCCCAAGCATGTAGGGGATTTATTTGAGCACAGCTTCTTCTTTGGAGATCACTTGTAGCCGAGTAAGATAGTCTTCCATGAACATGGTCTTAACAGTGTGTCCGTGAGTGATTGTGGTGACCAATTCTGGATCCACACATCCTTCCACAGTGGGGACCTAGGTTTCTGGGTGAGAGTTGATCATGGTGAGGGTTTGCCAAGTGTGCCTTCCTCTTAGCACGTTTCTCCCTTTCGTCCTGAGTTCAAGCGTCTTCAAAACCCACAATACCTTTGGTAAAGGCTGTTCTCCAATTGGAACGCTCGCAGGCCAGTGTTCGCCAGTTGTCTGTGTTTATACTACATTTTTTAAAATTTGCCTTGAGAGAGTCTTTAAATCTCTTTTGTTGACCACCAGCACTATACTTTCCATTTTTAAGTTTGGAATAGAGTAGTTGCTTTGGAAGACGATAATCAGGCATTCATCTGCACAACATGACGAAGTTGATGTTGAAGAATCATTGCTTCGACACAGCAGCCTCCTCACTGCAGACATTGAGCCCAGTTGTGTGTAAGGTGGTGGAGTCTTCCTCAGCTTTGAAGCTGCTCTTAACTTTCGGGGGGACGGACCAGAAGCTCCTATTTGTGGGTCCGCCCCCTCTCTTTTAATCATGCCTTTGGAAGAGGCATTAATTCCCTCTTTCTGTCACAATTCCACTATTCAGTTTCATTCAAAACAGGATAAATTCCTGAGATCTTCTGCTGAAGATCTGCGCCATTTCCTGGTCTTCCTCTAGTGCTCACCTTCAATGCACCAATCTGGAGAGACAAGAAATGAGGCCTATAAGTAATTGGCAGTCCTTGGATTTAATTTTGTTGTTGTTCAGTCGTGTCCGACTCTTCGTGACCCCATGGACCAGAGCACGCCAGGCACGCCTATCCTTCACTGTCTCTCGCAGTTTGGCCAAACTCATGTTAGTAGCTTCGAGAACACTGTCCAACCATCTCATCCTCTGTCGTCCCCTTCTTCTTGTGCCCTCAACCTTTCCTAACATCAGGGTCTTTTCTAGGGAGTCTTCTCTTCTCATGAGGTGGCCAAAGTATTGGAGCCTCAGCTTCAGGATCTGTCCTTCTAATGAGCACTCAGGGCTGATTTCTTTAAGAATGGATAGGTTTGATCTGCTTGCAGTCCATGGGACTCTCAAGAGTCTCCTCCAGCACCATAATTCAAAAGCATCAATTCTTCGGTGATCAGCCTTATTTAATAGACCAGAGCAAATCTCTTTGTTCGCTACTTGAGTTTGCACTCGAACGAAACCAAACGGAGGAGGGGAGCAAGAGAGAGAAAATGATAGCATAATTGTAGCTACTTTTAACAAGGCTGCAAGAATATTTCATGAAGCAGTTCTGCAGAACCTTTGGTGAAAAACATGTGCGGGATGTTCAGTGAGGGGAAATTGCCAGTTGTTTGGGAGTTTTAGGAGCTGTTGACAGTATGCTATTAAGGGAGGTACTAGTTTTCAGGTGTTCTGGATAAAGCAAAGGCATTATTGAAGAAGACTGCTAAGCATGCTATCTGACTGCTAAGCGTGTGTATCTGAAGAAGTGTGCATGCACACGAAAGCTCAGTTGGTCTCTAAGGTGCTACTGGAAGGAATTTTTTTTATTTTTTATAAATGTTAAAATTATCAATAAAAGACAAATAGAGGTGTTAAAATATTCTTAAAAACAGGTATTTTTTATGATGATGATGATGATGATGATTTTATGTATACCCTGCCTATATGGCTGGGTTTGGGTTTCCCCAGCCACTCTGGGAAGCTCCCAACTGAATATTAAAAACACAATAAAACATCAAACTTTAAAAGCTTCCCTAAACAGGGCTGCCTTCAGATGTCTTCTAAAAGTCAGATAGTTGTTTATTCCCAGACAGAGAAGGCCCTCTGGCTGTAACCTCACTTCTCTCAGTGAGGGAACCACCAGCAGGCTCTCAGAGCTGGACCTCAGTGTCCGGGCAGAACGATGGGAGTAGAGACGTTCCTTCGGGTATACTGGGCATATTTGTGCACATCTAGATACTACTGAGGTTATTTACATACAGCATGAGCAAAAAGGTGGTTCCTGCCCCAAGAAGTTTACAGTCAGTCTGAGAGCAGAGCGGAAGAATGATGGAAGGCAAGGGTGACAGTGAGCAATTGTAGATAGACATCATTGCAGCTGAAGATGAAGGTGAGGGTGTTAAAGAAGCTTACTACAGCAAATTAATACTATATGTAAGTTAATTAAGTCGACATTGGGTGGTTAGTACAAGCTCAGCAAGATGGCGGCCTTTTACTTTGTGACCTTGCTTGACTTCATATTTCTTCTTTGTGTTTGGAGAGCTCTTTCTGATTAGAAATATATTCTGTGCATTGGGTTATTCTGGGGCAATTTGTCTATCCAAGGCGATGATTAAGCAGAGGCTTGACAGCCACCTGTCAGGAATGCTTTGATGGTGTTTCCTGCTTGGCAGGGGGTTGGACTGGATGGCCCTTGTGGTCTCTTCCAACTCTATGATTCTATGATTCTATGATTCTATGATTAAGTTTAGAGTCCTCCTTTAAAAAAAAAAAAGCAGCAACAAATTGAATCTTGTTTGACTTGCTTCAAAGCAACACTTCAAAGCCGGGTCAGTTCCCTGTTTAAAAAAAAAACCCATAGTAATCATCAGCTTATAGAGGCATAGCTCATTTTTGAGATCTGACTACAACAGCTACCTTGGCTCACCCGGCAGTCTCGAATTGTAGTTGCAGGTTGATGGGCTCCTCTCAGCCTTTGAAGCAGTTCAAGGGTTGGATGATTATAAGGTGCATTCAGGACTTTGATTGACTGGTGCCTATTTCACTACTGTTCTTTCTAACTCCCCACACTATCTAATACTTGATTCTTGGAATTAAATAACGGTCTGTTTCCCATAATACTGGGCAACATTAATGAATACCTTCACAGCACCAAGTTTGATACTGGCTTCCTCATATTTTTACATGACAAGCTATATGTTTAATCAGTTTTATCTCTCAAGGTATTTATGTTAGTCCATAATTTTATCAGTGTTTTGCATTTTTGGCAGTGTTCACAGAGAATCTTTTATTTCTTTTCAGGTGTACTTGTCCAGTACTGTATGAGTTTTTAGAATGCTCTTTCTTATTGCTATTCTATTTAAAATTCCATGGTTCCTACAAATGGTTTTTCCAAATTGATGGCTAAAATGTGATTCGCCTTTTGGTGACTCTTTCTTTCTTTCTTTCTTTCTTTCTTTCTTTCTTTCTTTCTTTCTTTCTTTCTTTCTTTCTTTCTTTCTATATTATTATAGAAGCACATGCTTCTCTAGATCAAACTACGCCAGTGTGGTGTAGTGGTTAGGAGCGGTAGACTCGTAATCTGGGGAACCGGTTCGCATCTCCGCTCCTCCACATGCAGCTGCTGGGTGACCTTGGGCTACTCACACTTCTCTGAAGTCTCTCAGCCCCACTCACCTCACAGAGTGTTTGTTGTGGGGGAGGAAGGGAAAGGAGAATGTTAGCCGCTTTGAGACTCCTTCGGGTAGTGATAAAGCAGGATATCAAATCCAAACTCTTCTTCTTATAAAACCTTATTTGTTAGTGAGGGAGCAAGCAGCAAACATGCACAGGACTCCTCCTATCCCCTGGTAGCTGCTGCTCATTGGGGCCTGGAGCCATCTTCCCATGAATTTCTCTAATCAAGGGGTAAAAAACCAGATGTCATTAAACTATAATTCCTGTTGGCTAATCTGGCTGGGGTTGATGGAAACTGGAGGGGTTGATGGCCACAGGTTCTCCACTCCTGGCTGAATCCTGTTTTAAAGCCTTCTGAGCTACCGGTAATGAAGGAATTGAGGGGTTGCTCATCCAGTTTGCAGATGGACCAGTTCTCCAACCTGTTACGGTCATATTGAATGCCAATTCTGTTTTCTGCGGCATTCAATACCCCTCCCAGTTTATAAAGATGTTGAACAACGAGAGGCCCAGGATAGAACCCTTTCACACCCCACTTGTCATCCTTTTCCCCAGGATGAGGAGGAACCATTAGTGAGCACTCTTGGGGTTCGGTCAGTCAACCAGCTCCAAATCCACCTAAGTTACCTCATCCAGCCCACATTTCACCATCTTCTCAGGAAGAATATCATGGAGGACTTTGTCAAAAACTTTACTGAAAGTCTCGGAGTACAGGATTACTGTGGCTAAGGAGCAACTAAAACTCAAAGATGTTAGGAGCAAAGGAACTTTCTTTATATAATAATAATAATAATAATAATAATAATAATAATAATAATAATAATTTATACCCCGCCCATCCAGCTAAGTTTCCCCAGCCACTCTGGGCGGCTCCCAATCGAGTACTACAAACAATACAGCATTAAATATTAAAAACTTCCCTAAACAGGGCTGCCTTCAGATGTCTTTTAAAAATAGGATGTTGCTTATTTCCTTGACATTTGATGGGAGGATGTTCCACAGGGTGGGCGCCACTACCGAAAAGGCCCTCTGTCTGGCTCCCTGTAACTTCACTTCTCACAGTGAGGGAACTGCCAGAAGGCCCTCGGTGCTGGACCTCAGGGGCTGGGCGATGGGGGTAGAGACGCTCCTTCAGGTATACAGGACCGAGGCCGTTTAGGGCTTTAAAGGTCGCCCCAACACTTTGAATTGTGCTCGGAAACATACTGGGAGCCAATGCAGATCTCTCAGGACTGGAGTTATATGGTCCCCGCGGCCTCTCCCAGTCACCAGTCTGGCTGCCGCATTCTGGATTAATCGCAGTTTCCGGGTCACCTTCAAAGGTAGCCCCACGTAGAGCGCATTGCAGTAGTCCAAGCGGGAGATAACTAGAGCATGCACCACTCTGGCAAGACAGTCCGCGGGCAGGTAGGGTCTCAGCCTGCGTACCAGATGAAGCTGCCCTGAACACAGAATTGACCTGCGCCTCCATGGACAGCTGTGAGTCCAAAATGACTCCCAGGCTGCGCACCTGGTCCTTCAGGGGCATAGTTACCCCATTCAGGACCAGGGAGTCCCCCACACCCTATCTATATCTATATCAAATCTTACCATTGCTCCCTCTCAGTATTGTCTACTCAGTGGAAGCTGGTGCAATGGGGTAGACAGGGCACTGCTCCACCAACCTCAACGTCTCCATCTGTCTGCCTTTTAACATCCAGCCCAGAAGCTCCTTCTTCCTCAGTATCAATTTTGACCTTGTAGAACTCAGCAGGGATGAAGACAGGGACAAAGCTAAAATTAGTTGGTTCCACCCATCGTTGGCTTTGGCTCCACCTGCTTTTGGCCTTCTGCCCAGAGGCGGTGCATCTTGTTTCATTGGCTGAGGTGAATTGGGAAGGTGCCACCCGACACATGCTGTGCCACCCCACCGCCTTACCTGAGAAGTGTGGTGGTGCCCATGAAGCACCAACGATGGGTTTTGGCGAGATCTCGCAAGCTCTCTCTGAGATCTCGCCAGAAGCCAGCTGCTTCTCAGCTGCCAGTGGGAGTGAACGGGACACCCTCTGGGTGCTGGCTCTTGGATTTCTGCCACCCGAGGCAGCTGCCTCAATCCACATCATGGGAGGGCCGGCCCTGTTTCTGCCATGCCACTCCTATTGGACACTAGCCACCGCTTTGTCTACATAGACTAGAAGGGTTTCAGACAGGAGTTCCATGATAGAAAAAAAGGGAAATTCATGTGCTAAATAAGCAAACAATGGCTGATAACATCTGTACAAGTGCCATCCTGTTTAGCTGGAGTCTTTTTCAAGAATGCAGCAAGAGGAATTCTGATTTGTCAGCAAAGAAGGTTTATGTGGCTGTTAGTCTAGGGTGGTACATTGTATAGTTAGCTTGTCATGTGAAGGTGACTCCTTATCTCCTATAGAGATTGCATTTCTTGGAGAATCCAAAGCTAGACTCAATGAAGCAAGCTGGCTCTGGAGCTGCAGACAGTTAATGGCAGCCAGTGCTATTTTTCTAGAACACCTCCCTTGTTCTCTTAGAATGGCAATGGCACCCACTTGAGAGGTGATGGAGCTGAGTTCTGGCTGGGGGAAAAGCCCTCATCTCAATTGTCAGGGGTTTGATATTTTTAAATTTGTGTGTTTGTTTTAATATTCTATTGAGATTTGTGAGTTTTTTTTAGATGAAAATGAGATATAAAATCCTGGAGCAATAAAAAGAAACCAGGGTTACGTGATATTTATTGTTCTTCTTCTTAGTTTGTTAATCACCTTCTACACAACTGTCTCAAGGTTATGTACTAAAAATCCAGCAAAACAGTAACAAAAACCAGCAAGTACATTTTTAAAAGCAAAACAAAACTGAAACCATACAAAATGGTGACCCATGACAAAGAACCATTCATCCACCTGATAACTGTATGGTTTCAAGCCATTCCATTTTTTTTGAGAAGTAAAAAGGAATGTGTTTCCTTATCATCCCCTCCATTTCTGATATTCACAACTGAGTGCCATTTCTTATGTAGCCAATATGGAACCATCTGCAAAGAAGAGGGAGGTATCAGCAGGCTGAGGAAAGCGCCAAAATTTGCAGAAGTCCACACATAAAAATCTTTAGGGAAAACAACCATTTGGAGGGAACTTCACAAAACATCCAAACTTGTTCAGTGGGGTCATGTGATGCTGGCTGACTCTTGCAGAAGGAGGACAAAAAGACCAGGAGGAAAGAGGAGTGGAGTCGGTGGAGGACATAGCCAACTGACTAAAAAACATGGAACTGGAGCCTCTTGTTTCGAGTCCTACTTGTATAACCCTATTTGCATGCTGGTTTGGCTGTTGCTTGATTGTCGTGTGATACCGTATTATGCAAGTGGTTATAAAGATTATTTTTGCCCCATCTTTCTGGGACATCTAAAGCATCAACAGTTCACAGGAGTGGGGGAGCCAGGCTTGTGAACTAATAGTATGACAACAGGACAGGGTGTCGCAAACCCATCATAGAAGTTCACATTTAGATTATTTAATACTAAGTGTGCATAAGGGCTCCTATTCCTGTGAATTCCTCTGCGAACTGACCCCTGACCCCTGCCTCTCAGACAAATGTGTTGACTGGTATATAACCATCCTTTCGATTTTGCACTTCTCTGAATTTTGCAGCGTTGTTATTTGGCTTGAAAAATGTGTCAAAAATGTGTGCTATGGAATTAAATATGTTTAGAAATGCATGCCATGTGTGTTTAAATGTGTAATTTGCACGTGAATTTTAAAAAGCAGATTAATGCCAAATAAATAAAAATGGGGCAGAGTGGATTGATCAATGAAGCATGCATCATTGTCACGGACCCGAAATAGAACAATTCATCCATCCCTACCAGTTCATTGTTTCATTGTTAGGCATGAGGAAATGGACAAGGAGGTACAGGCAGTTCTCATTAAAGTTGTGTTCGTAATCTGCATTAGACAGGATCCCTTCAATAATGGTTGCTGTTGCTTTCAAAAATAGCTACACTTACCAGTGACAAATATTTCAATTATCTTGGGAAGAATTCAGCGTAGCGCTAAGCAGATCGCTCTGTCAGTGCAAACAATTTAGAAGTATGAGAACATTTTAAAAACATTTCTTTTATAAGGATGTTACGTTGTGGGAAAGGATTGTAACCCTTAAATATTCAGAAAGGTAAAGAAACAATATTTCATTGTTACCAAATATAGTTCTTGTGATATACAGCAGGCAATCTCAAAGCAGAATTTTAAAGAGGGCGAACGTGCTTGTTTTTCCGTCAGCCGTGCATACAGTTAATTTGGTTTTTATAGCAATAAATGCTGTGCTTGAACTCCTTGTGTTTGATTTAAAAGGTAAAGGGACCCCTGACCATTAGGTCCAGCCGTGTCCGACTCTGGGGTTGCGGCGCTCATCTCGCTCTATAGGCCGAGAGCCCCGGCGTACAGCTTCTGGGTCATGTGGCCAGCATGACAAAGCCGCTTCTGGTGAACCAGAGCAACGCACGGAAACGCTGTTTACCTTCCCGCCAGAGCGGTTCCTATTTATCTACTTGCACTTTGACGTGCTTTCAAACTGCTAGGTGGGCAGGAGCTGGGACCAAGGAACGGGAGCTCACCCCGTCGCAGGGATTCGAACCGCCAACCTTCTGATCAGCAAGCCCTAGGATCTGTGGTTTAACCCACAGTGCCACCTGGGTCCGTGTTTGATTTACTTTAAGCCAAAAGTGGATTCGTAATTACTTCAATGCTAGGTCTATTCTGCATCCGTATCCTCAGCCAGCTTTTATGGGGAAGGATCACAGCATGGTGGTACTGCTTCGCATGCAGGAAATTTTAGGTGCAGTCCCTAGTATAGGTAGCAGTACTGGGTAGGACTTCTGCCTGAGACCTCGGAGCAGGGCTTCCAGTCAGAGTAGACAAGCCTGGGATCAACAGGATCAATTATCTCAGGTTTATATAATTCAGACATAATATGTCACACACAATAATGGTTATTCTTTTTATTAAGAATAGCTCCACACTAGTCTGTATAAAGAAGGAGGATGATACCTAGAAAGCTTATGTCGCTTGTGCATAAATTGGACAATGGGGGTGGGGGGGTGCGCTCAGGGCATGGAAATTTCTGATCCAACATTCAGTAGGTGACCTAATTTATATGCTTCTTCAGTTCATCAGGGGCTGAGTTGTTTTTATTTGCCATCCGTGTGAGTAAGCTTTCCAAATCACCTATATATGGCAATGCATGTGACCTCTTCAGGAAGAAATTAACATTGCAGTTACATATGAGTACTGTATTGTGCTTCTAGAGGGAGCAGAAACATTCTCTCTCTCCTTACCAGGGACATCTACATTTTACTTCCATATTATTTAGCTACTTTTGAGCAATGGTTTTGAACTTTTGACATACAGTGGTACCTCGGGTTACATATGCTTCAGGTTACATACGCTTCAGGTTACAGACCCTGCTAACCCAGAAATATTACCTCGGGTTAAGAACTTTGCTTCAGGATGAGAACAGAAATCGGGCAGCAGCGGCGCAGCGGCAGGGGGAGGCCCCATTAGCTAAAGTGGTGCTTCAGGTTAAGAACATTTTCAGGTTAAGAACGGACCTCCGGAACGAATTAAGTACATAACCAGAGGTACCACTGTACGTCCGAACTACTGATTACTGACTTTTATTACAGCTACTTATACAAAGTCAGTGGCATTTACTGTTATGCTGCAGTGCCAATCAGACAAAATGAAGGGGGGAGGTCTGACTCCCATCCATCCTTAATTTTGAGGTGGGAGGGGTACCCTCTTCCTTCAGCCTTGCAGCCAAAGCTTTCCAAAAGGTCCCACCAAATGCTGCACCAGGGATTGGTCATTCATATGAAAGAACATGTGTGACCATACTGGAAGTTATGGATAAGTTCAACTTTATATTTCCTCTCTGCCGAGGTCTTAACTACACTCATAGAATCATAGAGCTGGAAGGAATCCCCGGGGTCGTCTAGTCTAAGCCCCTGCAAAGAAGGAACCTCAACATGTGGTCACCCATCCAGTTTGAAACCATACCGGACCCTGCTTAGCTTTGCAAATGTGCTAGCAGTTTTATTGCTGCACTACAGGACCGCTATGTATTATTACTTCACACACCCCATTGCTAAGGAGGTGTTATCAGGGCAGGGTTATCAGTACTCAGCAGAATGAGTACAACAATCCCCAAATGCAACTGGGCCAATACACCACATTTTGAAGTAAGGGAGCCCCACTGCCCACCCCACATAAAACCATTATCTAAAATTACCCATCTGCATCACTGTACCTGACTCTGCCAGAGTTGTTTGACAGTGGTACAGTCTCCCTCAGAAGGTTGTGGATTCCCCTTCCTTGAATGGTTATCTGTCATAGATGCTTTGGTTTAGATTCCTGTATTGCGGGGGATGGGGTGGACTAGATGACCCTCGGGGTCCCTTCCATCTCTACAATTCAATTAGTCTATGATCCTCTCAATGAAAACAGGTTTGGGACCTAAACCTAGTTAATCACATTTTGACGTTCCTTTTCATTCCTCTTTGGCTGCTGTTTTATGGCAGAGGATGCAACTTAAAAATCCTTAAATAAGTATATATTTACAGTGCAAGCCTATATTACAGTCTACTCAGAAGTAAGCCCTGTTGAGTTCAATGAAACTTACTCCCAGCTTAATGGGCAGGATTGCAGGTTTATTTTAATTGGGGGAAGGTGTTTTTCTAATCTCCTTAGTAGAGAATTCTCAGGGCAGCCTGCAGCAGGTAAAAACCCAAGTATCACAGAACAGCAGTCAAAACAGACCAATAGCCTCCAGCTGAACAGATAATATTCCCACTTTGGGCACTAAAATGGATCCTTTTAAAACTCGGCGCAGCATAGCCAGTTCTTTTTGCCGAATGTCATTACAGACACGCGCGTAAAGTTGCAGTGAGTTCGCCGTGCAGGGAACGGAGAAAAAGCATGCAAAGTTTTGGCAACGGGGAGAGCGCTTGTTACAGCATTTAGCAGCCAGCGCTGTGTGCAACTGAGTCGCCAGCCTGATCTGCCCGGGTTACATCCTGTACGTCCGTGCGGACGGTCACGGGGAACGCCTTTCCTCTCCAATCAACCTTTCCAGAGAGCAGCTTCTGTGAGCTCAGAGCTGGAGGGTGGTGCCGAGCGCACAGCAAGCCGACTTTCGCTGCTGGCGAGGGAGGAACGCCACTTTTCCGGACTCCTTTGTCCTCCTCCCCTTTCCTTCATGCTCTTCAATGTTTCCAAGGATTGCTAGATTGCTTTGGGGTTTTCTTTTGCTTATGAGGAATTGACTGCGGCGGGTGAGAGTCTTTTGGGAAGGCGAAACAAGCATCGGACTCTGTAACCAGGCTCCAAATCCACGGGAAAGGAAAACTTCGCGCCCTGGTAAGTTTCAGGTCGTGTCGGGGTATTATTTTCTGAAACGCGTTTGCATACCCTGATCCTTACCAGCGAATCGTTTAACTGCTCCGTCGCTTTGCTGAAAGGAAATCTGACTGGAGATACACTGTAGCAGCAGGCCTGGAAAAAAACAGCAAGCAAGTTTGGATTATTGTTATTATTTACTACCTGTGGTTTCCTTTTTGTGATTTCTGCGCTAATGGTAAGCTAGGTTTTCAGAGCCCAAACTTCTGCAGAGCAATTCAGAAACAACTTGTTTGAGTGCTGAACAGCTGGAGATCACAGGAGCTCAGGAGGGGGTTCCCCCCCCCATTTTTTGCAGCTGAATTACACATGGAGGTTTTAGGTGAGATTGTAAAAAACTCGAGGCACATTGCTGTTTGCTTTTTCTCAGTGTTAGCGTAAAATCTTCAAAGTGGAAGTCTTCCAAAAGAAACTCACCCACTCTCTATTATATTACTCAGCTTTTTGAAACGTGCTTTGTGCAAAAGGCAACTGCCTGGTTGTAGTATTTTTTTGTAATGTGGCTGTTCGTTTTAAAGATAGCGATCTCTGATGATGTGTACAGGAAGTGTTGTGGTTACTTTTTTAAAAAAAAAAGTTTTATCCTGCTCTAAGAAAGGAAAATGTGATGATAGAAGGTGATTTGGGCTGCCATAGTATGCAGACTTTCCAGAGAGCAAGCCCCATGGGACACAGTGGGGTTTACTTCTGAGTAAATTTACATAAGATTACACTGTATGAACTATATGCAGCATATTTTGGGTGCAATCCTGCAGCTACGTACAGGGAAGCAAGCCCTTTTGAACTCATTGTGACTTACTCCTGAGTAAATGTGTATAGGATTGCACTGTTATTACCTGAATTGCTGCAATGTGGTGGTGAGGCGAATAGACAGAATATTTTATTCACCATACCTGAACATCTTTAAAGTTGACTCAACTACTGGTAATTTCAGCGGAGCTTAAACAAAGAAAATACGCCTAGGCACATAGCCTTACAAACTGACATTGACACCTTGACCTTTAGAAGTGTAACTGAAAACAATAGGACTTTCAAAGAGCTTGTTCAAGTTCAGTGTGTTGGAAGAGTCAGGCAAGTTTGGCTAAACGAGTAATTAAGTATGGGAAAATGAGAAAGCTACGTGTATAAATGAACTAGGAAAAGAGAGGCATCTGTATCCTGTATTTGGATTGGTGGGAGTTATGGATAAACATATGGCAAATAAGAGGGGCTGTTTTATATTGCCAGAGAAATGTGGGGAAATATACTGGGTTCCAAAACTGCTTCTGTTAAAAGTTAATGGAAATTTGGCCACAAACTTCTGTATAGGCAAGATTGCAAGCAGCATTCTGTGGGGTAGCATGTGGGTGCACTTAAGCAATGAGCAGGCTGACACAATTCTGCTCTTTCCCAGTGATAAAGCTGTATCTTTGTTTCACCATTTGGCTCCATGTAGTGGATTTTTATACCAGTGTAACAGAAGGTAACGCTGTGGACTGTTTTCACCTGCAAAGATGTTCTGTGTTGGAAAACATTTTTGGACACTGATGCGTGCATGTGTTGGCTGCTGCACCTGTGTAGTGGGAAGCTGAGGTTGGCCTGATATATGCGGGGGACATCATCACAAGGGAAGTAGTCCTCACTTTTGTCAGCTCGAAGGAATCGTTCAGGCTGCTGTAAGCATGTGGTTTTGCACGGGAAAAGCAGCCCAACAGGGTGTGTGCTTCCTGCATTATTCAGTCTTGTTCAGCTCCGCATATTGCATTAGGAACAAACCCTTTTAATTGACCCACCAATTCATGGCAAGATTCTGCCGTAGTGCAGATGGGGCCTTACCAGGGCATGTTCCCCTTGAACTTAGTAGGACATTTTCCCCCTCCCTAGGTGCGTTGCACTGTGACCTATGAACCAAGAAATCCACCGTTTGAATCTTGCCCCTGTCATGAACTCATTTGGTAGCCTTGGGCAAGCCAGTCTCGGCCTCCCCATCTGTAATATGGGCATGTGGGGAGGATAACATTACTGACTGAATTCGCAGAGTTGTTATACGGATTGTTGTTGTTGTTGTTTAGTCGTGTCCGACTCTTCATAACCCCATAGACCAGAGCATGCCAGGCACTCCTGTCTTCCACTGCCTCCCACAGTTTGGTCAGACTCATGTTGGTGGCTTCGAGAACACTGTCCAACCATCTCGTCCTCTGTCGTCCCCTTCTCCTTGTGCCCTCAATCTTTCCCAACATCAGGGTTTTTTCCAGGGAGTCTTCTCTTCTCATGAGGTGGCCAAAGTATTGGAGCCTCAGCTTCAGGATCTGTCCTTCCAGTGAGCACTCAGGGCTGATTTCCTTCAGAATGGATAGGTTTGATCTTCTTGCAGTCTATGGGACTCTCAAGAGTCTCCTCCAGCACCATAATTATACGGATTAGAACTAGATAAAGCACATGAAAATCATTGAACATTGGAAAGTGCTATACAAATGTTAAGCTCTATTAAGATTGGGTCTTAGAAATGTCACCTGTCCATTTTTTCACCTGGACAGGTCAATTCTAGATGCTCAAAGTCCAAGAATGGCTTGGAAGGGGGGAGATTATTTCTCTTCTCTGCCCACCCTCCTTTGCTGTCATTGCACTGACCCCTGGTGGGGCTCTTTCTTCCATTTGCTCAGCTTTGCAGGAGAAAAAGAGAGAGACAGAGAGATGGAAGAATAATAAAATAAAGGATGAGGATGGTGCATTTCCCCTTTTCCACCCAGGGATGAAAGAATCTGTCCACTTTTGGTTCTCTCTGTTTCATATTTTTTCCAATCTTAAATTTAGTTCTCTATATTTCTGCAGCAATTTGCATTCCCCCTCCCAAAAAATCATGAAAATTCCACAGCATTTTAGCACACATTTCTCCTAAGAAACACATTTTGTATGCGGTTTTGATGAAAAATGTTGTTTTCCCCAATATTAATTCTTTTACCTAATTATGTGCATTTTGTAAATGCTGTTTGGTAAGAGAACTGTATCACAAGATTTGGAAAAGTGCAAATTTGAAGGATGGCTGCATTTCAGTTCTCATACCCCCCCCCCTGCAAAAGTGTGAACTGGATAGATTCACTTTTAAATATGAACTGAATTGAATTTATCCCCTGCACCTACACAGAGCTCAAGCTTTTGCCACTCCATTTGGAGCCCCAATCTGGACCCATAAAGGTGAATCATGATCGCATGTGCCCTATGTCAAGTAACAGAAGAGGACAACCTAGGGAGGAAAACATGCTCCAAATTAACCTGTCCCCAACTATAACTGTCTCTCTTGTTGGAGATTCATCCCCGTGTGCAGTCATGGGATTGTTGTCTATCACATGACTGGGTATGTGTTTTCATTCCACAGTGGGAAGTGACAAATACAGAATGTTTGTATTACTGTGTTCCCTGAAGTGGGACTATTGTCCTTTGTTCTCTCTCTTTGCTGCCTGATGATAGAGAGAGGGGGGGAGCCATGATGAAGTGCTCCATGTGTGTTTGTATGTAAATAAAGTAGATTAGCCTCTGTGGATCCCTAAGTATGCTGATGTCTTCTGGCATCAGTAGCAGTGATGTTCGGGTTGAGGAATGCTTTTGAATCTCCCAAACGATTGTCCAGGAGGGAGGAAACATGCCAGTAGGGCATGTGTCTCTGCCAAGGTCCTACTCGTGTGTACGACGTTTCCTGACATCTCTTTCAGGGTCAGCTGTAGGTTGAAGAGCATAAACCATGGATGGGCAAACTGTGATGTTTCAGATGTTGTTAGACTACAACTCCCATCCTTCTCAACCATTGGAGCTGAAGGAAGTTGGCGTCTAAGACCACCTGGAGGGCATCATGGTCCCCCATCTCTGACATGAAAGAGTGCTGCTGGATTGGATCAAGGGATCATCTAGTTCAGCATCCTTTCTGCCATAGATGCCAACCAGATGACTCTGTGTAGCTCACAAACCAGACACAAAGGCAGCAACTGCTCCTGGTTTATCCGATAGTCAGAGATAAATGACTTCTAGACTTGGTGGTTTTGGATCCAGGGCTGGGGTTGGATCTTTATCAGCCTGAGCACCACATTCCTTTCTGGTCAAGCTTCCAGAAGCCACATGGTGGTGGTGGGCAGGACCCGAGGCAAACGACAGAGCAGTGATATACCTTTGCATATTAGGGTACTATCTACAATAGGCTTCCTCAAACTCGGCCCTCCAGATGTTTTTGGCCTACAACTCCCACGATTCCTAGCTAGCAGGACCAGTGGTCAGGGATGATGGGAATTGTAGTCTCAAAACATCTGGAGGGCCGAGTTTGAGGAACCCTGCTCTACCCACACACCCACACCTTAATCCTCTAATCAGGCAAGCAAGAGTCATTATCAGAGTTCAGAGACACCGTCCAGCCAGGCAGAAACAGTCAAGGAAAATGTGAAGCAAGACCTACTGACGGGTGTGTCCTGGGAAGAGAGGTTGTGGCCGGGCAGGGTATGTGGCCTGGGGTGATTGCCAAAGTAGAGATTCCCAAGTGAAAAGGCCTGCAGGGCTGCATTTGGACCCTGGGGGTGCTGAGGCTCATCACCTCTGTTCCAGATAGACTTAATCTCTGTGAAGTTGTCCATTCCTTTTTAAAAGCTACCTGAGCTAGGGGTTTTTTTATGGGCACCTGGAACAGTAAGATCTTCAATCGGCCCCTCCAACTACACCAGCACGTCTCCGTCCCACAATTGTGCTGTAGTCTAAGGACACATCTGCTTGCCCCTTCAGAGTAGGGTTTGGAAACGTTGCTCTCACATACCTTGCCATACCTTGAAGCTCACAACAGTGATTAAAGTGGATCAAATGCCATGTTTGGAGTTTCCTTCTGTAGAAATCAGCTGTGTCCATGATTTTTTGCCACTGAAAAATTATGAGAAGATTGGCAGAGGAAGCAACTTATTTATTTATTTATTTATTTATTTAGCAACATATATAAAAGTGTTTTATTTTAAAAAAAGAAGAAATAGACAAAATAGGAAAAAAATAAACAAAGGATATAGTATATCACCATAACAATAGTTAACTATTAACCTTTACAAATTTTTAACCTGCTGTATTTTGCATAAATGAGTTCCAAGTTTCAACTTGACTTCGAAAACAAATTGTGGAGCTGACTTTTATAAGGTTGCACAGTACGTAACAGTAGCAGTAGCTGCGTGGAGCATGTGTTCTCCAGATCAGGCAGTATTTTGACAAATCAATGAAATCATCTTCCTATTAATGTAGTAGAGGCAAAGCACCAGTGGAAATTATATTTTGACGTTTCTGATGCTGACATTCATGACTACCGAAGCAAAGAAACTAGAAGTACTTAAGGCATATTTGTTCAGAAGATCTATACTTAAATTTTAAATAAATGTTTTATGGAACATGGTGCATTAAATTGCATAACCTGGCACCCTCTTTATTTTTATTAAATATTGGTGTCTGTTACCAATTGAAAGCACAATCCAGGAGTAACTATATTATATATATATATATATATATATATATATATATATATATATATATAAACAAAAAAAAAATGTCACACACAAGTGTGACCAAGAAACAGAATATGAGATGGAGATGGAATCAAACAGGCTTGATTCTTAATGGCTGAGGTCCACAAAACAGGTTTCTCCCCCATGCCAGTGGTGGGGCCTTGAGTGCAGTCCTTTACATTCTTACATTTACATAAGTGCATGATTGCCATTCATTATTGGGGGGGGGGATTAAGGGCTGCATTTAGAGAGAGCATTGCGGCAGCAGAAAACCTGTTCTCTTCTATGGATACTGGCCGGCCATCAGCAACAGAGACCTCTTGGGAGGGTAGCTGGTAACCCTCCTCTGCCCTCGAAAGTTTGCTTCAGGATCTGCAGCAGAGAAGCAATAGGATTCTGATTTGCAAACACAGGAGCCTGGAGAGGTGAATCTTCTTCCCCATCCCCTGGCAGAATGCAGATGGGAGGGAATAAGTATTCTTTAATGCCTCTTCTCCCTGACATGCTCTTAACTAGTCGCTTACATAAAAGCCATTTCCTGGTGTCCTTCAACTATTGACCAAGTCCTGTTGTAATAGCAGCCGAGAAGTGGAACCACGAAAGGGTTCTGGATGGGTTCAGTTCTCAATTAGCTCCCACGAAGTTATCAAAGACAAAACAAGTGGGCTGCCATTAATGGCAAACTTATTTGAGGGAGCAAGGTCAAACCTCTTCCATTCCGCCTTTCAAAAACTGGAGTAACAAAGAGATAAGAGGTGGATTTCGCATCTGTTTATGGTGTGCCTGAGAACACACTACTTTTTTCTCCCACGTAGGGGAACGGCTGCAGTAAGCGGATGTATTTCAGGGGCTAGGAACCTCTGAGATAACAAAGTAAAGCACCGAAGTGAAACAAAAATGTAGCCTGTAGCTACGCTTGTGTGTTGCTTGGGAGGGTGTAAACTGGATCAGAGACTTCCTACTGAACGACTTGCTAAAGATATTAAATTACCTTTATGTAAGACACTGGAAAGAAAAAAACGGAATAGAGATGAAAGAGAGTTGCATTTGGAAGCCCAAGAATTCAAAGCAGTGACACTCCATTTGTGACACTCCAGATGTTACTGGACTACAAAGTGTCATACTGCCTGATGATTGACTATGCTTGCTGGGGCTGATGGGGCTGATGAACAGTTTTACACTATGGGTAAAGATCTGAATAAAGAATGAAATAACTTATATATCCTGCCCTGTGATTTCAAGCCATAGATCTGAGAAAGTTTTATTTTTATTTTATTTTGTCTTGCCACATTCCCCACGAAAACATGCTGTTTACTGCTGAATTTCAACAATCCACAGAAAACTGGATTTTCAAAGGGAAAGCAGAAGGACAAACAACAACAACACCCCCCCCCCTCTCAGATCCGTGACTTGAAATCATGAGACAATTGAACTGTGGATGGCTTGAAGTTCAGAGTCCAACAACATCTGGAGGGCTACAGGTTCCCAGCCTTTCTGTAAATGATCAAAGCATGAAGTTATGTCTCACCTGAAAGTTACGGTGCAGCGTGAAGCAACAGATGCGCAGGATATATAAGTTATTTCATTCTTTATTCAGATCTTTACCCATAGTGTAAAACTCTGTTCATTTAGGCTTGGCGAAAAATCCTGCCTAAAGAGTCAACTATGTAAGTGCTTGTAAGACTCGTTTTGACTGTAAGGTTTAAGAAATTACTTTGGGCTACTACAAACCAAACCCCTTTTGTGCCAAGCTCTGTGCACATGTATCTGTGTGGGTTAGGTGGAAGTACCCTTCTGTTCTTCAGGCCTCCACGACTGTTGAGTTCCCTGTTTCCACCCGCTGAATATATCAGCAAGTGGAAGTGCCACAAGCAGCATACTCATTGGTGCCAACCCACAGAAGATCCTGAAATAGGGTGTCCTGGGGCAGGGCCTGAGCTGCTGGATCCCAAGTCTGCAAACCAGAGGTGACATTAATTGTGTGAATGTTGACATGTTTGGTTACCAAATTATATAGCGTGAACGAATGTGGTTAATGCGTACATTTGTGCTGTGCAAATAGCAGCTGTGTGTGGTGGGGAAACCTGAGCAGCCTCAGGACTGGGAGGGGTGGGGGAGGGAAAGTTTAACTCTCTCCTTTCCGCTGTTTTGGCAAAAATCACCTCTCTGAAGCTATATAATAATATTTTTTTATTTATACCCCGCCCTTCTGGCTGGGTTTCCCCAGCCACTCTGGGTGGCTCCCAACAGAATATTAAAAAAAATAAAACATCAAACATTAAAAACTTCCCTAAGCAGGGCTGCCTTCAGATGTCTTCTAAAAGCCAGATAGTTATTTATTTCCTTGACATCTGATGAGAGGGCATTCCACAGGGTGGGCGCCACTACCGAGAAGGCTCTCTGTCTGGTTCCCTGTAACCTCACTTCTCGCAGTGAGGGAACTGCCAGAAGTCATTCGGAGCTGGACCTCAGTGAATGATGAAGGGTGGAGATGCTCCTTCAGGTATGGTTCTGTGGGCAGAAGTGGGAGGTTCATTTGAAACAATGGAGGTTGGTCCACTAGAGTGAATGAGGCAGTGACATACCAGCCTTGATCTGCCATTAGCCAGCCCCCTTACAATCAGTCCAGGTGGTGGTAGCATTGCCTGTCTGCTTCCTTCAGTCTCAGTATTGGCCATGTAGAACTGAGTTGCAGGAAGGGGAAGGAGGGAGACAAAGCTTGCAGGAGTCAGCTCTGCCTGGCATTGACTCTGCTGCCACCTAGTGTTGGCCTCCTTGCCTTCTGCTCTAGCAGCCCCAACGAGCACCAGACGCCACTGGTTCAGGTTTGAGAAATCAGATAAGCGTTTCTTGCAAATGCAAGTAGGTTCTGATGCCACACAGCAAAACATCTACACACACACAAGCCACAATTCATGTCAGAAGTTAATGTGTAACCTTCAAACAGGATGGCAGTGCGTGTTGCAGCTGTAGAAATGAGGGTTTTTTTTCTGGACCGCAAAAGGGAGATAAGGAGTTAAACTTCTCTTTATCCCAACCCTGCTTCCTCTCAGCTGTTATTTGCATAATACGTTTTATGTGTGTTGATTGCACTCGCACAATTAACTGTCTTGTTTGACCCTCCAAAAAATGAAAGTAAGGGCCAAACTTGAGGTGGAAAGCACATTAAACTGGGGAGTGGGGGTCTACTCTTTACACTTAACTGAGCAAATGGAGTGGGGAGAAAAATGCCCCTTCTTGCCTTATCTCGTTGAGCTCCATAAACTGTAAGTAGTTTTCTTCCTGCCTGGTTCATTTCCAGTATCGGAGTCGGGGCAGGAGAAATCTGCTTTAATGTTAGGAAGTACAACAAGGTGAGGCAGGGGAAGGCTATGAATTTCTCTCCCTTCCTCTGCATCTTCTACGTTTTATTATAAAGAGGAGCACCCATCCTTACTTTATATGTGAATGGGGCAAATATATGTAATATAGCATGCACGCATACGCAGTGCTTAGTCTGGGCCTTAAAAGCCCTTTAAACTTTGAGTCATTCTTCCCTTTAAAAAGAAAAAAAGAAAAACCTCTGGTGCTTGAAGAAGCTGTACAAGAAGTTTTGCACACAGCTGTGTTTGCACGCCCATCTCGGCCTTGACCTTGAGAAAGTTTGCACAACGATAAGGAGCAGTTCTCACGATGGATGGCGATTATACCTGCCTCCTGTGACACACTAGGATAGTTTGTGCCTCCTGTAAAATCTGCTCCAGGGCGTAGTCGGGAGCTATTTAAATCCCATGTATGCACCCTCCCTCACAAGATACAGAAACTCTCAAGACAGACACACCAAGGCACACATTACACTAACAGCCACGTTGTAGGATATTGGCAAACAAATGGCAGGAATGTTAATTTGAAAGGTGACCATAAAGATGGATTGTAGCTGTGTAGGTGGGCAAACCTCAGATTCACTTCCTCTTGCCCTTTGGTCTTACTTTTGCAAACACATGCTATGAGCCACCAACCATATGGGAGCAGGGAAACAGGTGGAGAAAGGGTTAAGTGTCCCCACTGCTTCTCTGGTCTAAGTTTCTGAAGTTGATTTACTTCTGTAAAAAAAGAAAAAGAAGAAAAAAGGCATGAGCATGTATTTAGCTCCTGCATTGTGCTTCTAGTCAGTAGCTGTGCCGGTTCCTCATTTTACGTCTGTCTTCCCACAGTGGACCTTAACTCTTTACTTCCAAGTAAAGAGCTTTACTTCCAAGCTCTTAAGTAAAGAGAGCCAGTGTGGTGGTGTGGTTAAGAGCGGTAGACTCGTAATCTGGTGAACCGGGTTCGCTTCCCTGCTCCTCCACATGCAGCTGCTGGGAGACCTTGGGCCAGTCACACTTCTCTGAAGTCTCTCAGCTCCACTCACCTCACAGAGTGTTTGTTGTGGGGGAGGAAGGGAAAGGAGAATGTGAGCCGCTTTGAGACTCCTTCGGGTAGTGATAAAGCGGGATATCAAATCCAAACTCTTCTTCTTCTTCTTCAAGCTTGACAATCTTCTTCTCCTTTTCTTAACCTGTGGCATGTTAGTGCCAAGCAAACAAATAGGTCTGAGATGAGGGTGGGGATAGGTGCGCTGGTTGGTTGGTGATGGCAGAAAGGGTCCAGCGCCTCCTTCAAGGAGGGGGAAAGTGATGCTGTTCTCCCATGGAGAAACAGGGTCTCTCACTCAGGTGATAAATTGCAGGTTCCCCCAAATGCAGCCTGTTACCTCCCCTTGTCCCATGTTCAGTTTATAGATGGTGATGAAAAAGGATAAGGTGGACAGACAGAGAAAAAGAGGACATAATCATGCATGTTCCCTAAGTGCCAGCTGACTCCTTGGGGCATGCAACACAATAACGCCCCCAAAATGTGATTGGCTTGCCTAAGATCCAGGACAAAGTGCCACATTTTGGACGTCAATTCCGGCTTTGAACTCCCAAACATATGAGAACCCTACACAATGGTCAAAGATTAAGAAGTGAATTGCAGTCATTTCCCACTTGCCACTTCTAAACCTGTATTGCCTTCCTCAGCCAGCCTGTGGGTCAACATGCATCCAAATCCTATGCCTGTTTTTGTGTAATGTTCCAGAGATGGTTTGACCTCCAATCTAGATGCTTGTTGAGCCATTCCCAAGACACATCTGGATTTAGTTTGTGTGTGGGGGGGGTCAGGGTGTTTTTGATTGTAAGTAGTGCTATTTTTTGCCTTAAAATGAATTGCTCACTGGTTTAGTGGACTAGCAGACCCGTCAGAAATGTTCATTATTTTAAGGTGGAGCTGTTTGTGCCAGAGGTGAGGCCCTGCTGAGTCACAAAATAGCAGTTCCTTCTGCTTCCACAGAACCTGCATTTCCACTTTGCCTGTTACCTGAGTCCTGCTTATTAATAAGGTAGGCTGAGTTAGCTGTAGCTTATTGGTTAAATGGCTGGGGAAGGGAATAAAAGATGGGTTTGGGGGATCCCAAGTCTCTTGTCACTGGTAGTCATGGAAATTAGGAACAACAGCCCTGAAATGAATGCATTTAACACTTAAATCTATATAAGTCAAGTGGGAGGGAGAAAGCTATGACTTGAGAATGGGGGTGAACAAGATAATAAAGCAGTGAGGAGGCAGGAATGTTGCTCCAGGAAGTTAAGGGAGAGGGGAGATAAAAGTTTTAGCAGCAGTAGGGGAAGTCTTCTAAGGAAAAAATGAGTATTTTCTTCCTCTGTTTTAAGTTTGCATCGCAGCGGTTTCTTCACTCAGTTCCAGAGTGTTCTTGAAAGCTTAAACTCATGCAGCTCAACATTAAAACCATTAAAAATATGAGATTCCTTCTTTACAAAATGCTATTCAGAGCCCCTTCACTCGTGAAAGAAATTCTGAGAATGTGGCTTTATCATTCAGAAGCCTATGGAATAGGAATGGGAAACTGTGGCTCCTCGGATGTTGGACCCTATCTGCACAAACCGAGGATGAGAGGAGCTTTAGACCAACACCATTTGGAAGGTCACAAATTCCCACCTTTGTTGTAGAAAATAAGAGATATATCACCAGAGGCAAGAAGGCATCCTTGTCTAAATGAAGAGGACAAAGAGAAAAACAAACTTTCACAAAAGAAATGCAAGAAGACAGTAAGGAATGCTTTAAATTGAGGAGCCTTGGACAACAAGGGAGTCAAAGGTGTGCTACTGGAGAATAAGGAGATTTCAGAGAAGGTGAATGAATTATTTGCTTCATAGTGGAAGATGCAAGGCAGGTTGCTGTAACTGAGCAATTTTTCTTGGGAAGGGAGTCTGAGGAACTAAGGCAGATGGTGGTAAGAGATGAAGTTCTAGGCCTTATGGACCAATTACACACTAGCAAATGACTGAGTCCAGATTGGATTCACCTGACAGTTCTTAAAGAACTCCAATGCTAAATTGTTCATCTTCTAACCAAAATATGTAACATCCCTAAGATCAGCATTCATTTGGGTGGACTGGAAAGTGGCCAAATTCTTGAAGAGGGATCAAGGGGTGATCCTGGAAATTATGAGCTATTTACTTAACATCTATTTTGGGGAAACTGGTGGAAAGCATTATTAAAGATGGAATCGCCAAACATATAGAATAACAGATCTTCTGCAAGGGTAAGTCCTGTCTCATTAACCAATTAGAGTCCTTTGAGAGTGTTACCAAGCTTATAGCTGATCCAATCAACATTATATTCTTAGACTTTCAAAAAGCTTTTGACAAAGTGTCTCGCCAAATGTTCCTGAGTAAGCTTACCAGTCCTGGAATAAGAAGAGAGGTTCTCCTGTGGATCTGGAACTGTTTAAGGAATAGGAAGCAGAGAGTAGGAATAAATGTGCAGTTCTCAATGTAGAGAATATAGAAGGCAGAGTCCCTATAAAGATTGGTATAGGGACGTGCTTTTCAACTTGCTTATAAGCGGTGTAAAATTAGGAGTTAAGTTGTGAGAGAGCCTGGGGTGATGACAATATCAAATTGTTCTAGGTGGTTAAATCAAAAAGTTTGATTTTGAGACACTCCAAAATGATCTCTCCAAACTGGATGAATGTGTAGTAAACAAAGATAGTTGCAACTCAAATGTAAACTGATGCACACAGGAGCAAGGATTCCTAACCGGCAATGACTGACCAGGACTTAGACCTTGGGGGTTGTAAAGGATAATTTGATTAATATGCCAATCCAGTGTGCGGCAGCTGTGAAAAAGGTGAATTCCATGTCTGGGATGGTTGGGAAAGGGATTGAAAATAAAATGACAACATCATAATGCCCGTTATACAAACCTGTGGCGAGACCATTTTGAAATACCGTGTACAGTTCTGGTTGCCTCACCTCAACAAGTATAGTGTAGAGCTGGAAAAGGTTCAGAAAAGGCAACCCAAATGATCAAACGGACAGGCATCTTGCAATGGTGGGAAGCGTTGCCTCTCTTTCTCCCCCACCCCCACTAGCCATCCTTCCAATTCCACACATAGTTTCTGGCAAGGGAATTGCTCCTTGCACCTTGAAGAGGGAGTTGAAAATACATATAATTCAAGTAAGGTCTCAAAGGGAAAATGGCGTGTCAGACAATGCGTCATTGTGTGTTTGCACTGATGCAGGAAGTCAACATTCACTTCCTGCCTCCCAGATAACGAGATGAATTCTTGGGTTTTTTTGTTGAGATACCACCCACAAACGGTGATAATTTCTCGCTAATGCAAAATACAGCACTTGAGTGCCCTTTTCCCCTGTGCAAGTGTGCTGCGCTGGCAGAAGGCTGTGAAGGGGAGGACCAGAAAGAGAAGCAGGAAAGGTAACTCCTAACTCCTGATTTCAGCCTCACCAAGAGGAAACTCCCTTTCCCCACCTTCCTCTGCGTGAGAGACGCTTAGTATTTTTCACTCTCGCCACCGATTAGGCTCTAAAAACTTGCAGAAGCAGCTGCAGGTTTAACACCTTGACAAGGAAGGTGTCAGTAACTTGACATCTGCTAAAGGAAGTTGGCTCATCTTTCTAACTGCATATTTGTGGGCATATGGCTAGTTTCAAATGAAGCATTTGTTCTTTCCTAGACTTCACAAAGGATGTGCAGGAGGGTAAAAGCAAAGGGGAGGGCATTTATCCCCTTTCCCAAACTTGTAATATTCAATCTAGTTGGAGGTTGCTGCAGCTTTGAGTCTTAGAACTGATCTGCTCCGTCATTTTCCAGGTCTCTGCCATGGTTGTTCTGCGGTCCTGATGTCCATAAAAGCCAGAACATGCCTTTTTGTTCCTTTAGCAATCTAAGCAATAGGCCTGGGTGACTGCAGAGTGTCATCCCCAAGCAGGGTTCCTGTGGCTTTCATAGATTTTTATATTTCATATTCTTTCTTCTTTTGCACTTTGAAGTCACTGTATACATTCCCTACTTCACTTCAACCAGGCGCATATACCCATCGCCCTACCCATTCGTTAGAAGCTACACTAGCATAATTAAATACTAAACACACACAGATACACAGGAAACCAGAAGAGAGAGAGGTGTATCCTTTCCCTAACCAGTCTCTCAGGGGGTTGCTTTGGTCTTCCAGCATTTAGCAGCAATGCAAATTCTGTCTGTGTCTAGAAGAGTTGCAATTACTTCTAGGTCTGTTGGACTCGCCTCCAATCTCAGACAGCAAAGATGAGCTGTTTTGAGAGTGTGTGGCAAGTTGTAAACAGTGCTTTCTCATACTATCTCAAATAAACTATTCTGTAACTTTTTTACACTGCCAGAAGATATGCTAATAATCTACTCTTAATGCTCCACATCTCCATCAGAGTATATTTACTTTATATATTCTGGTTAGCCTATGAGGAATAAGATACTGCTGATAGATTGTCTTGAAGAAATTCTTTTTGAGAGTAGAGCTCATCAGAGATCTGGGAATGTTATTAAACAACCAAATCCATTTCTCTTGTTGGATATTAGAATTTAATTTTATCAAGTCTGTCACCCATTTAATCTTATATGTGGGCTGTATATGAGTAAGTTTAATTTCAGAAAGAATTGCGTGAACATTAGTTATTAATTTCTTTTGGTTAATTTTCAATAACAGAGTTTCAAATGCTGTCAATCTATGCAGTCTTCCATATTTGTTTATTAGTTGTTCTCCCATGTGACTGAGTTGGAAAAACTGAAAGAAAGACAGAGCCCATTGTCCCAATGCAAGTAAGGCTTGGTGATATGAGATGGTGTGTTCCTCTTCAATCCAAGCTCTCACATGCATGGTGTTTCTCCATATTGGAATGTTGATTGTGCCGTATCACTCTTGGTTTTTAAAATAGACATTTAAAGGAAGAAACACAACAGGGGAAGGTCATCACTATTTGCTTTGGAAACAGTGCCTGTGGAATATCTTGCTGTAACCTAGTAGTTATGGAAGAATGTTGTCAGAAAAACGTGAGCAGACGGGTATCACTTTGAGAATGCTCATAATAGCTAGAATAGGAAGATATGGAGCTGCCATTGGTCCATCTAGCTCCCTCTTGTCTGCAGTGACTAACAGTAGCTCTTCCAGGGTTTGGACAATGAGTTTTTCCCACCTAGAGATGCTGGGAATTGAACCTGGGACCTTCTGCATGCAAAGCAGATTCTCTGCCACTTAAGCTACAGTCCTTACAAGTCACAATTCAGTGGGAGAGCACATGTTTTGTGGACGGACGGTCCCAGGTTTACTCCTTGCTTTCTCCAGTTAAAATGATTTCAGGTAGCAGAGCTGAAAAAGATCTTGGTGGAATCATGATAGGTTCTTAATCCACGTGTTAAAGGCATGAAAAGCCCTGATTTCCTCCTTTGTATCTGGTCAGCCTGGGGATGGATGTTTACTGGTAGAATCATGAAATCATAGAGTTGGAAGGGACCATGAGGGTCATCTAGTGCAACCCCCTGCAATGCAGGAATCTTTCGTCCAATGTGGGGCTCAAATCCACGACCCTGAGATTAAGAGTCTCATGCTCTAGCAACTGAGCTATTCAGCGGCCTACCTAGCTTCACCAAATGACGGTTTTGCCACTGTGAAGATGCAGTATGTCCAGGAAGCTGAGTTTGTTGGATTTCTGCCTGTTCCTCTACTAAAGTCAGAGAGGAGAAAGCAGGCATCCTTGAAATTAACACCAGTGTTTCTGATTATTCACCTGCCACCAAGAAGAATGGGTCTGTTTGTGACTTAAATGGTTGTAAAAAGACATTTAAATTATTCAGGTTATGACAGCAAGCGTGATTGATTTTATTGTAGTTTTGAGTTTCTGCACAGCCTGTCTTAATTCCATTATAACCCTCCCTCTTGGGAGCTGCTTTCATGGCTTTGATTTACTTTCAGTGTGATCCTTGGTAGCAACTCCCAAGCCGTTAGGCTTTGCATGTTTTCCCCTTCTGCTTGCTGTTGTGTGAATGGAGATCTACTAACAGCCATGTCTTAAGCAGGGATTCAGTAGCAAATTGCTGTTGCCATTGGCAAATGCCTAGTTTTCCTGCACTGGGTGGGTAGTGCGTTACCTAAACAATGATTTTATAGTCTGTAGCCACGGTTACCCAGTTCCGTCGCTCACGGTTGACAGAATGGACTGTGTAATTATTAAAAGACATGACTGCTTTATGGGAGTCTATGACAGGAGTGATTCATGTAGCTACCATGCAGGTTTTGAAAATGCTGAAACACATGGGAAGAGATCTGGACCCTGGTGGATTATTAATATCTTACTAGAAACTTGGCAGGGAACCGAGGGCAGAAAAACCCCAGGCTACAGCTAAATAGAAAAAACATATTTGGAACTGGGGATGGGCGAAGCGGACAATTTTGGGTTTTCTCAGTTTCTCATTTTTTACAATCTTAAGTTTGGTTCTCCATTTTTCCGCATCAGTTTGTGCTTTTAAACACTTGTGCATTAAAATTCACAAGCATTTTAGTGTGAGTTTCTCCTGACAGACACACCTTTGTATACAATTCTGCTGATACAAAACATTTTTGCAACATGCAAGCACTCTGGCTGCCGCATTTTGCACTACAGTAGTTGCAATTTGCGGACCACCTTCAAGGGCAGCCCCACATTACAGTAGTCCAGCTTGGAGGCTGCCAAGGTGTGGGGACCATAGCCAGGTCACCCCCGTATACAAAGGCTGTAGTTCGTGCACCAGCCAAACCCAAGCACAGGTACTTCTAGCCACCAAGGCTAAATGGACCTCAAGTGACAGTGACTGATCGTTCAAGCAGTACATACCCACCCACCTCAACTACACACCCATTCCTTCATAGGGAGTGCAAAGGGAATTCCCCATTATATTCAGACCCTGGGAACCCTGGTTAATTTAAAGCAGGCTTCCTCAACCTCAGCCCTCCAGATATTTTTGGTCTACAACTCCCATGATCCCTAGCTAGCAGGACCAGTGGTCAGGGATGATGGGAATTGTAGTCTCGAAACATCTGGAGGGCCGAGGAAGCCTGATTTAAAGTACAGTCATACCTCATGTTACGTCCGCTTCAGGTTGTGTGTTTTCGTCCCGCGGCAACCCGGAAGTACCGGAATGGGTTACTTCCGGGTTTCGCCGCATGCGCAGAAGCGCCAAATCGCTCCTGCGCAGACGCGGCTCTTCGAGTTGCGGGCTTTTCACGTTACAGACGGGCCTCCGGAATGGAATCTAGAAGCCAGATCTTACAAACTTTTACTGCAGCACAGCTGCAAATGGCAAGGGTCTGGTTTAGTGTTGTATGATAAAAGGTTCTATAGGCATGCAGAGCGGCAGATTCTAAGCTGTCAGGAGCATCATTTAAAGAAGGGAAATGGCTGTGCTGCACTCGATAATTGTCATAAAAAGGAATAAAAGGCCACAGGTAATGCGATCAATACTTAACAAACTTCTGTGAAATCCCCACCTTTCTTAAGAATATGTTTCAGGAGATTAGAGGACAACACAGTTTTTCATGGCTTTCTTTCTCGCTGCTCTGCTGAGCTGCCCACCTGCGAAAGCGCATTTATTCTTTCATAACCAGCTTCTAAATGTGGAGCCTAGTTGCCCTGTATGAAAAAAACTGTTGCTTGCACAGCTGACAAGGAAAATGAACAGGATGTGATAGTTGAATGACCTGTTTTCTAAAGACATTTCACTGTTGGCAGATTAAATAATTCACATACTGCTGGGCTTTTAAGTATTGCTACATTTTAAAATATGTTGGCTTCCTTTTTCAGGTGCAAATCTTGCAGGTGTTTAAGAAATTTGAGAAGGCATAGCTCCGATGCTAGAACTCTGATGTTACATAGTTTTTAAGAAGCGTTTTTATTTGTAGTGTCTATTTGTGTGCAGTGAACCATTTTTGGGGGGGTTGCAGTTGGAGGGGAGGATATTGCTTGGAATATAGAGCACCGAGGTAAACTGTGGGGGTGAGTTGTAGGGAGCGTGGAATGACTTTTGGGAAAGGGCATTTGCTGTGCGCAAGTGGGTCTCGGAGGTTACTAGCTCAACTTGCATTCATGCCAAACTTCTGTTTACTATGGACTTATTTCTGATGTTCCTCAAGCACTCATGCTAACTCATGCTTAAAGCTCTTGATCACCTACCTTCATAGCTGAATCCGCGCAGTGCTGTTAGCACAAATAAAGCTGCTATGGTAGGTTTTAGTATTAATGGGGTTCAGCCCCTTGGGGATGAAATGACCCAGTGCTCGTATTTAGATCCTTCTTAAAACTGTTTAACATTAAGACTGAGAGCAGTTCTGTGGTGAAGCAACTGCCATATCCAAATCTTTGCCAACTACCTGCATCCAGAGCAGGAAAGGCAGCGAGGGCGGGGGGCAGTTTTGTTTGTTTTTCCTCATTTGCCCACTCCCCCAACTCCAGCTTGGCAGTGGCAGCACTGGCAGGGCATCTAGGGACATACTGGGTTCAAATCAAAAGCTGGGATGGCTTTTGTAATTCCACGAATGTCCCTGGAAGACAGGGGCATTTGGAGAGTATGCCACTATTATAACTAAAATACCACATTTTCCCATATGAATTTGTCCAGACCTTGGATATCATCTGAGACCCTTCCTTCTCTGTATGCCCCTTCCAAGGGACATTTGGAGAGTGCCAGCAAGAGAGCGGGCATTTAGGCAGCATTAATGATATATATATTGGGACGCGGGTGGCGCTGTGGTCTAAAAACCACAGAGCCTAGGGCTTGCCGATCAGAAGGTTGGCGGTTCAAATCCCTGTGATGGGGTGAGCTCCCGTTGTTCAGTCCCTGCTCCTGTCAACCTAGCAGTTCGAAAGCACGTCAAAGTGCAAGTGGATAAATAGGAACCACTCTGGCGGGAAGGTAAACGGCGTTTCCGTGCGCTGCTCTGGTTCGCCAGAAGCGGCTTTGTCATGCTGGCCACATGACCCGGAAGCTGTACGCCGGCTCTCGGCCAATAAAGTGAGATGAGCGCGCAACCACAGAGTGGTCCGTGACTGGACCTAACAGTCAGGGGTACCTTTACCTTTACCTTTAATGATATATTAAAGGTAAAGGTAAAGGGACCCCTGACCATTAGGTCCAGTCGTGTCCGACTCTGGGGTTGCGGCGCTCATCTCGCTTTATTGGCCAAGGGAGCCGGCGTACAGCTTCCGGGTCATGTGGCCAGCATGAACCAGAGAAGCACATGGAAACGCCGTTTACCTTCCCGCCGGAGCGGTTCCTATTTATCTACTTGCACTTTGACGTGCTTTCGAACTGCTAGGTTGACAGGAGCTGGGACCAAGCAACGGGAGCTCACCCCGTCTCAGGGATTTGAACCGCCGACCTTCTGATCAGCAAGCCCTAGGCTCTGTAGTTTAACCCACAGCGCCACCTGGGTCCCCTGTAATGATATATTACTGTACTGTTAAATCTGTTTTTAATAATATTTATGTGATTTTATTACTGTGGGGTTGTTGTTGTTTTTTCACTTGGTTGTGAATTGCTTCAGGGCTTTTTCAGGGGGAAACTAAACTTTGATAAACCTTACCTTATCTTGGGCTCTTTCCCTGTATCAGAATCCCATCTAGCATTTCTCTGAGCTCATTAACATCATGAATTCCAGATTCTCTCTCTTACACACACACACACACACACACACACACACACACACACACACACACTACCTGCTGCCCCAAAGTTTGTGCATGAAGACCTAAGATGACTTCAGTGCCACAAGCTTATGGTTCTGTTTATTACATTGTAATGAAAACACCCAACCAACAGAAAAAGAGAAGAGAATTCTGTCTCCTGAGAAGATTGCTTCTGGTAGCTGTCCCCCATGCGCCATTACAATTTTATTACCTCCGTCTGCTTATATGCAGTGGTTTGGGAAGAAGACTATTCCTTTCCACACCATATGTTGGTGGCGGACTGTGTGTGTTACATAATCTGTGCAAAATTCAATCCATTTTTTTCTTTCTTAAGCAGAGGGAACAGCAAGATGAATGAGCTGTCAGGGGCAAAAGTAATAAAGTTGTTCAGAACATGCCTCGAATTGGATTACAATTCCGAAAGGACCATAGGGACTCCACTAGCAAATGATGTGGTGATCCTGGGTGGGGGGGGGGGAGGCGGGGTTTCACTGGGGCCTCACAGGCTTGTAATTAGTTTCAGGCTTAGCGGAGAAAGTCAGTTGATTAAAACTAACTAGGCACAAAAGCCGTAGGTGCAAATATCTGGCTGAGGGTACTTCATGCAATGTAAGGCTGACAGACTTTACTGTCTGAATAGGTAATGTGAAGTGCAAGCTGAAATTTATTTGAAGTGCAAGCTGAAATTAGCAGAACTTGTTTCTGCAGAACCAGAAATTAGAAACTACCATCGGTTTTCGGATGGAAATAAACCCGATATTTTTGTGGGCAAAATTTGCTCAGTGACCTTTCCCACACTCTGTCTAGAAGGAGCGATACTCAAGTTTGAGTGGACTCGCCCTTCTTTGTCAAGAGGGAGGTTGTCAAGTCTTCTGGTTATTTAAAAATCGTAAGCGCCTTGTGTGATGTCAGAAGCCCCGTCATCTGTTCTGTGATGACACTTTAAATTCCTTTCCGGGACACAAGACTGTTCTGAATGTTTCAACTTGAGGGGCATAGAAAAGAGTTGAATAATCACAGTGGTACCTCTTGTTAAGAACTTAATTCATTCTGGAGGTCTGTTCTTAACCTGAAACTGTTCTTAACCTGAGGTACCACTTTAGCTAATGGGGCCTCCCGCTGCCGCTGTGCGATTTCTGTTCTCATCCTGAAATAAAGTTCTTAACCCGAGGTACTACTTCCGGGTTAGCGGAGTCTGTAACCTGAAGCGTTTGTAATCCGAGGTACCACTGTACTGATGTTCTTGGAGATATGCTGAAAAGGAAGGTTCCATTTAGGTAGCATGGACAAATATAACCCCTGAAAGTCTTGTTCACCTATGATTGTCTAATAATCCTTCTTAAAAATAAAATCATGTAGCAGAGAACCCCCTATATTCAGGGCCTAAGTATGCACACTGGACTTCTCCCTTTTGGAAACTGCTTTCAGACATCAAAAACCAGCAAGGGAGTTGTTGGAGGATTTCTACCCGATGCATTATCTGCAAAGGAAGAGAGCAGATACAAAGGAGTATTAATCTCAAAAGGGCAATTCATTGGGCAATCTTTCCCTTTCATCGGCAGAGGTTGGGCAGTGTGACTCTTCTCCCCCACTGCTTAAAACTGCCTGGGCTTCCTGCATTTGATAGACTGCTCTGTTCCCTTTCCAAGAGCGTGTGTGCAGATAAATGTATGTTAGAAAACAAACGATGAGATCGATCAGATTCCTTTTGCCATTTTCTATATGAGCTGTGATCAGTGAACCAAAGAGGATGGCCATTTGGGAAGAAATTCTCTCCTTGTGGCCACATTTAAGGGAAGCATAATGTGGGCTCCCCTTTAGCCGGGCTTCGAAACCAGCGTTAAACCTTCAGGTACTGGTTAAAAGGTACCCTAGTTAGCCTAAACTGTGATTAATGTTGGTGCCAACATTATTTTTATGCATTCATTTATTTTGGTATCTATTGCACAATTACAGCCCAAAGGCATACTCAAGGCAGCTTTCAGATTAAATACAATACAATAACCAAAACAACCCCCTCCCAAGCAGAAATACAGCTCTGAAAACAGCAGCAAGAAATCCACAGCAGCAATAAAGCAGTGTAATGAAACTCATTAGGAACAGTGAATAAAATCTTATTGTCTTAAGAGCTCTAATTGAAAAAATGCGTGGTAGGGGAGAGTCTTAAAAGTTTGGTTCTAATACATACTCCCTGGCTCGTGGTTCAACGATGAGGGCAACATCTCGGGACCGCCTCTCCCGGTATGCCACGCAAAGGACCTTAAGGTCCACAAATAACAACTTTTTGGAGGTCTTGAGCCACAAGGCCGCTAGACTGGTGTCAACCAGGGCCAGGGCCTTTTCAGTACTGGCCCCAACTTGGTGGAACACTCTGTCACAAGAGACCAGGGCCCTGCGGGATTTGACATCTTTCCGCAGGGCCTGAAAGACAGAGCTGTTCCGCCTGGCCTTCGGGTTGGACTCCCTTTGGTTTTGAGTATGGGTATGAAGCGGCATTTTAAATTTCAAATTGTCTTTTAACCTGCATTTTAATTAACGGTTTTCTTTCATACTTATTGTAATTTTACTGATGTTAGCTGCCCTGAGCCCGGTTTCGGCTGGGAAGGGCGGGGTATAAATAAAATTTATTAATTATTATTATTATTATTATTATTATTATTATTATTATTTATTATCTCCTCCAAGAAAGGAAGGCACAGTGTAGAAACTGTAGCTGGATAATTTCTAAGCTTCGGCTAAGTGGGAAAGAGGGTTAAACTTGCTGTAGAACTCAGGATGCTTCCAGTTTTTGTGTCTCTGGTTTTTCTTGTTGTCCTCATTCCAATCTCTTTCTGTCCCTGTTCTGCAGGTTCATCAAGGTCAGCACTATGACTGATGGGGACTATGACTATCTGATCAAACTCCTTGCCCTCGGGGATTCTGGGGTTGGGAAGACCACGCTCCTGTACAGATACACCGACAACAAGTTCAACCCCAAATTCATCACCACAGTAGGAATTGACTTCCGGGAAAAGCGGGTGGTGAGTCTCTTTTCTATATATGGTTAAAAAGATGACTTCTCTTCTTTAGGAAGCCCCATTAAGATACGAAACATTCCCAATATTTAAACGCAACCTGGCTATCCTTAGCATTGCAACAATTATTCTCCTCCAGGCACTGTCGTCAGACTTTGTAGCGCTGATTGGAATGATCTGCAACTTTGTCCAAACCCTTCATACACTCAAAGTCTGCATTCATGTGTTGTTTCATTTTAACTTTATCTGATACATACTTTTGACTACTGTTCTGCCAGAACTGTGTGTACAGTCGTACCTCGGCTCCCAAACTCCTAGCAAGTCGACTGTTCCGGCTCCTGAACTATCAAAAACTGGAAGTGAGTGTTCCGGTTTTCGAATGTTCTTTTGGAAGCCGAACATCCAACAGGGCTTCCGCGGCATCCTGCAGCCAATCAGAAGCCGCGCTTTGGTTTCCGAACATTTCAGAAGTCGAACGGACTTCCAGAACAGATTCCGTTTGACTTCCGAGGTACGACTGTACTTCGATCTTTGAAGCAACCAGATGTTCTCAATGCTGACTTGCTAAGAGCAAAATGTGAAATAGCTTTGCGTAACAAAACTTTTTAATGGTATAGGAACTTTGGTTGGCATATGGAAACGCTACGCAGCTCCAGAACTCCTTCTGCCATTCTTCTGCTGGCTTGTTGAGCTGTCAGAGGTGGTACTTTGGGGTCAGAATGGAGAGAAACTTCTCTTGACTGTGCAGGATTTCATAGCACAAACCTCACATGAGATTGCTATTCTAGGAAGCGTCCAATTGCTTGCTGCCATTCTACTCTGCCTTATCAAATCAGATTTTCCCAGTGTATGAACAGTGCAATTCAATTCAGAAGTAAGGCCCATTAGGTTCAATGCAACATACTCACAGGTAGGGATGGGGGCAGAATTCAGTACAATGCACACATCAAATTTGCATTTTCTGAAACAACATGAGAATTGAAACAGCTGTCCTACAAATTTTATACTTACCCAGTTTTGTGATCCAGTTCTTTATTCAAACAATGCTTACAAAAATGTATTTATTAGGTAAAAGTGTGCATAAAAATGAATTTACTAGTGAAAAATAAGACACAGAACTACACTGTATTAAGATAAATTCCTTGTAAAAAGTGTGTACGTTAGTCAAAAAATCATACATGAATATGTAATAAATGTACAGTAAAATGCTGAAGAATTTTGACGAGGTTTAGTTTTTTTAAAGTTTGCAAATCGCTGCAGCAATGTGGAGAACTGAGTTTAGGATTGGCAAATTAAGAAACCAAGAGGACCAAAAATAAAAGATCCTCCATCCCTCTTTACAGGTAACAGGTTACAGGACTGCAGCGTAAATATCTAATCCTGCCTTTCCCAACCTGGTGCCCTCCAGATGTTTCACAACTTGCCAGCTTGTCTGTAGGGCCCATGATTGATGATTTAATCGACAAAAGCCAGCATTCTTGCTTACAAGCTGTAATAAGAAAAAAGCTTTTGCCACAGGATCTGTTAGAGGCATTTTTGTGAATGTTTTCTTTTATATGTGCAATTCTGCACAGATACATATTATTTTTTTGTAATACATCAGCGTAACCATTTTCAAGGTCAAGGCAATAGATTGCTGACTCACAGTGCATTAAGCCTTCTCTTGTCTCATTATATCCTGTTAGTTTTGTGGGAAATTGAGGCTGTGTACACACCCTTATTTACTCTGCATCCAGTGTGCTCCTTAAGCCACAATCCATATGTAGCCTGCATCTATCCGTCATTTCTTATGAAATCCTGCGTTTTGATACATTTGCCCCCAAAGCAGCTTTCATCTGAATTGTGAAAAAGAATGACCTTGCTGCATTTTAACCTGGGTAATGTGCGCACAGCCTCATTTATAACTTCTAGATACTGCAGCACATAACATTCCTTTTTCTAAACAACCACTTCATGTTCTCTGGTATCCAAACAGCTGTTCAGCTACACTTCCACATCTGTGTTGGGGGTTCCTACTTCATGCCCCTGGACTGCTAGTGCCAGAAGATGCTCCTGAATTTCTCCCAGGTTTCAGGAGCAGCATGTTCAGAATGTGATGGATGTACTTTGAGAAGGCAGTGACACTCAGGGCCCCTGCTACAGATAGGGAGCTCAGAACGCAACTGTTTGGATCTGGCCTGGGGGTTGGTAGATATTTTTGGAAGGATATGGGACAGTTTGCCATTCTAGCTCCATCTCTGTGCTCCAGGATGAATGAAATTGGTATTCAGATTGTCATGGAAGGCAAAAGAGAAAGGAAGATCAATGCACCTCATTAATGGTGTGTCCATTCCTAGCAATTAGGCACCAGTCAGTCCCTGAGCAGTTCATTCACACTTTTACTTTGATAGTGCAGCCTTTGCTTGAGTTGTTATGAACAAAATTGTAATCCATCTTCAGATCCCCTGGTCAGACTACTACATTTTAGTTCGTTCAGTAGCAACAGACTATTGCACGCCACCCAGACCTCATAGGATTTCTCATCACCTCAACTCTGAAAATAAGCAGAGAAAGAGTAATTGGTCCAAGGCCACCAAGTAAGCTTTGTGCCCAAGTTGGGTTTGATTCTAGGTTTCTCCATCCCAAGTCTAATACTGTATCCATCCTTTACCGTATCCTACACCAGCCCTCTTTCTGCCATCATACATGCATGGGATTGGTAACATCCAGGATGCTCTTGTTCGCATCCATCTGTCTCAAGAGACAATAGAAGGGTGCACCTTTGGGGGTGAAGTCAAACTTGAAGGTTATAGTGCCTGCTATGGCTATAGAGACTGATGCAGAAGAGACATGTTTTGCCACAGCTGGGGCAGACGAAGGTGTCCGGTTGTGCTGCTGCAGATGCACCATGGCGTTTCTTCTCTGCACTCCTCCCAGTGGTCATTCCTCTTCTTTTCACTGCAACGGATACACAACCTGACTGTATCTGCAAGGGATTCCCACATGTCGAGGTTGATGTTGCTAGCCTTCATGTCACATTTGCAGACATCTTTGTAATGTAGAGTTGGTCTGCCGACTGGCCTGGTGCCTGAAGCCAGCTCCCTATAGAGCACGTCCTTAGGGATCCTCTCATCTTCCATTCTGTGGCTATGATCTTGGTGACAAAAACAACCACTACATGACCACTCCAGTGTTTGATGACTTCTCCCCTTATCTGTATCCATCTGTATTCTCCATCCTGCCAGTCAGCCATGTTGTTCTCAGCCTTAATGGAAGGCGTATCAAGTCACCACTCTGTCTCAATAAACAGCGAAGCTTTGTTTGGTGTGTTTCAGGTATACAACAGCCGAGGGTCAAATGGCTCACCTGGGAAAGCCTTTAAGGTCCATCTTCAGCTCTGGGACACAGCCGGGCAAGAAAGGTAACACATATAAGAACGTCATCTCTGATGCAGAGATCATCGGAAGAGCAAATGAAAGGCTCTCCATTCGATCCTGCTAGGCCATTTCAGATTAGGCAGGTTAGGTATTGTTAGGGAGACTGGAGAAAGAGCAAATTGTTCATCCGATGGAGCACATGTGGGTAGGTGTGGGTGTGTTACTTTCACCAAGAGGACTGGCGTCAGGATGGTGCATTTCCCCCTCCTGAAGTTGCATGAAGCACAACTTGGTGCATGGCAGCCTCTACTCTCTTTTGCTGAGGAAATTGAATTGCAAAAGGGAGATACTGAGCTTTCCCAGGCACAGAATCCTCACTCCCTGACAGACTTATGCGGTCCTTTCTCCATATTTAATTGCACACACGCTTACAAGTTCCCCCCTCCTTTTTTAAGCGGCCACTGCCTTGTTCCTATATTAAAGTTAGGCGCATTGTGCCGTCGATTCCAGTCAGAACTTTGTCCAGTAAATGTGCTCGAGGCCGTGGCACATGTGACTCCAGCAAGGGTTTTGCTGCAGCCACTGTTGCATCGTGGGGTGTTGCTTTTCTAGCACACCTCAGTCAGCAGTGATCTGGCAAGTTGTCCTGGCGTGTGCAAGATCTGACGTGCAAGGGCTGCTTTACATCTGAGATATCCTCTATCAAGGAGAAATTGCAACATGGGGGCATTTTTGCCATGGTTACATGGGCAGAGAGCTGCTGTGCCCTTTGTTATCTGGGAAGCGTCTTCATGAATGTGCCCAATAGGTTAGCAGTCACAAATCAAAATGTGAATTATATAAGACTGCCACTGTTTTGTGTAGCCTCTTGCAGAGGAGTGTAAGCAACAAAGGCCAGTCCCTACCCCCAGTAGGCAAGGGTAACCGTTAAAGAGGTGGGAGGAAAGAGGGATGCAGCAAGCATACAAGGTGTGGATTTATATGAATAGCTATGTATGTTTATGTATAGATTTTTTTAAATAAAAAAAAATAACTCTCAGCTTAACATGTTGTGATAAGGGCTTTCCATGTTCACCCAAGCTCCAAAATGCCAGGAAATTGCAACTGTAAAAGGCCAGATCCTTAACAGATCCATTATTTAAACAATGTGGTATCCTACCCTGTGGTTGACACGGGTGGCGCTGTGGGTTAAACCACAGAGCCTAGGGCTTGCTGATCAGAAGGTCGGCGGTTTGAATCCCCACGACGGGGTGAGCTCCCGTTGCTCGGTCCCTGCTCCTGCCAACCTAGCAGTTCGAAAGCACGTCAAAGTGCAAGTAGATAAATAAGTACCCCTCTGGCGGGAAGGTAAACAGCATTTCCGTGCGCTGCTCTGGTTTGCCAGAAGCAGCTTAGTCATGCTGGCCACATGACCTGGAAGCTGTACGCCGGCTCCCTTGGCCAATAATGCGAGATGAGCGCCGCAACCCCAGAGTCGGTCATGACTGGACCTAATGGTCAGGGGTCCCTTTACCTTTACCTTTACCCTGTAGTTAGTTCCAGCTTCAACACTACCTTGGGGCTGGATCACTGCCCCTCTTTTGTAAACCGCACTGAAGTTTTATTAGCAATCCAGCGGTCTGTTAATCTCCATGGGCCCAAGTCCGAGATTTGTCTGCTCTCTGTCAGAGTCTGTGTAGCTGATGCTGTGATGCAACTGAAGCTACCGTTCCACGTTACATGCATGTAACTGGCAAGCAATAAAATGCACACAGAATGACAGAGTTGGAAGGGACCTTTTAAGATGGTGCGATTTGCATCATCTTGCAAGCAACAGTAATGTTTTCCTTCAGAGCCTATTATTTTATTCATATGTTTATTTTAATCCAATTAACTGACTAAACGACAAGATATAGCCAAGGCCTTAATCCATGGGTAGGCAAACTAAGGCCCGGAGGCTGGATCTGGCCCAATCACCTTCTAAATCTGGCCCGTGGATTTAGCGTGTTTTTACACGAGTAGAATGTGTCCTTTTATTTAAAATGCATCTCTGGGTTATTTGTGGGGCATAGGAATTAGTTCATCCCCCCCAAAAAAATATAGTCTGGCCCCCCACAAGGGACAGTGGACCGGCCCCCTGCTGAAAAAGTTTGCTGACCCCTGCCTTAGTCCCACAAGATGCAATGATGGCTCAACTTTGATGGCTTAAAAGGGGATTAGACAAATCCATAGCAGGTGGGAATAGCAATAGATATGAGCTGGAGGTGGCGTGTTTTCAATTCCAGTTGCTGGGATTGGGGCTGTTGCACTCAAGTCTTGTTTTCAGGCTTCCCAATATGAGAAGAGGGTGCTGGACTAGATGGGCCTTTGGATCGGGATCCAGCAGGGCATTTCTCATATGTTATTATATATTTAACTGGGTGACAGTCCCATTAACAATAAATGTGGGCAACTGGATACAGTGGTCCCTTGATTCTCGAACTTAATCCGTTCCGGGAGACCGTTCGACTCCTGAAACCTTTCGAAAACCAAGGTGCGGTTTCCGATTGGCCGCAAGAGCTTCCTGCACTCAAGCGGAAGCCTCGTTGGATGTCCGGCTTCCGAAAAGCGTTCGCAAACCGGAACACTTACTTCCAGGTTTGCGGCATTCGGGAGCCAAGGTACGGCTTTATTACCAGGGCTATGTGGATTCTGTTGCACTCTGGAATGTTGCATCATCCTCAGCTCTCGCTTAAATGAACTAACATCCTGCCTAGGTAATCATTATGGCTAGAGTTGTGCTTGAAGGATGTGTGAGTAATACCGTCTGAAATCTCAGAAGCCAGGGTGGGCTCATTTGCCCATCCCCTTGATAGCAAAATTGGACTCAATTGTACAAAACAAGCAAATGTGCAAAAAATGTCGTTATTTTGCATGAGCCATACAGGCTTGTTGCAGAGTTTTTGACATTTTTACACTCACGTCCATAACTGAACAAATTGTAAACCACAAGAGGGCTGCTCGGCTTTTACAGTACCATTGGGATAACAGTGAATTGGTGCATATACTTCCTGTAAAAAGGAGAATGTTAAAAGTTTTACACTGTGATTTAACTTTGGTTTCAACAACATTAAACCATGCAGCAGAAAAACGTTTACCTGTGGTTCCCCCCCCCCTTCCTGAGCTAAGTCTGCATGTTGATCCTTTCACTTTCTTTCTTTCTTTCTTTTGGCAGATTCAGAAGTCTCACGACAGCATTTTTCAGAGATGCCATGGGCTTCTTGTTAATGTTTGATCTCACCAGTCAACAGAGCTTCTTAAATGTCAGAAACTGGATGAGTAAGTGGCGGGAGCAGCTGCCTTTCGTAGCCTTAAGTGCTTTTGGATTAGGCTATATTGCATCTGTCATTCTTCATACAGGGACTACTGCTGTATAAGACAGAATCTCTGTCTATGCTTGGGATTATTTTTTTTTTTTAAAGTGCGCTCAGAAAACCCATAGTCCACCCTAACCTTTAAAAAGTGAGGAGAGCATGGAGCAACCTTCTCCAATCCGCTGGCCCATAGGTATTTGGACTACAACGCCCATCAGCACCAATGCTTACGGTTGATGGGAATTATAGTCCAGCAACACCTGAATGGCAACATGTTGAGGAAGGTTGGCGTATTGTGAATTGCATGTATTGGACCCCCAGGCCCCTTGAAAGCAATATTGGGCCCGCATTGAAACCAGGAGAATCTGAGCCAGGAGGTCCCTGGTTCAAATCTTGCCTTAGCTGCAGACTCACAAGATAACGCTGTAACATACTCCCTCTGGATAAAGTTTGGCTGAGATCTTACACATAAAGCTACAACAAGATGGGATGGGGTGAATGAACCAGTTGGGTTTTATAGATGAAAAACTGAACAGGCAGACTTGAAGACTGGGTTGTTGTTTTTGCCAATATAACTAAGCATTTGTTCCTTTCTCTTTCATATGTTCATATGTGTGTGCATTGCGTGTGTGTGTGTGTGAATCTACTCCGCTCCCAGCATACGCCAATAGTCGATCCTCTTCTGTTTGAGGGTAGGTGGGAAAGATGGAACTATGAGATAGGACTAATGCGAAGTTGGCTACCCTTTATCACTGCAACCTCATTCACATTCATGCCTAGCTTGTTGGTTTTCTATAGATATCTGATTGGCCATTAGATAAGGCAGTCTTCGTTCTGATCCAGCAGGGCTGCTATGTTATTATGAACCCCTATTCTCTAAGCCTCAGCAATCACCATGTCCCCACAGTGTCTGCCATAATGGGATAATAATATTTGCCTACCTTACGGGACTCTTGGAGGAATTACTGAGATAGTGGGAAGTGCTTTCAGCACTTCAAATGCACTACATACGTGCAGGTTATTAATATTCTGTTGCCATTGTAGTGAATGAATTCTCTGCTACTTGGCCTTACTAGACAAGTTTTTTTTTGTTGTTCCAGTTTTATTATTTATTCATTGGAAGGGCTGTTGTACCCTAGGGCAACAAAAAATCCTAAGCCTCCAATTTCTGTTGTGCATAATTCTTACCTTGACACGAAAACAAGTCTTCTTGGTGCTCATATTGAAACGGTTGTTTTTACGCTTATCTTTTTTCCAGATAGCTTTTTCAACATCCCTTACCCAGGCTTCTTTGTTTTGTTTAGGCCAACTGCAAGCAAACGCGTATTGTGAGAACCCGGACATTGTATTAATTGGTAATAAAGCTGACCTGTCAGATCAGAGAGAGGTCAATGAGAGACAAGCGAAAGATCTAGCAGACAAATACGGGTAAGCCCAGTCAGTTACAGGAATCTTAACATGAATGAAAGGCTTTAAGTCTCCTTAAAGCTCTCCTATGGAAGGTAATTAAGTGTATACTTCAACTTTCCATGGTCATGCCCTAAGGCTTCACATACATTTTTCTCTCCTGGGATGCACAGTACTGCTAATCTGTATTATATTTTTTTTTAAATAAGATGTTAAATTGGTTAGTATTTGGAATTTTAATGAAGGTGCAACATGTTATCTCTTTTATACCTTGCGTTCCTACATAATCTGGTGGGACTGAGTCTTTGTTTTATTTGGTACTCCTAGACCAAGAGTCTCCAATGATAGTTTTAAAAACGTTTCAATTTCCACTCCTATTATGTAGGGGGAAGAGCAGGGCAAAGTCAAAGCAGGCCTTTTTAGGCATGCCTAGGGAATGATCTGAAGATCTATGATGTGGTTCTGTTGATGTAAAAGCAATTTTGTATTGAGGGAAGACCACCTGGGATCTGTGGATAAATTGTCCCTCAAAGGAAGAGCTGGGTAGACATTTTTGCTAATGACCCCATTTTTAAAATGTCCCATCTGACAAAGATTTTTGGTGTTTTCCTCTGTTAGCATCCCATACTTTGAAACGAGTGCAGCTACCGGCCAGAACGTGGAAAAAGCTGTGGAAACACTCTTGGACTTGATAATGAAACGTATGGAACAGTGTGTTGACAAGAGTCAAGTCTCAGACACAGCCAATGGAGGAAATTCAGGGAAGCTGGAATCAGCAAAATCAGAAGAGAAGAAATGTGCTTGTTGATTTAGCTCCTCAGACAGAGGGGAATGAACAAGAAATTGTCCTATCCGAAAATAGCAGACCCGACCAACCACCAAATTCAACCCTGGAAGCTCTTGTGGTCCATATGGGGCAGCTGTTGTTGTCTTAAACAAGGCCGATTATTTCCGATGCTGAGAGAGTCATGCTTCCATGCTTGCCACAGATGTTATCTGTACAATGTCATCTTCATAGAAAACCCAAAGGCCCTCATCTTCTCAATACAACCAGGCCAGTAAATTGAGGAAAGCCTTGCTTATATTGGGGAGAGGGTTGCTTGAAATGTTAAATGATCAATGAATCACCCTTGTAGGCCCACGCAATCACTTCTAGTCCTGTTGCCTTCTATTACAATATACATTATGCATTTGCTGCAGACGGTTTATAAAAAGCAAATGGATATTAATGTAGCTTATTATAAATGTCTTTGTATTTTATTTTTTGTTAATACCAAGCAGTCATTGCTGTTACATTCAGCTGACTGATGTCCCTGATGAGCTCAGAATATTGCATCCTCTTCCAGGATAAAACTGAGGACCTGTGTAACACTGGAACTGATTGCCAAGTGGAATTGGAGGGGTGTGGGCTAAAAGAGGAAGGCGATGTCCAGGAATTCTAGCACAGTGGTGGGAAGCAGCAGATTGATACTGCAGTGAAGCTTTGTTCTCGAAACCAAAAGGTATTGCCCACGCTTCAAACACCCAGGCCAGTGTTGCCTCCCAAGAACATGGGCAACAGAATGACAAACACTTTCTCTGGTAATTGCTTTAAAGGAGTCTGTTTCCTCAGGTAAAGAGAAGACAGGTCCATACGAATGCAGTTAGCTTTTTTCATTAATCCTCTTCCCTCTTTGCATTAATTTCTTAATTTCTGTTTTATAAGTGGGCCACCTAATTAAAACTGTTGAATGTTGGTTTGGAGAATGGAGCATCACAAAAGCAAAACCTTGATTAAATATATAATATATGGCTGGCACTTGGAAGCATTTAAAATTGGCAAGGAACAGAGCATCAAAGGGTGATTCTGTTACCGTAGCTATGCTGCCAACTGTTGAGTGGTGCCAAATTGTTCTTTAAAGCCAAATGTTGTGGTAGGGCTGTGATGTATTAAAACGTATCTTTTGAAATACAATAAAAAAATCAGCTGTGTACCATTCCTACATGGTGCCACATTAGAACAAAGTATATATTGGTAAAGTCCTAGAGCAATATGGCTGCTCCAGCTTTGGCCCTGAAGCCAGCAAGATCCCACTGGGAAAACTGGAGAAGAGACTTTAAGCACCACATGGTCTTTGCTTTATGGACCCAAACTATTGGCCCATAGTTTTATTCTGGATTCATGCAGAGGTGATCTTGTGCAGTACAAGGGCAAGAGGGTATCCGGGCAGCCCAGTTAATGTATGAAGCTGAAACTGTAACAACATGGAGAGTTGGAAGATGACGTTAAGAAGAAATGATACAGAGGAGTTAGGCTTGCTTGCCGAAAATCATACTTCATAGGTGGAGGATTCTGAGGTGCCCGCTCTGAGATCTGCTCCCTCCATCCCTTGCTTATTAAGGTTGATGAACTCTTGCTGCAGAGCCCCCAGATCCTGAAGCCAGCCCTAGAGGGCAATATGAGCATAGGGTAGTCTGTGGGAAAGAGCTGTTGCACTAACAAGTTCCTCAAGGAAGGAGCAAAGGGCGCAGGGGTGTGCTTGGAAAACTGCAGCTGCTAGAACGCTGCACACAGGAGATTCTGCCTGACCTGCAGGAAGCAATTGACAGGATGTCTTTCAGAAAGAAAGGAAAACCCCAGTGGTATTTTTAACTGGTACAACAGTTCATAAAACCTTGGTAGCTATGCTTTTGGAATTTTATATTTTTGCATGCTATTTTTTGGTGAAACAAAGGTGAAACAACATACCGAATGCCTGGTGCATGGGCTGTTAACAGTTCAGTGCAAGAGCAGCATTTCCTCCCTTTCCATCTCATAACCAACTGATTTTTTTCATTGCGAGACTTCTCAAGCACCATCTTTTAGGAAGCCCAGTTTTCCTTCTTTTTTTCATGCTGCGTTTACCGTAAACTCCCTTTGGTTTACAAATTTGGAGATGTCTTATTCGAGAGGAACCCCTCTGTAATTTTAATAGCTGCATGTTGGGGGGGGGTTGGCAAGCATGGTTTCCTATTAAGGACTAGAGTCCAGGATTCCTATGTTCCCTCTTATAATGGGGTTGAGAACCTGTAGGCCTCCACATATGATAGCTGGAGATCCATGGGTTCCCCCATTTCTGGACATCAGGGTACTAAAAACTGCCAAATCCCAAGTGAAGTCTGTTATGTTTGGCATAATGAGAGTCTGTATGAGGTTTTCAGCGGTGTCTGTGCTGATTTCATTCCATAGCACATCACTCATCCTTTGTGGCACCTTCCTGGTCATCCCACCTCCCCATCTCATCAGAGCTGGAGAGGAGCAGGAAGTGTCAGAATGACACCAGGTACCTCTATGTAGGAAACTTATCTTGCCCTCACAGTTCTTACATTGGCTGCCTACGTACAGCAGAATACTTAAAACAGGCCATCTGTGGTTCATTGATCAACAATTGCCAGGGGCATAGAAAAGTTGGTATGAAAATAAAGAGGTAATTCCAGGTTTCCTTCTCCCCTTTTTAAAAATGTTGAATAAAACGATGGAGTCTCTTGGAATGTGTGCAGTGAAATGTAGCTTCATTTAGTGTGTGCTGGCGTGGGAGACATCACTTTTCACTGTCCCCCATAGCGGCCAACAGGAACGCTACAACTCCTCAGGCGCTTTTGCGGTGCTTTCTTTGAGTGCTTTCAAATAATCGGCCAAAGCATTCCCCAGTCACCTCTGCAATATGGCTCCACAAGCTTGATGAGTTGTTCATACTTAATAGATGAGGAGAGAATTAACTCTGCCCTGGTGTCCCGGGAATATCCATTTGCCTACTGCAACAGCATGGAAGAGTTTATCAATGTGGCTCTGTGTGACGGTCCTTTCAGGATAAGTCCTTGGAGGAGGGAAAGTGTATCCAATTGGATTCATGTGAGAAAATGGAGTGTTATTGAGTGGTAACAGACATGTGGTGCATCTAAAAATGGGTATTCGATCAATACTTTCTGGGAAAAGCCCATTCTCTCCAAATGTGTGTTTGTAAATTTGTCTTAACACCCTTGTCTTAGATCTACCAACTCACTGACTGCTAAGTTCACACCAACACTTAAAGCTGGTGTGGTATTGCTAAAGCAGGGATAAGGAACCTCTGGATGTTGTAGGTATACACCTCTCCCCCACTGCCACCAGCATGACCATTAGTCTGGGATAATGGGAGTTGGATTCTCAACGACGTCTGGAGGGGGCAGGTTCCCTGAATCTGTGCCAGAACTGTAATCTGAAATCTCCTTTTCCTAGAAAGCAAATGGTAGTCTTCTGTGAAACTGAATGAAAAGAAGAACCCAATTTTTTTCTTGGTAACCTCCTTGCAACTCTGCATTAGGATCAGTACTTTTGTGGGCCAGATGTTGAACCTGCTGGAGCTTTTTTCAGGGGCATGAGTCTTGCATGGTTCTGTCTGCCTCCCCTTAGACATTTTTTTTCCTTTATCTCATTCATGTTGGGAAATGTCAAGCCGGGTAAAACATAATATTGAGTCAAGCTGTGTGTACAACAGTTATAGAAGTAAAGTAAGAAAAGCCAAGCTTTCACAGGAAAGGACAAAAATGGGAGGGAGGTGGGTAGGGCCCTGCTATCATGTTGCAAGCAAGTGTGTGTGTGCTCTGCAAGAAACACATTTTAATTTTGACTCTGCTGTACTATGACCTGCCTTCCCATTTCATATCATCTGTATAAGACAAGGCCCCACTTGGGTAGGGAGATTAGGTAGTCCCAAGTAGTACAGATATTCTTGCACTTTAAAAACCAAATTAAACCCGAAACATTCCTCTCTCCACTCGTTCAAAGAAAGGCAAGTTGCATCACTTACATTCTACCCTTATTTTCAGAACAATTTACATAGATTCTCTATGAAGCATCTCCTATAACTGCCTGTCCTCCCTGCGCAATAGGGCTTTCAGTGTAAATAATTCAAGGTACTTTCCCTGAGCATATTTATTGAAATGATCCTTTTCAGATTTTGTATCCTTTGCCTTTCTGACTTAACACTAGCAACCTTCTAATTGATCAATTGCTTTTTTTAAAAAAATGTTTTCTCTGTTAGATTATTCTGAGCATGTTTTATGTTGGTCTATGCGGCAGGTCTGTACATGTTAAAAGATTTACATTCTTGAACGTGGACATTTTGTATTGTATGTCTCTCAATAGACTGCGATGCCAGCATAACAATGTCAGTCGTTACTTTGTTGTACCAAAGTACCTGTGGCTTTAAAACTAAATATCTATAAATATATATATATTATATACATACACATTGTCAACTTTTATTAACTAGTGTCTGGGTTTGTACAATATGGTCAAGGAATGTAATCTTGTGGTTTCATATCTGCACTGTCCTTTTGAAAATTAAAATAATATGTTTTTAATCAGTGTTGGGCTGTTGGAGAGCAAAATCAGGAAAGAGTGTGTGTGTGTGTGTGTGTGTGTGTGTGTGTGTGTGAGAGAGAGAGAGAGAGAGAGAGAGAGAGAGAGAGAGAGAGAGAGAGAGAGAGATCACTATGTTTTACAACAGTGTTGGGGAACCTCAGGCCTAGCGCCCAGTGTGGCCCAGCAGGCCTTTGTACCTGGCCCTCAGAACTCTCTTAAGGCCACACCCCTTCTCCCTAGGCCACACCTATCACTATCCCTGCCTTACACCTCAAATTATTCTTTTCATGACTGGACTGTATCCTTGAAATCTAATATGCCTCTTGCTTGGCTGGATGAAGAACAGAGAGAGATGTGTGAGAGTGTTAATAAACTAGCCTACTGTGTATGCAAAGGTAAAAAATGCATTTGATCCACCAGCATTTGACACCTGGAAGGCTGGCAGAAGGCACTGTGACTGTCAGACTGAAAAAGATTAAGACTTCAGGGATGCATTCCAGTCCAGCAAGTGTGTGGCTGGGGAGAGAGCATGGCCTGCAAAGAAGAGCCAGATAGAGAGGTCTGGAAGGTGGGTTTTGGCCCCCTAGGCCTGAGGCTCCCCAATATTTACTTATGGAATATTCACAATTTAAGGGCTCCCGACTAACATCAGTTCTCTGGGCAGCTTGCGGATCAAACAATAAAATGCAGTGCTGCATCATCAGTTTCCATTGGCATAATAGGACTTGGGTTTCCTCTCTTCCCCCAGTGTGCCTCCCAATCAATCAATAAATCAGTGTTTATTACAGCAAACAGCCAGCATACTAAAACCAGAATTTCTGCATAGTTTGCCTCCCAATTGTCTCCAGGAGGTCCCCCAACCTCCCAGAGCTGATTTCAAGGGCACGCAGGAGGATGGAGGGCACAAGAGGAAGAGGAAATTCTGTTGCATGCATGAAAGTCCCTCGCATCAGCAGGTCCGCAGCATTGGGTATGGCCCAATATGTACACATTCAAAACCTCAACAGCAGTAGCTGTCATATGGTAAGCCTGTGTTGGCTGTACCACTTCAGGTGGAGTCTAATCTGATGGTCCATTTAAAAAGTTCCCTGCTGGTAGAAAATTGGCATATCTTCCATTCTCCTCCTCCCCTCCATTCTGCATTTTACCCATGTCTCTATCCCTATCTAATGGAATGAAAACAAAATAAAAAAATTCCTTCCAGTAGCACCTTAGAGACCAACTAAGTTTGTTCTTGGTATGAGCTTTCGTGTGTATGCACACTTCTTCAGATACACTGTAAGACTAATTGCGGTCGTTAACAGTCGTCAACAAGTTTACCACAGCTATCAGCCTTTCACCCATTCCCACCACCCCTCTGAGTAATACCCCTCCCCACCCTCTCACTATATATAAGGATCTGGTGACTTCTGTTTCAGTGTATCTGAAGAAGTGTGCATGCACACGAAAGCTCATACCAAGAACAAACTTAGTTGGTCTCTAAGGTGCTACTGGAAGGAATTTTTTTATTTTGTTTTGACTATGACAGACCAACACGGCTATCTACCTGTAATGGAATGAAATCGCTACATTAGGTTATATAAGGCCAGAAACCAAGGGTGGGATCTTCCATAAGAGACGGGGTTCCCTTACATCCTCAGGTTGCTGTCTTGAGCATATTTATACTACCTAGATTTGGTCGAATAGAGAAGGATTTGAGGGCATTAATAGCTCATCTCTCATCTTTCAAGGCTTTTGCAAATTCCCCAAATTAGTTTCCAAGCCTGAGCCTGGAGGAATTCATTAGCATCTTCAGTTCCAAATGATTTTTTTCCTCTCCCTCCAAAAGAACCTTTGCAAACACTTCAAACAAAGCGTAGCCTCTTTAGGGTGTGTGGTTATAACTATTTTAGGGATTTTAAATTGCTGGACTTTGCAGCAACATTGCTTTAGAGGCACCTGTTCTAAACTTGGCTTGTTGGGGGCAGAGCAGTTTCAGTAGAAGCACGTGGATGTTTGCCTTCCATACGTTTTCCAAATTCAGCTGTGTTGAATGGCAGGCTACCAGTACTATTTGATGTTCTAATTTGCCAGATTTCTGATTCCTGGGGGCAGCTCAGCAAGCTTCACGCTGGGATTACTCAATAAGTCATGAGCAAGTGTGTAGGAGAGCTGCTTGTAAATCTTTAATAGCAGTAGCGATTCCCAAGTTTCAAATGATTGAAATGCATTTAAAACGGGGAGCATCCAATGTTTCTATTTGCCTCTGAAAAACAGATGGACATATTTGAAAGTAGGAAGTCAATAATATGGGCAATATGTTGGATTCAGGTAAGGAAACTTCCCTGTTGGGAAAGGGTTCAATGTCTCCCTCCCTGAGCACAATTGTAGTCCCTGAGTAGATGCTTTAAAATAAAATTGGAAACACCACACCATCTGATTTTGGGATGCCCCCATGTAAATTTGGCCCGAAACCTGGAATGCCAGCCAAATGGCTCAAATCCATGACTCAAAAAGTGCAAACTTCTATACTCGCTTCATTGCTGCTGTTAAATCATATACCTGAACAAAAAAAGGGGGGTTCAGGTTAAAGGAGAGCAGCTCATCAGACACAGCATGAAGGATGTTTTTGAGAAGATGCACTCCAGTAGGCTTTGCAGTTTGTAATTTCAAATGGAGTCTAATTAAATAAATCACTTCCTCTTGACAAGAGGGCAGCACAGCTGGTAAGGAACCAGCGGACCTGCACAACTTGTGATGGCCCCCACTGGCTCTCTAAGACACAAAGAATTTGGGTTGCATGGTTAATTTGTGCATCCCTACCTGTAAGTCTGTGCGTACTTACTTAGAAATCAATCCCACTGAACTTGGTAGGGCTTTGTTCTCAGTAAAGGAGTGTTTGGCACTGAGCTACAATGATTTTCACACCAGAACTGTATCGTAAAGAATAAGGTTCATATCTCCATCATAGAGTAGCCTTGCATGCAAAAAGTCCCTGGCCCAATTCCTGGTGTCTCAAGGTAGGGCTGGTTGGGAAAAGCTCCAGCTTAAATTCCTACAGAGACACTGTTGAAGGAGCCAGGCAAGTTTCTTGTTAATGGCCCTAAGTACGGGTGGTGCTGTGGTCTAAACCACTTAGCCTTGGGCTTGCCGATCAAAAGGTTGGTGGTTCGAATCCCCAAGACAGGGTGAGCTCCCGTTGTTCGCTCCCAGCTCCTGCCAACCTAGCAGTTCGAAAACACTCCAAAAAGTGCAAGTAGATAAATAGGTACCACTCTGGCAGGAAGATAAACAACGTTTCTGTGTGCTGCTCTGGTTTCGCCAGAAGTGGCTTAGTCATGCTGGCCACATGACCCGGAAAAACTGTCTGCGGACAAACGCCGGCTCCCTCGGCCTGTAAAGCAAGATGAGCGCCGCAACCCCAGAGTCATTCGCAACTGGACTTAACTGTCAGGGGTCCCTTTACCTTTACATTTACTGGTCATTAGTATAAGAAGGGAAGTTGCTTTGTGCCAGAGGGCAAATGGGTAGGACCCCTCCCTCATCGGGCTGGTAGTGAGAAGGACAAAGGCCAGAGTTGTGTGTGAAGTGAGCAAAAAGCAGGCTGCAGGCGGAAGCTGGGAGTCCGAGCCATGCTTGATTCCAACAAGGCTGTGACTATGGGAGAAACAAGGCCTCACAATGTAAAACCCCTTAAAAAAAAAAAAGCTACAACGGTTGCCAGTTACTTTGGGGGTTCAATTCAATATGCTCATCTATGTTTAAAGCTCTAAACAACTTAGGGCCCAAATATCTGAAACATCTTCTTTCTGGTGGACCCCCTTGTGTTAAGATCAGCAGAGGGAGGAATAACGGAAGGGACTTTTTACCATATGTGGTGGACCTGTCCGAAGGTAAAGGCCTTCTGGGAAATGATATATAATGAAATGAAGAAAGTGTTTAAAAACACTTTTATAAAGAAACCAGAGGCATTTCTCCTGGGCATGGTCCACCAGGAACTACCAAAAGAGGACCACACTTTCTTTATGTATGCCACAACAGCAGCAAGAATATTGATTGCAAAATATTGGAAGACAAAAGACCTACCTACAGTGGAAGAATGGCAGATGAAGATGATGGAATATATGGAACTAGCCGTGCTGACAGCAAGGATCCGAGATCAGAGGGAGGAGACGGTGGAGAAAGAATGGAAGAAGTTCAAGGACTATGTCAATAAAGATCTTAAGATGTAGATTTATTGCTAATGATATAAGTGTTATATGCTGAAAAGAATGTTATATGATTACAGATTTGAGATAGGTTTTAAAATTAGAATCAAGTAAAAGAAATAGAATTAATATAGTATGGAATAAGTATAGATAAGACATGGTAAAGAAAAGATTATTTGGATAGTAAGAAATAAGAATATATTAGAAGATGAAAAGAAATTGCTAAAGATGTTTTACAATGTAACACCAAAGGAGAGATAGGAGGAAGTCAATAGACAATGTTAGAGAATAAGTATTAGGTGAAGCTGTTTTCTTTTGTTTTTGTATTGTGTTTTATTGTTATCTTTTTTGTTTTTTATTTTTAATGTGTGTCATTTATGGTTTAAATGTTTGGAAAACCTAATAAAAATTATTTTTTAAAAAATAAGATCAGCAGAGGGAGTTCTCTTCATAGTTCCACCTCCCTCAGAAATTCAGAGTATCTGTGGTCCAGGAGAGGGCATTCTCTGCTGCAGCCCCTAAGTTGTGGAAGTCCCTCCTTGCAGAATGGCACCTGGCAACTGCACTGAATGCTGAAGATGCGTCTTTTTCTCCTGGCCCTTGACACTCGGGATGCATAATTTTAGGATCCACCCTATTTTGGGGACGGCAAGTTGTTTTAAACTGTTTTTGTGGTGCATGTTAAAATGTTGTAACCCGCCCTGGTACTTCAAGGTGAAGGGCATGCAATAACCCTCTTCCTGTTCCTAGTGAGGGTCAGCTTCATCAGACCTCCATGACGCATGAAGAATGTTCTGAAATTTATTCTGTATGAGTTAATGAGTCAAGGCAGTGAACGTTCATCACTGGTGGGGAATAGCCACAGAGCTACAGTCAATAAATAAATAAATAAGAAGCTGCCCAGTCTCCCCTGAAGCTCCTCCTCCACATCTGACTCCACTTCTTTCATTGGACAGCCATCCTGTGGATCCATCTGCATTAACAGAAGACCAAACATGAGGTGATGGGCGGAGGGTGGGTAGACTTTTCTCTCTCTCCTATGCATCATATTTCAAAGAGAACTGCATGGAAGAGTAATCCATGAAATGAAGTCAACAAAACTGGGATCCTTCCAGTGGATCTGCAACAAAAAAAAAATGGCCCGTGCTTCATGGAGATGCTTCACTTATGGAGTCTGGAAATCATGGTGTATGGTGTACTTCCGTCAAGCCTGGTGAAGAAGAAGATTACAGGTGAGCCATACATCCAATTACGGGTAAAACATAACGTTGTGCAAATGAATCCTGTGCCAGTACTCTGCAGTGAGTCAATAACTTAAGAATAGCCTTAAGAACTTCCGTCATCATGCTGTATAGAATAGATCAATGGTCCATCTAATTCAGCCGACTGCTTACCAAGACGGTCCAGCTTCATCCCCCAGGGAGATTTGCTAGTACAACCCAATTGAACTATCTACCTGCTCCAGCATCTTGTAATAATTTGATAGCTCAGATGGTTAGAGTGTGGTCCTGATTAACACCAAGGTTGCAGGTCTGATCCCTGCAAGGGACAGCTGCACATTCCTGCATAGCAGAGGGTTGGACTAGATGAGCCTCCGGGTCCCTCCCAACTCTGATTCTGTGATCAGTTGTGAATACTCTCTTTGAAAATGGAAGCTGAATCTAGCTTTTGTGGATAGCAGCTATTAGAACTATCTGGAGGAGGGAGAACTTCCCCAACTACATTCATTTTTCAAGGCAAGCCAACCATACCTGAACGTGACATTCTGAAGGTGAATTTCCAAGCCAGTATTATGGGGAACTTGTGGCCTTCCAAATGATGTTGGACTCCAACTCCCAGCATCTCCAGACTGCCTGGCCAATGGTCAAGAATGATGGGAGCTGTAGCCCACCAACATCTGGATGGTCACAGCTTCCCCACTCCTGCATTGTAGCTTTGAGGAACCTTTAGACGTATGCAAGTGACTGGAGAGTAAAGGCACACTCAATAATGCCTTCCATCATTTCTAGCACAGCAGTTAAGAGACTGAAGAGCGAGCAAGGAAGATCTGATTCAAATCTCACACCTGCTATAAGCTCAGTGGGTGGTTTTATGGAACCCGCTATTATCTTAGCCTCGGGGCATCTTCGGCAATATGAAGGCATCAGAGGGTTGTTGTAACCATTACTGAGATAAATACATACTTTGAATATTTGTGAACTGTCCATACATGTGAAATGTTACTAGGTAGTAGGTCTGCCCTGGAACCATCTAAAACTGTTGCACATGTTGTGAAATATTCTGTTCTCTGCAGCTACATTCAGATGTAACACCAGATTGTGGCTGGGCACTGAATCTGAACCAAGTTCAATCTAGCACCTCCAATTGAGCTGGGAGAGGCCCCAGGTCTGAAATTCTGGAGAGCTGCCGACAGTCAATGCAGGGATGGGAAACCTGTAGCCCCCTCAGATGTTGTTGGACTCTATCTCCCATGATCCTCAGCCAGCATGGGCAATGACCAGGGATGATGGGAGTTGTGGTCCAGCAACATCCAGAGGGTCACAGATTCTCCATTCTTTGTACTGAGCTAGTTTGACTCAGTAGAAGGCAAGTTCCTATATCCCTGCTGGTGCTTAGAATCTGAAGTAGAGTACAGGCAGCCAAGGATAGAAATCTCATGCCAGCATTCCCCATTATTCTCTTTAGCCTTGTTCTTAGAAGCCAATCTCTCTCCCTGCCTTCCAGAAAGCAGAGCAGATGGACTGCTTATTAATAACCGAGGAGAGCAAACCAAGTGGTTGGCTTGTAATAGACACCCACATGCTCTGCATCAGTCAGAACAGAAGGATGGGCAAGACGCAGTCCTTTCGATGGACCTCGGATGAACTAGCAACAGATCGCAAGGCAAGAGCTGGCGTCTTCTTCAGCAGAGAAAGCCACGCTTGAGAACCAATCAGCAACCGAAAAGCTGTGATGAATTTGCACACACCATCCATCAGCATGGCGGGCCTCTTGCATACATTCATTTCCTATCTGCCCTTTTGAAATTGAACCAAGAGTTCATGCGGCTTCAGTGGCAGCCTGCAGGCAATTTCACATGTGCTTCATTCGGATGGCTTGACCAAAGAGCGCATCATGCCAAAATGGCACTGAGGAAAACACCCTTTCTCCATTAGCTGGCTGAGGCCAATAAGCAATGGGGTTTGCAGAGTTCCTGTGCGAAGTAACAGACTGTCTGAGTTTGGACTGTGACAGCAAACAAATGTTATCAGCTGCCTTTTAAAGATCTTGCCACTTTGTGAAGAAAAACGTCCCTCGGTATCTAGGCTATGAATTGCTTCCTCACCAAATAGGTTGCCAGCCGGAATACAGCGCAAAACACCAGATAGTTTCAATTTTGCATTGTACTAGAAGGATATAATCCATCCAGTGATGACAGCGAATGTCTTGTGTGAGTGTCTGGAGGTGGTTGGAGGGTGGATGGTGGTTAACGGATTGAGGTTGAATCCAGACAAGACAGAAGTACCATTTCTGGGGGATAAGGGGTGGGCAGGTGTGGGGAATTCCCTGGTCCTGAATGGGGTAACAGGTGCACAGCCTGGGGCTAGCTGTGGTTTTTTGCCGCGGGTGAAGCCTCAAGAGTGGTGCAATTGAGGCTCCCAGCCTGTATGTGTACATAAATGTGTCATGGTGGGGGGGTGCGCCAAACTGGGTCTTTGACCCAGATGAAATAAAGCCTAGTTTCACCCATGGTCTATGTTGAGAACAGAGAATACAATATGTGGCCTTCCAGATGTCATTGGACTGGAACACCCATCATTCTTGACCATTGACCATATTGGGTGGCACTGATTCTCTGTGGAGAGGGGCCTCTGCAGTGCCAGAAACAAAACATGATGTAGGGGATGCTCGATGCCACATGTTTTCTTTTACACTATTTTCCCCATCCTTTCTAAAAGCTCAGAAATTCACGACCAGGGGAGAGATGGGGGCAGGGGAACTGAGGCGATCCCAACACACTGCTGCTTAAATATCCAAACGAAAAGCAATTGTGTAACAAGAAAACTGCTGGATTGCTATTTTTTTTAAAAGTCTTACTTTGCTGAAACAGCTTTAGAGGCCTTTGGTCTCGACTGGCTGGAATAGAATTCCACTTTGTACTTCAGTTCTTTGTTCTGGAAGTGGGAGGTAAGAATACATATCGTTTATTTCATCCAAGCGCAAAATATTAAGCTAAGTCAGGTAGAGCACATGCCAATTTCATTTATCTAAATGGTAGTGAAAACTTTCAACTAGACAATAAGCTTGGTTAAATAACAATAAATATAATAATAATAATAATAATAATAATAATAATTTTTTTTTATTAAATTCTATACTGCCCTTCACCTGAGGATTACAGGGAAGTTTAGAATATAAAAATACAAAAATCCATACCATGGCAACAAATGAAAACAGTTTAAAAGGCCATAGATTGTTTAATTAGCCAAAAGCCTGGGAGAAGGAGAATGCTTTTGCCTAGTGCCTAAAGATGTGTAACAAAGGCATCAGGCGAGCATCTCAGGGAAGATCATTTCACAAGCAGAGGACCTTTTGCATAGTGTTAACAACGAAATGGGATGCTACCAGGATGGAGGAAATGCCGATTGTAGGAACTGTTAAGTTTCAGTAACGCTCCAGCACCCCTGCAATATTTGAGATGCTACAAACCCAGTTAGATGAACAAAGAGCTGGACTGTCTGTTTGTCTATAGCAAAACTCTTAAAATTCCGCTGCTTCAGAATTTCACGTACTACCTGTAGAAACCCAGGAAAGTTTAGCACAGCTTTTGCACCAATGTGCTAATTTACTAGTTGCACTGAACTTTCTCTAGAGGGAGCACCAAAAATACAATTGAGGTTCCACAGCCCAGAATGACTTGGCCTCCTTAATGAGGAGAACCGCTCTCAGTTGTGCAAAAAAATAAAATAAAGCAACTGTAGAGTTGTACAATAGGATCACAACATCACCATAAACACTGACACACAGTAATTTCTTTACCTTTGCTTGGAGTATCTCAATCTTTTCTTTCAACCCTTCTATTCTTTCATCTTGATGTTTCAGTTCGTTGTTCAGGTCTTCAATCTAAAAATAAAATAAAATTGGAGAAATACACTTAGCAACAAAACGTATCGGATGCAATTTTGTTAAATCACATCCACAGAGCTATGAGAGTAGCCTGGTTTGCACGTCACTTTAAACCATCTATATACTTAAACTTTAAACCATAGTTAGACTTGGTTCAAGGAAAGGCCCTGTCAAACCATGGCTTAGCTCCCAGCAGCATAGCAGCAGGAGCAGAGAAGGACCAAAGTGCCCAGGATTTTAGCAAGTATGCATCAGCATGCTACACACCATCACCTTTAATCCATGGTTAATGTTAACTATGGTTTAAAGTGATGTGCGAATGAAGCGCTGTTTTGTGGTTCCTCACTTCTATGAGTATATGACTGGGGTAGATTTCTACACTGTCAGCTTTCTTAAGAGTAGAGGGTACATGACATGAGTACTTGTAGGGTCACGTTATCTTTGCATGTGTAATATTTGAATGTAGATTTAAATACATTTGGGTGAGTTTCCACCAGTGTAATCCAATGACCCCTTACTTTTCCTCTGCTCCAAATACAGCTAAACTAAATGTGGACTCCGTACGGCAATTAGCACCACAAGCTAGCCTTTCCGTGCTTTTAAATGTGTCGTTGTAACATTAAAATATATAGGCTGTCAGAAACTGTGCTTGTGGGAGGCGGGCTTATTGGTCTGTTTTTGATTTTGTTCTTGTTTTTATTATGTATTTTATGTTTTCATAAAACATAAAAGAGGATGAGATGGTTGGACAGTGTTCTCGAAGCTACTAACATGAGTTTGGCCAAACTGCGAGAGGCAGTGAAGGATAGGTGTGCCTGGCGTGCTCTGGTCCATGGGGTCACGAAGAGTCGGACACGACTGAACAACAACAACAATGTTTTCATTTTGTATTGTTATGTTGTGAACCACCCTGTATTATTTAGATGGAGGGCAGTATACAAATGTAATAAATATATTAATTAAGAAGACGACGGCGATGACTTAGGGCATTTTGAGCAACGGGGATTGGGCCAGTGCCATCAATTGTCTCCACAGCAAATAGATCTTTGCTTGCCAGCCAGCTGAAAAACTCAAGACTTCACTGGCTATAATCAAAGTGACAAAATGTTCCTCTCCAGACCTCATCTAAACAGATAGAGTACATTCAAGTACCACCAGCTATCAAAACCAATCAAACTCCATTTAAGCAAGCCTTTCTAAGTGCTGAGATTAATACAGTCTTCTTGGCAGTGGTGACCTATTGGCCAAACTAAGTTAAATAAAAATTTGGAATGCAACTGTTTCTGCAAGTCTTCCCAAGTAAACAGGAAGCGATACTGTTCTTTGACAAATCAAAGATGTGGGATCCTCCACAACAAAATGGACATACCCTTCTAAAGGATACTCCATTCCTTTGCCCCTCTGTTGTGGTTTTCTATTGTCCCTCAACAGTCAACCAGCATTCCATGGCCAGCGAGAATCCTCATTCCTCACTGGGGGGGATTTTCCCCAATGAGAAAGATTTTCCCAACCCCCAAAGTATTTTTTGTTCATCTGCAAACCTTAAGGATTCTCCAAGTCCACTGATATTTCCCACTTTTGTGTGTGTGTTTTGTTGTGCTGGTTTAGCTGCCTAGAGATCCACACCCGGAGGACCAATTTGCTACTAACTAGGGTATGAATAGAAGGCTCTAACCTGTTGAATCACACCGTGTAAGCTTTGGTGCTGCGAATGGATCATGTGCTCCAAGTGGCTAATTTGCTCCTGAAGTGTCGAGATCTCGTTCTGAACTTTCACACAGCTGGTAGAGAGAAGAAGGGAAAGTAAGGGCGGTTTGCATGTTGGAAAAATCACTACAGGGTAGAAAACTGAAGGTTAAAGAAGGTGTGGCAATCGACATAAAATCTTCATGAACATTATGGCTAGGAATCACAAGCGAGACGGGTGCTGTTACGTTCAGGTCTTGCTTGTGGGCTTCCCATAAGCAGGGCTTTTTTTCCAGCTGGAACTCGCTGGAACTCCGTTCCGACATCTCTCAGGTGGGCACCATTGCCATTCTAAGAGATGGAGGTATTCATGGTGAGTTCCAGCACCTCTTTTTCTAGAAAAATAGCACTACCCTTAAGCATCTTCTTGGCCGCTCTGAGCACAGGATCCTGGACTATGATGAGCCTTTGGCCTCATCCAGCAGGGCTCTCCCTGTGTTTTTACAGTTGCCTGGCCTCTTTTTAGGCAAGGGCCCAACACGCACAAAATATAATGTTTCACTATTATTGCAAAGTTTGTACTATCTTTGCTATTCAAAAGCTAAAGAAATGCTCATATAAGTTTTTTTTTTTTTAAGTCATGTGTTATGTGCAAACCTTGAGGTATTTTCAGCGTTTGACATCATCTCGAGTAGTTTCTTCTTTAAACAACGTTTCTTTTCTTTCAGTGTTTTCTTCTCCTAGGAAACAGCAAAGTCACAAGGCTCTCACACTCGAGGCAATATTGTGTTTTTTTATGAATAAAGAAGTTTCAGGGTTTCTAAGAATGGAAGGTCATCAAAGCTTTAATCACTTTGCATTTCCTATTTCTGCTTTCATTTTATGTAATGGTCCGGATTCAACTGCAGCATAATGCAGCAAGCCCCCTCCCCCAAAATGATGAGAATTATTGCAGAAGATCTGCCCAGGGCTACACATATGAACTGAGCCAAGCAACCAAGCGCATAATGACTCCATACATATGCCTCTAGCTAGATCTGAATGAACCACCTGCTTAGCACATAACACTAAACCAAGGTTTATCAAATGATGGCTTGGATATATGTTCGAACCCAGCCCAGCAGCTCGACTATGGTTAACAGTCACTTGTTAGCCAAGGTTTGTAGCTGGTTTATAAACCTTAGTTAATATAAACCCAGGCTTAGCATTACATGCAAGCTCAGACCTCTTCCTTAACTATAGCGAAGAAGCCATCATCCCCTAAAACATTCAGCGGCAAAATAGAGTGTCTTGCATGGAGAGTTCTATTGTAAGAAGGTAGGGTGTAAATGAAATAAATACGCAATAAATATGAAGAAAGAAATATATGCTGGGCTGTTACCTCGCTCAGCAAATCTCTCCTAGCAGTTGCAAAGCAGGGGAGATTAGCTGAATGAGATTATTACCAGCAGAAAGACCACCTGACGACTTCATAATAGGCTCGCCAGTTTTCCTCTACTATTTTCCATTGGGAAGAAGCCTCCAGAACTGTAGCAAAGCACTACACATTTAATTATTTCACATTTAAAAGTCTTTTCAATCTGACTCCTTGGCTGAGACTCTATTAATGGAATGTGATCCCATTGACTTCTAAGTTAACAACAGAACAGATGGCGATGCTTGGATTTTAAGTAATATGTTCGTTGCAATCACTTCTCATTGCTAATCACTATTTACTATGAAGGAGGTGGTGGTTGTTTGCTGGCAGTGCTGGAAGGATTCTGCAAAAGGGTTTGCCAGCATGCTTGAACGATGACAAAGAATGAGAATGGTAGGCGTTTGTAAGCTCCAAAGCTCTCTCATAAACGGGCATCTTTCTACTAATTACCAATGGAGCAGCAAGATTTTTTTAAAAAGCAAATTAAAGTCTCCTATTTGCACCCTTGTTAGAAAACAGATTCTCAGCCCTCACACAGCATTCCCCATTGTAGAGCACCTGCAAACACAAGCTGAGGGCCACGCAAGTATCCTCCCACAACCGGGAAACTTGCAAATATTTGTAGTTTTCCATTTCCGTTGCGAAAACCGCATATTCACTGGTGCAGAGAAATATATTTAACAGGCAGAGAACCATGATCAGATTCTTAGAAAACACACACACACACACACACACACACACACACACACACACACCCTTTCCCCAGCAATGGCTTTTCCAACCAGCTGTGTTCAATTAAAAGTATTAATAAATACTTTTTATTAATAATAAAAGATTGTTTAATAATAATTTAATAATATATTTAATAATTTAATAATAATTTAATAATTTAATAATTAATTAATTTAATAATTTAATAATTTAATAATTAATTAATTTAATAATATTTAATAATTTAATAATAATTTAATAATTATTTAATAATAATAATAGATTGTTGCTCAAGCAACAATCTATGGCTTTACTGGTTAAAAGGCAAACAGCTGCACATGCACCTTTAGTTAAAAGGAAAACGTACATCCAGAACAGAGGTGGGGAACCTGATGCTTAACTCTGATTCATATCATTCCTGAAATACTTTTTAAACATTTGAAACTTTAACACTTGTTCTTGTTGTTTTCATTATTTACGTGGGTTAAACCACAGAGCCTAGGGCTTGCCGATCAAAAGGTCAGCGGTTCAAATCCCCACGACGGGGTGAGCTCCCGTTGCTCAGTCCCTGCTCCTGCCAACCTAGCAGTTCGAAAGCACGTCAAAGTGCAAGTAGATAAATAGGTACCACTGCAGCGGGAAGGTGAACGCCGTTTTCATGCGCTGCTCTGGTTCGCCAGAAGCGGCTTAGTCATGCTGGCCACATGACCTGGAAGCTGTATGCCGGCTCCCTCGGCCAATAATGCGAGATGAGCACCACAACCCCAGAGTCGGTCACGACTGGACCTAATGGTCAGGGGTCCCTTTACCCTTTACCTCCTTTTACCTTCCAAGGATCTCAAGGTGGTGCAAATTGTTCTCTTCCTCTTTCGTCCTTACAACAACCCTGTGAGGTAGGTTAGGCTAAGAGATGGTGACTGGCCCATGGTCACCCAGTGAGCTTCGGGGTTTAAATTGTTTTAGAATGCTTATTAAAAAAAATTAGGTGTGTTTGCCTCCTGAGGATCTCCTTGCAGACGAAGGTTGGGATATGAATTCAATCAATGAAATTATTTATCCTGTTTCTATGTTGTCCTCTGTTCTTGTCACAGTTGCAGCTAGTCGTGCTGGGAGGGGGGAGGACCATTCATAACTACTTTTCTGCCTTGCATGATTTCATCAAGCACTATTCACATGCTTTCAGTCCAAAAATGGGGGGGGGGGTTGTATGTTTGTTTGTTTTTGGAAGCTAGGACTCCTAAGAAACTTCTAATACCAGTTACATGTTTTGAAGGGATTGTGGTGGTGGTGGGGGGGGGTGTCTGTGCTGTTGCAGAATGAGCAGCCTGCGCACAAAACGATGAAACAGAATCTCACCTCTTCCATCCTTTGCACCCGCTTCTCCAGTTCTTCAATCTGGACGTACTTCTCATGCAGTTGCACGTTCAGCTGACTGAGATGGTCTGTGCTTTGTTGCAACTTTTGTTCTTGCTCAAGCTTGCGGGCCTGCAGTACGAGAGGAGGAAGCGATGCTCAGAGATACACAGGCAACCAACTTCAGTTCATTTCGCATGTTACAATCAACCACAGCTAATGGTTTACTTTGAAAGCAACCATCTGTGCAGTTTTGCTTATCTCCAGGGCAAACGAACCGCAATATCTGGCTAAGTGTGATGTCCGAATTGGGAATCCTGGTTTGTTTTGCTTGAACAAACCATGATAGGTAAGCCAAGAGCAAACTTTGGTTACAAATTGTAGTTGGTTGGGCATTAAACAAAGATGATCCCTGGTTCTGAACAACACTTGGGCCTCGTCCACACTTCCGCTTGTCTGGCATTTTCTAGACATGGATCTGAGCAGTTTTGCCTTTGACCTGCTGCTTTCTCCAGAAAACCTGTTCTTTAGTGCTAAATCTGAACAACTCACAGGTACCACGCTGCCAACCCCTTTCTCACTACCTATTCAAAGCAGCCAGCAGTCACTGCTGACCATGCAAGATCATACCTTCATTACGTGAATAGCCCCTTCGTGCCTTTTCTTGAGCTCTTCTGAGCGCTTCTTGTAATCCTCCTGGAGTTTATGCGACGTGTTCTTCATAGACTCCACGCCTGCTGCTCTCAAAGCGTCAAGCTGGAGACGAACAATATGCACAAATTACTTATCTAGGATGTTGTTGACCATCCAGTTCCAACAAGTCAAGGTGGACGGCAGCAGTGTAAAATAGATGCATGTGCAAAATGGGTATATTAAGATGAAACAACAGCGAGCAAAACCCCTGTAATATTCCAAACCATTGCTAGACAGCATACCGGGTTAAAACACTGCCTTAAAAAAAGCAAAGGAAAAGGGTATTTGAAGCTTGCTTTCTGTGGTGAGCAGCTGTGTGATTAAGTGGTCTATGAGGAACATGGTCACCCAACTGATTCTGTCATGTTGTTACCTGCCTCAAACCTCCTGTCACAAGTTGGGTATCTGGACACATCTTGGGAAAATGGCCTCACAGGCCGAATTTGGTACATGGGCTGGAGCTTCTCCACCTCTGCTGTGTCTCATCTGTGAGGGGTTCTGGGTAATCTCTGTTCCCCAAGGCACCTAAGTCCTTTGCATGGGCATGGAACAGATGGGAAACTGCATTTCTGTTTTGTATTGCCTGAAAACATGCTGAGAGAAGAGTATTGGAGCAGGAACACTGTGAACGCAAGAGGCCTGCCTCAGTTCCAGGCGATTCCCCACCCCTCTGGCAGGACAACTCACTTCTGTTCAGGAGGCCACCCTCCAATTTTGGAAAAGGTCTTTTGAGGATACTGGGGGAGGGAAGAGAAAGATCAGTTGCATGAGCTGTCTTAACCTCATGCAACCATCAGATACAACTTAGTATTAGTAATTTAGGAAAGTGTTTATACTGGAGGGCAGCATCAGATCCTTTGCCATCTCTGCTTAGCACCCGGAAGCTTAAAGGTATTCTTAGCTGCAATAGTTGGCTACCACCACCAGGTGGCAGCCAAAGTGGAAGAGAGACAATAGGAAGAGTCCACACTCCTATATTCATCTAGACTAGGGTTGCCATATTTCAAAAAGTAAAAACCAAGACACCCCATTATTTATTATTTATTATTATTATTATTACTATAGGAAACCACCTTTTGGAAATTCCCCCCGGATGTCAAATCCGCCTTTGAAATTCCGGTAGTGTCAGGGAAAGTCTGGACATGTGGCAGCCCTAATCTAGACGACTGAAACTTCTTGTTAACATTATCTCTCTCTCTCTCTCTCTCTCTCTGTGTGTGTGTGTGTGTGTGTGTGTGTGTGCGTGTGCGTGTGCGTGCGCACGCACACACACACACACACACACACGCACACACACACACACACACATGCAGTGGTGGAGCAACATGCTGCAGCCCCCGGAGTGGAGAACAAGTGGGGGCGTGGCGTGGCGCGTTGCCAGCGGGGGCGTGGCATGCGTCCAGGGTTGTGCGGCGTGTGGCACGTGTCCCCGGGGGGGGGGCAGCTGCAATAGCACCCTTTCCCCAAATGGTGCCCGGGGTTGTGCGCTCCCCCGCCCCCCTTCGTACGCCAGTGCACTCATGTACACCCAGTTGCGCACACATCCACCTCTGCATATATGTGCATGCAGGCTGCTCTTGAAAAGCAGTTGACTCAAAATGTGGCAAGGATACTTTAAATTGCAACATAATGGATAAAATATCCAAATATGTATTATTAGTTGCCTCTGCAGGCAGCTATGGAGTACGGCAAGGCTGGGCAGGAGAGGTTAATTGTTGTCACAGTGGGAAATTTAGACTGCCTTGATATTTATTTATTTTTCCCTTCCTCCCACGTAATACTCTCTTGATTGTACAGCTGCTCTGACTCCCCGCCCTCCCCTTTCACCTTAAATTCATCTGTCCTGCTCTGCAGAAAGCCCAGGCTGTCCAGTAAACACAGGAAATACTTATTCAACTGCATCTGGCAGTTGCCAAGCAACTAGGAAGAGTGTGCCCACCTTCCTCCCAGACCTGCTTTCAAAAAACAGCTGGGGCTTTAAGTTAGAACGGTGGCAACACTAGCATTGGGAGGGGGTGCCAAGCAAGCAAGCTTTCAAAAGCCCAGTCCCTACCGTGTGTTTACTTCTAATATTTTGCAGACATGTCCATTATGCTCCACAGCAATCTTGAGTTTCAACACAGAGCCTCACACAGTGGCTCCAGACACTGCCAAGCTAATGCAAAGCACACCATTTCCTTGCACATTCAAGGCCAGGGGCTAGTAGCTTAGCCTTATGCAAGCTCTTGATGGGGTCGCTTCCACTGCCGTCCATGAGAACATGAGTGTTATGTACTGAGCTGAATCCTAGAACAGTAGGATCCAAAATGCAGCCGTCTGATTGGTCCTAGAACAATAGGATCCAGAATGCAGCAGTCTGATTGGTCCGCAGGAGCCACCCAATCCAGCTCCAGGTGGAAGTGAATCAGTGACCTGATTGGCCTGCAAGAGCAGCCAATCAGGCTCCTGGATGAAGTGAATCCGCAACCTGATTGGCCTACAGGAGTAGACCGGAATTAGCCAATCACGTGGGGCCCATTGTGTAAATAATGTATATATAGCAGACGTTTGGGGGAAAGATTCATTCCTGGCTACTATGAGCTGAATAAAGAGCATGAAATTTCACACTTGACTCTGAGTATATTTCAATGAGACAAGCCCCTTCTGGAAGAGGCCAAAGGCCCATCTCGTCCAGCATTTTGTTCTCACAGTGGCCAACAGGTGGCCAGATGCTCCTGGGTCGTACCATTTCAAACTGCCGTGGGGGTGAGGAAAAATCGCACGATTGAATGCTCGCCCACAAGAAAGAAATGTAGATGTACCAGCAGATGCAAAACCAGCACACAAGGAAGGAGATTATGTATCTCGGTTTTGGTCTGCAAGTGCCACTCCCCCATCCCTCTTGGCAATGCTATCACTGAGTGAAGTCAGAGCATTTATGCCCCTCCAGAAATCCTTCTTGGCAATGCCCCCCTCACCTTCTCACCCCATCCCCCAGATGTAGAAAGTGCCAACGATCTCTATCTATTGGCACTAGCTAAATTCTTTCATTTCTTTCCAGCATTTTAAATTAACAACAACAACAACAACTTGTGTACCCTGCACATCTGACTGGGGTGGAATCTACACATATATTTAAAAAAAACACTGTGAAAATCCTTTTTTTTAAAGTATATATATATATATATATATATATATATATATATATATATATATATAAATTTGCCATTTAAGGCTTTAAAGGTCAGCATCAACACTTTGAATTGTGCTCAGAAATGTACTGGGAGCCAGAGTAGATCCTTTAGGACTGGTGTTATACAGTCCCATCGGGGGCTCCCAGTCACTAGACTAGCTGCCACATTCTGGATTAGTTGTAGTTTCCGAGTCACTTTCAAAGGTAGCCCCACATAGAGCACATCGCAGTAGTTCAAGCGGGACCCAGTATGACTATATATGAACTACACTCTGGCAAATGAGCTATTTTGACTGCTTTGTTGATCCACCCCTTCTCTCTCCATTTTATTGTATTTTAAATTGTCGTTACGCACCCTGAGATCATCCATGATGAAGTGTGGGATACAGATTCTAAACAAACAAGTGAAGCATTGACCTCAAATGTTTCTTCCCAAGATCTAGCTTTTCATATGCAAGATGTGTTTTACACGGCGAAGCATTCAAACGTGCAATCTCCCTGCCGCAGTCTGAAGTGCTGTGCTCCAGAAACAGGTTTGACGCCTCAGCCATTTGCATATTCTAGTCCTCCCAATTTCAAAACCAACAAGGAACCAAAAATATTTTGCAGAACTAAGCTGAAACATAAATGAGATTTCTTTGTAGGCAAGGACACAGAAATACTTATTTTACATGGAGAAACATGGACACACCTTGATCTTTAAAATTTCGTTTTCCTTATTCACACGGGACAGTTCCTGTTCTGCTTTGTTCATCTTTTCCACTGTCTCCTTGTAGCTGGAGGAGAGGGCGTTGTGATCAGGTTGCAATTCAGATCCTTCAGAATATGGCTAATATGAAATCATGTTAATGATGGTCAATTTCTCCCCATTTCATTATCATTCTGCGGACTCATTCTGCTTCAGATTAATTGGATTCAGAATTAACATATGCTGTCATTTTCACTTTGCATCTGCTTTGCTTCTACAGGTTATGGATGTGCATAAGCTCATATGTTTATTAAAGCACAACAACAACAAAGGGAACCTTAATGTGATTGCACTAGTGCTTTGTGATTGTTTTCCAAACTGAGATTTAACCAAGGAACATATAAAGTTTGAGTGCTCGCCTAACTATATACAGTGGGACCTCGACTTACGACGATAATGCGTTCCGACGCGATCTTCGGTAGTCGAAAACACTCGTAAGTCGAGTCCCCATAGGGATGCATTGAGCGGGAAAAATTCGTAAGTCGAAGAAACCCGCATCAAATCTTCGTAAGTCGAAGAAACCCTATCTAAAGCGGCCGCGTGTAAGCAGCAGCCGGACTCGTTACTTCACTTGTGCAAGTTTCAGGTTTATTTACAAAAGACTAGCAACAAACTAGCCCAGTGATGGCTAACCTTGACACTCCAGATGTTTTGGAACTACAACTCCCATCATCCCTAGCTAACAAGACCAGTGGTCAGGGGTGATGGGAGTTGTAGTCCCAAAACATCTGGAGTGTCAAGGTTAGCCATCACTGAACTAGCCCCAGATCTGCAGCCCCTCCTCTGCAGACTGCTGGCTACAAGGAATGATGACTCATCTAATCTGCAGCGTTGTTCCTCCTTCCTTTAAGCCCAGGTGAGGGGCCCACCCTCTGACGTCGCTTCCATAACGTCACCTTCCCCCTGTCTTGTAACCCACCCTTTCGGCGTTCCTGCAAGCTGAGAGGTGGGGCATCAGTGTCGGAGGAACCATGTTCTGATAACACTTCTGTCTCCTCGAGCTGCACGCCCCCTCCCTCAACCTCCTCTGGAACTTCTCCATCAATCATCCCCCGCCTGCCTGGGCTGGCTTCCAAGTCCGATAACAGGGTGAGCTCATAGTTGGGCTCTAGCCTGACACCGCGACTTCCTTTCGGAAGTCGAAAAATTCGGTTGCGGCGGCCATTTTTTTTCTTCCGGAAGTCATTCGGAAGTCGAAAAACACGTAAGTCGGGTCACTCGTAAGTCGAGGTCCCACTGTACCGGTATGTGTGTTTTGTAAAGTTGTTTGTTTGCCCACTATGCATTTGGGCACCTGGTAAGCTATCATTACCAAATAATGGTTCCTGAAATCAAGGAGCAAGTTTTTGTCTATCTTTGGATACAATTGGGCACCATTTTGAATCAAGATGGCAGACTGCATCTTTCAAAACTGCACTGCTGTTTACCGCTGATTTCAAAGCTGCATTTATTTTTCTGCTTTCTTAGAGTTCCTGAACCGTGTTGGATACAAGGCTGCTAATAACCTGTAAAGGGGGGTGGAGGGAACTAAAAACTGTAGGGAAACTGCTCACATTCTGTGATTTGAACAAAGGCGTGTTGATGGCCAATGCATCTGTGCCACTCTGGACACAAAATGAGGTCGTTCAGAACCCCAAAATCCAAGGGAGTTGTTAGGACGTTTGTAAGTCACCCTAATTAACACAGAGAGGGGCCACAACTCAGTAGGAGCACATGCTTTGCAGACAGAAGGTTCCAGACTCAATTTTTGTTGGCATCCCTAGTTAAAAAGAAAGGATAGCAGTGTCTTCTGCTTGAGACCCAGGAGAAGCGGCTGCAAGTCAGAGTAAGCAATACTGGGCCAGATGGAAAAGCCACCTGACCTTGTATACATCAGCTTCCTGTGATATTAACACGGAGGCAATTGGACAAGTAGCTTTTGGCAGACAGGCATCATTGGTTTTCCCAAGATTACTTCTGCAAGCCAAAGGTTCTTGCCCTGTCCTCATCTCCACATTGAAGTGAGACCCAAGAGTGTTTATATTACACACACACACACACACACACACACACACACACACCATGTTCTATTTGCTCAGCTCCCTGGGGTTTCATATTTGAAAGCATTAGCACAACAGACCTGATAAATAACAGCTTTTGATTCCCCCAGGAAGATATTCTCTGTCTGCAAGATTAATTAGCGCTTGGAACTCTGCATCAGGCAGCAAAGCCATTCTGCCTAGGTTTGCAGATCAGCGGCAGTAGACAGCGAAAAGCCACACGTAATTCCCTAACATTCTTGGTGAACATTCATCTTGCCTTGTGTTCAGAGAGGCCCGCGACCTCCTGGTTAACAAGCAGCCTGATCCTCTAGCATCAGATTCTCAGGACAATTGGCGAGTCCTGCCATTTCGCCAGCACAACAGTAGAAATTGAATTACTTGGCCATTGCTTTCAAAAACCTGCAGGGAAGATTCCTGGAACCACAGGAAGTTGGCTTATACTGAGTCCGGCCATCGGTCCATCCAGCTCGGCCTTGTCTACACTGTCTGGCTGTGACTCTCCAGGGTTTCAGGCAGGGAGCCTCTCCTAGAACTAACGGAAGATGCTGGGGATTGACCTTGGGAGCTTCTGCATGCAAATCAGATGCTCTGCCAATGAGCTACGGCCCTTCCCACACTGGCGGACTTGGGTCTTTAACATTTCAGAGGCCAAAAATCGGCACCCCCACCTGTCAACTTCCATTCTGCTCAATTCACTATGTTGCAAAGCCCCACTGCGCCCAGTGTGGCAGAACCAGTAGCGTTGCTCAAAATCCGCATTTGCTTCCCACAAGTTCTTGTGGGAGTCCAGAGTGGACATCAGTCAGCAAGCACCTTCCTACTCTATAACAGGGGTGAGGATCTGATTCAGCCAAGGGCCGCACTCCCCTCTGGGCCAACCCTCCCAGGGCCACATGCCAGTGGCAGGCGGCTCTAGAGGCAAAGTTAGTGGAGCAACAGGTGTGTCTCCCATGTAAGAGGCATGAGTATAAAGGAGCTGCTTGTCAGTGGGAAAGACTCCCTTGAAAGGTGGTGGACTCTTCTTCCTTGGAGGTTTGTAAGCAGAGGTTGGATGGTCATCTATCATGTATGATCTAGTTGAAACCCCTGCATTGGAGGGGGTTGAACGGGATGACCCTTGGAGTCCCTTCCAATTCCTACAGTTCTACGATTCTCTGTGTCTGTCCTTCAAGAGGTATTATCAGAATTCAAGAACACATTGCAGCCAAGCAGAAGCATTTGAGGATGGCCAGTGATCAATGTAGCCTGCAGTGGGAGGATAAACAAAAGGGCCAGGCAAAAAAGCCTGGAGGGACACATTTGGAGCCCAGGCCTGAGGTTCCCCACCACTGCTCTACAGAGAGGGTGACTGTCATGTACACTGCAAGGTAACCAAACACAACATAGCCCTTGTATTATACATTTTAAGCACAAAAAGTCTTCCAAACCTTTGAATCCAGCATGATGTTTCCAACCCCATGACTTGAGTCATTTCTACACAGCAGAGGCTGAACTTTTGCTAGTGTCGATCTAATCTGCAGGAGGAAAGCAAAAGGAGTCACATCCTTGATGCTCTGTTCTTATAAATCTAAGGCAGCAATACTTTCTACGTGTTTACCTGGTAGGTAAAGGTAAAGGGACCCCTGACCATTAGGTCCAGTCGTGTCCGACTCTGGGGTTGCGGCACTCATCTCACATTATTAGCCGAGGGAGTCGGCCTACAGCTTCCAGGTCATGTGGACTAAGCCACTTCTGGCGAACCAGAGCAGCACATGGAAACGCCGTTTACCTTCCCGCTGCAGCAGTACCTATTTATCTACTTGCACTTTTGACGTGCTTTCGAACTGCTAGGTTGACAGGAACAGGGACCAAGCAACAGGAGCTCACCCCGTCGCGGGGATTCGAACCACCGACCTTTTGATCGGCAAGCCCTAGGCTCTGTGGTTTAACCCACAGCGCCACCCGCGTCCCTGGTAGTATAGCCCTATTTGGCACAATGGGGCTTACCTCTACGTAGACATGCATAGGATTGCACCACGGACCAAATACAAACGCAGTTCAAAAGTTTCACCAAACCTCATATACCGTATCAAAAAGTGGCATTAATATCTCTTTTTTAAAGCTTCAGTTTTCTTTTTTGGATACGGTTGCCATATTTCAAGAGGTAAAAATCTGGACACAAAAAGTTGTTGGGCTTTTTTTAGGAAAATTGCCCGATAGCCCCTCAGCTGCTGCCAAGCCTGAGCTACCCACACCAGAGTCAGAGCGAAAACCCAAAATTCAAGACATTTGCTTTAAAATGTCAATTCATTTATAGCTATATCCAAATGGCAGAGCTCAGTGGTAGAGCACCAAGGCTCAATGTCCAGCATCTACAATGAAATTCAAACAGGGCTGAGAGATATCTATTCCCAGAGATCATGGACAGTCTCACCCTAAGTGGTCCAGAACGCTGCTGCATTTGTGACATGCTTCTGAGATATTCATGGGCATCTTGTTGGCCACTGTTAGAACAGAATGCTGGACTAGAAAGGCCTCTGGCCTGATTCAATGGGCTCTCCTTAAGTTCTTTATGTCCGCAGACAGGCATTGTAGTCCAACAAGATCTGAGAAGCACCATGTTGGCTGCCCTTGAGCTAGCCTATCAGCTCTTGTCAGTCTGGTAAAAGGTCAGGGATAATGGACAAGGTAGCTCAACAATATCTGGAGAGAGCACCACATTGGCTACTCCAGGGCTAGATGGAAGAGTGCTGTGGCTCTGCATAAGGTAGCGTTAATGCACTCATGTGAAACACCATACCTGTTTGATATAATCAGTTTCTTCAGTCACCTCAGATGCAGTGGATCCATACAGGAGATAATTCCCCTCTGTCCCCCTGTCCTCTCTCAAAACATGCTGTGTCACCACTAGAGTGGTAGTCATTATCCGGGCTTTTGGGTGATCTGTATCCAAAGATCGCAAGAGTTGATTAAAAAGACTTATTAAACATGACAATGGTTCAAACCAGTGGACTTAATAGGGACATGATTAAAAATGGGCATTGCAACAGGTAACCGTGGAAATCTGGGTGCTTCAAAGTGAATCATGACGAAGGTGGGTCACTGGGAGCTTATCATGCACAGATCCCTAATAATATACACTTGCCCAAAAACAATTCCCTGGCAACTGGTATTATATATAAAATCTCAGCCAGGTGATGCTTAACAGGTGATGCCAGATAATGTCATGATGGGACATCAGAGGTGATGATATCATGTACACCCACAAGCAAGGTGACATGGGTCACCTTAAATGTCTGTGAAGGCAAATGAACAGGGGACAGTGAGGGCAGAGACGGTTGCTACAGAAAAGTCTGAACTCACACAAATGTTCAAGCCTAGTATATTCTGATAATTTGTTTGATTGCATTGATTATCCCTATTTTAAAATGAATTTGAAATTAACGAACATCTGATGCAGCCCCAGTTTCTGCAGATGGCAGACTCTGCATCCAATGTGGCCCGTGGTAGCAGCTTTGAAATCAAGTCTGCTCACAGAAGAGCATATTAAGTTCAGATTTCTATGCACAGTGGAGGGGGGACTAATATTATCTTGGCTGCAAACGAAGAGAAAGAGGCAGAATTCTTTTCCACATGAAGAAAACTGGCTTGAACCAAATGGGAGCTGTCCCACCCCTTAGCTCTTGATATCAGTGATGTTTGTGTGGTACAATGGTGACATCCAGTGTTTGATGAACAAATCTCATGCCTACATGTCTATCTCTCAAATCCATCAGCATTGTAACCTTGACATGCTTGCCTGCTTTAAAATTTAAAACGGAATGTAACAAAGGAGGAGACAGGGAGAGAGGGTCACATCACAGGGTTAGGTGTATATTTACTAGATCATTGTGCAAATACAAAATCTAAGGTCTGGCATGGATTTTGCCATCCTGAGAATTTTCAAAGCAAGTTGCGAGCTGTGATGGAAGATGAGGAAAGCTGGAAAATGTGTGGGCTAAGGACTCTGCAACAGAAAGAGTGTGCAAAACACAACATGTGTTTGCAAAAGATGGTTTCGCGTAAATCTCGGTTCCACACCGAATCCTTTGCTGGGCACTCAGTGCTATGGCAGTCGTGGCATGCATCACGTTGGGGCGAGGTAGAGCAAGGGGTAGTAATTAGGTGAACAGATGTGGGTGGCAGGCAATATGAGAGAGCGAGAGAAGCAGATGTAGGACAGCCAATTTTCCAGCTTTAAAGGGACAGTCCTCTGTTTGAAGGGTTGTCTATCCCATGACCAGTTTGAGGATAGGTCCAGTCATGACAGACTCTGGGGTTGTGGCACTCATCTTGCTTTATTGGCTGAGGGAGTCGGTGTACAGCTTCTGGGTCATGTGGCCAGCATGACTAAGCCGCTTCTGGTGAACCAGAGCAGCGCATGGAAACGCCGTTTACCTTCCCGCTGCAGTGGTACCTATTTATCTACTTGCACTTTTTGGCGTGCTTTCGAACTGCTAGATTGGCAGGAGCAGGGACCGAGCAACGGGAGCTCACCCCGTCGCGGGGATTCAAACCACCAACCTTCTGAACGGCAAGCCCTAGGCTCTGTTGTTTAACCCACAGCGCCACCCGCGTCCCAGTTTCAGGATAAAGAACCATAAAAATGGAGAGCAGCTGAGAGCAACAGAGGTAACTGTATATTGGCTTCATGACTCTCCCCAGCTATTGTGGCCTGGCAAACAAGAAGCAGGTGCATAATCTGAAGTCTCTGACGCCATGGGAGACCAACTTTGGTGATGTGGAACATCATATGACAGAAAAGGAACCAGTGCTGGGCCAGTTATATAGACTGAGGACCCACATTTTTTGACCTCTAATGATGTAGGTTTTCAAGTGTCTCCAAATTAGGGCATTTTCTCCTACCCAAATTCCTCCCACTTTGCTTGAAGCCTAAAGAGTTTTCAATCCCCCCAAAGTTAGCATCATTACATACTTGTATTTGCACAGGTCATGTTGAAAAAGACGCTACGCTTTCCTGATGTGCTGTTTGATTGCAGTTATCCTGGGAGCAAGAGTTTCGATAAATGTTGAGAGATGGAAGGAACTGAAAGCTAAAAAGAGAGAGAGAGAGATGTGAGAAAATGATGATAGTTAGACAACAGGGCCTCCTAGCTTGGCCCTCAATGCCGCACAATTGCCCACCTCTGCATCAGATCTCTCATCTCTTTTGGATCATGATAAAACTACCTTAAACTATTTGTCTAACACACGATGGTCTATATAGTCAATGTACTCCCCAGACGTTGTTGAATTATCACTCCCATTTTTAACCTCCTAACATCTCTTTGAGATAGGTTTGCCTGAGAGATCTAGCAACTGAACCATGGTTGCCCCAGGAGCATCACAGCTGAGTGCAGATCTGTACCTGGATCTCTCACCAGTCCTTCTCCAGCACCCAAATCACTGCACCACAACGACCTGAGTGAGTTTGTGGCAGAAGATTTAAACCCTGGGCTTTCCCATTCATAGAGCAGATAGTTTTTTAGCCACTATGCTACACTAGCTTCCTGTTAGAGGACACAGCTCTATACATTGCACATTCTCTTCCCGGAACAAGGCTTTGCCAGTGAGAGTGGTGACATGGCAATATCCAATAACCATTGCAGTAACTCAAGTCCAAGGCTAAAGGCTGGAACATGGTCCATTCATCCTATGGATGCACTGGCCTCGCCAGTAACCATTTTTTTTTTATAGGGCAGAAGAGGGTATGGTTCGGGGAAAAGATCCAAAAACCCCAGACAGGTGCTATTTAAAAACACCAATCCAAGCCCAAATACTGTCACCTACAAGCTCCAGGTATGTTTTCTCATCCCAGGATATTACTGTCGTCACCCGGGCACACCCTCCAGCTATCACACTTAATCCACGATTTTGTGTCCTCTTTAATGACAAACAAGAAGGCCACAGTCATAGAAGGTGTCATCAGAGTGGATGAGACCTGTCTTGTGTCTCTGGAACAATGAGTCACACGGCTGACACAAGATAGTATTTTTGGGGAATTCTGAATATTTGCTCAAGACCAGGGTGGATAAAAATCAATGATTTTTTTTTTAAAAAAAATAATCAAAAAAATCGGATTTTTTTGATTTAAATCGGATTTTTTTGATTTAAATCGGATTTTTTTTTATTTAAATCGATTTTTTTTGATTTAAATTGGATTTTTAAAATAAAATGCTTTTGGAGGAAAAATCTTTCTAAATATAGTCTTCTATTTAAGTTACATTGTAGTCCAAAGGCTATTCATCAGGAAATAAGGATTTGTTTTAAGTTCATCAAGTGTACTAAAACTCAGTCTAAGGTGTTTTTTTAATGTTTAACCACATCAGTTAACAAACATGGATACATATGCTATCATGTTATTGTTTTAGTTAAATAAATTGTTTAAATGGTTATTAAGGAAATGATTATTTTTCTCCTTCCAATAAAGTACAGCAGAAAAGTTGTCCAAATATAAACAGTTAACTTATTAAACCTCACCATAATTTCATAATTTTCTGTCTATGTATTTCTAGTAGTATAACCAAATCAGTAATTTTTGATATAACTGTAAAAACTACTCTGAAAATTTATTATTCCAAAAATGAAACCTTCATATGGTTGTAAATATTAAGATTATACCAGCAAGAATGAGTCTTTCTGTAAAAAAAAAATATTTAAATCAAGTCTTACTGACTAGTGATTTAAATCAAGCCTTACTGACTAGTGATTTAAATCATGATTTAAATCAATTTGATTTAAATCAAATCCACCCTGCTCAAAACCAAAAACAACAAAACAGAACTGAAAGTGTATCGATGTGGTAAGAGCCACAGGTGAGCCTTGGGACTAGATGACGCTTGGGGTCCCTTCCAACTCTGATTCTGTGACTTAGGCGGTTTTAGAAGGAGGACAGACAACTTTAAAGGACACAATTCCTAACTGAGCTTTTATTTGGCAAGGCAGCATTTCCGAACTGGTATACCTCTGAATGGAGGAATGGCTGTTACCTTGGCTTTCCAGGAAGATTTGACTGATCAAAGTTATAAAGAAAACCACTCCAAGGTAAATAACAACTGCAGCTGTAATGAATCTTCACTGGTTTTATACCGTCCCTCACCAACAAAACAAATGGCTTCCCATCTGCAACCCAAGAAGAAAAAATGGAAAGATAGCAATAGCAAGAGACAGGAAGGCATGCTAATAGGGTGGCCACAATGCATCTTCATCAACAACAACAAAAAGAGCAAAAAAAGCATAGTTTTTTAATTTTAAAAAATGCACTTGTTATTTCACATGCATATACAGAAATAATAACGTTAATTGCACCATAATATGCAGCCGTGCTGCTGCTTTCTGTAGTACCTGCAGCTTCTGAACCAGCCTTAAGGGCAGCACCATATACAGGTAGACTGCACTGCAATAATCCCTTTTTGAGTTTATGGATGTTTGAGAAAAAGAGCACCTAGTCACCTGCAGCCAATGTGCAAGTTTACAATCTCAGTGGGAACTAAGCTGCAGTTTATGCAGAAAAGTGACATTCCAAAAGAACAAACAGAATATGCCCACATAATTGTCTAAACAAAAACGAACAAACAAAGACCCCACCAACTCTTCATCTGAGTATTACAGATTGCTGGGCAAATATTACCAAGGTTATCAAGACAGACAAATTCGTAAGTATAGAACTCATGGACTGCATGATGCTGCATGTTAGAAGATTCAGGAAAGAGATAAGGAAGAACTTCTAATGCATAATTATAAACTACAGAACTCACTCCTACAGACTACATCCCTTTGAACTCTACTCCCTTCAAACTCATAGAATTGTAGAGTTGGAAGAAACTCTGAGGGTCATCTAGTTCAAGCCCCTGCAATGCAGGAATCTCAACAACAACTACTACTCTAAAAGACTTCTGAAGCAACTAATGGATAATGGAACAACACACTGTAAAGAGCACCGTTTGGGGGCAAAACAAATTGCAAGCATTCAGACTGTGCACAAGAATCAAGTGACTGACCGTGCACACAAAACAAGAAAAGCTTTGCATTTGAGAACCAACATGAGTATCAATGAGTACAACGCTTCATCTGGGGGTCAGGATTTACACAGCAGTTTGGACACTAGATCGAAACTCTGAAAAGCCGTGAGCTTTGCTTCAACTGTCCTGGGGGATGATTCAGATGCTTAACATTCCTCCACAGGAAGCAAGCAACTCCATGGTTGGAAGGAACTAACACCAGACCCAGCACGTTCGACTTTTCGGAGACTGACTTGCATGAACGCAAAGACACATTTTAAAACCAGCAAGCATGCAAGAAAAATTCCCTAGAGTTGTGTCTGCATCTGGGTAAGTTGATCCTTCCTTCATACACCTGTGTCCCTAGGGCTCTTCCACAAGGAGTCTGGGTTGACCATGTGACTCATATCCAATGCAGGAATGCATGACAGCTCTTTTAAATAAGAGAGAACCAGCCACGTTACTCTGGAGCTGAGTACTGTAACCATGGTTGTAACCATGGTTGTAACCACGTTGCCCAGACCTAACTTGTCCCAGGGCTCTGCCCCAACATCAGGTTGTTGTTTTTTTCTGCCAGCATCTCAACATCATGCATTATTCATCTATTTCCATCCCACCTTTCCTCCAAGGAGCTCTTATACATGATCTGTTTTGTCATTACAACAACTTTGTGAAGTAGGTTAAGCAAAGAGACCCAAGGTTATCCAGTGAGCACACGGCATGAGTGGGATTCTGAACATGGGTCTCTCCAACACTCTAGCCATTATGCTACCCCAGTTTCCAATACAGGAATAGATCTACGGAGCTGTACATGAGATGGTCTAGTATTGTCTACCCTGATTGAGAGAAAAACCGTCTGCACTTCTACCCAGAAGTAAGTTGTATTGTGTTCAGAGAGGCTTACTCCCTGGAAAGTGTGCCCAGAATTGCATTCTAAGACCCCTTATGCCAAGGATTGAACCTGGAAGCTTCTAATATGCACAGCGGGTCCTCTACCAGGGAGCATGGCTCCTCTATCTGAGCCAGTAATCCCTATTCGGTCACAAAGCTCACTAGGTGACCTTTAGGCCAATCACTGCCTCTCACCCTAACCTACCTCACAAGTTTGTTGTGGGGATTAAATGAGATGGGGGAGGACCATGTTTGCCACCTTGAGCTCCCTGGAGAAAAGGGTGAGATATAAATGAAACCAATCAATCATTCAATCATACATACACACTGAGATCACTATATAGAAATAGTAATAATGTGAAATGAGAATGGAGGAGAAAAGTACTTCAGAGAAGATGCACAGTGCATTTCCCTCTGCGTTAAACAAAGGAACTTCAACAGGTGTCACTTCCAAACAGATTTTACCCACCCCACCCCCCAATTTCCTCTTCTCCCCACCTCTCCCCCGTCCACTAAAGTCAAGCAGCTGCTCTCTATCTCTCCAGTTGCTCAAATGAGCCCAGCTCCTCTGGCTTATGATTCAGTGGCCACCGCAGCCACTGAAACCATTTAACCGAAACCTCTGGCGTAAGGGGAGAGGCAAGCTTCCGAGACGCACAGAACTCTTCTCCCGAAAACACAAGTTTCGTCATGGCCCCTTAGTCTGAAACTTCGCTCAGTCTCTGCGTCCGAAGCAGGACACCATCTCCTGCTTTTCCCAACTAAATTATTAAGCACAGAGAAGAGAAAGAAAGAAAGAAAGAAAATCTTCCAGCTTTGAGGCGGGTGGAGCTGGAGCAGGAGCAGCTCTTGCCTAATGGCCCGTCACGGAATTATCTCCAGGGAGAGGCAGGCAGCAGCCTTTCCCAAAGTGGAAAATTCCCTCTCCAACACACCCAGGCGTGTGTGGGCAACCCGACCCACAGGTTTGTGCTCCCTGGGGTGCTCCTCGGCTTGGGTGGAGGCGTGGGGGTGCTCCATCCATCCGGATTCTCTCCTGCTCCCTCTTACCCCAGTGCGTTATCTCCTCGTGTGTGTGCGCGCGCGCTTCACTCCGTGCAGCGATTCCCTCGGGTCTCCGCCGCTCCTGGCTCCTGCCGAGTGCCTGCCCGGCTCTTCCCAAGCACCGACGGCGCTGGCTCCTCCCTGCCACCCGCCTGCCCGCCCGCCCCTCGGGAGCAGGCGAACCTGGAAGCGGCGCAGTCTCTTCCACGAGGCGGATCGGAAGCAGCGCCGCGTCCACATGCCTTTCCAGCCTGTCAGCAGAAGCTCAGCTGGAGCACTTTCCCCGAGTCCTTGGGCTTGGTTGTTCTTTCTGGGGGGGGGGGGAGTTTTCCCTCCCGTCCATCCAGCGTGGGGAAAAGTTTGCGCGGAGTTCCAGAGAGGTTAAAACGAACAGGTACACCTGCCAGCCTCCAACTATTTAGGTTAGGTGAAAAACAGCATCCATAGGAAAGTTTGCCTTCAAGGTGGACCATTCCCCACCCCCCAAGGTCTATTACCTTCCCCATGGGCGTAGCCAGGATTTCTTTTAGGAGGGGGAGGCTTTATGTTAGGGGGGCCAGAACCAAGTTTATCTGCAACGCAATTGGTCAGTTAGTCAAGTATTTTTATTTATTGATTTAGGGGGGCAGCTGTCTCCCCACCAACTATGCCTATGACCTTCCGTGCCATGATGGATTTTGGGCCATTTTTTCCAGATCTCTGAAAACTGCTAGGAAACTATAGCGAGTCGATTTTTTCATGTCGATTTTTTCATGTCTTGATGCAGAAAACTACTTTGTGGACTCTCAGACTACTATAACAATAATAATATTTTTTTATTTGTACCCCGCCCATCTGGCCGGGTCCCCCCAGCCACTCTGGGCGGCCTCCAACAGACACCAAAATACATTAAAATATCACAAATTAAAAACTTCCCTAAATAGGTAAACTTCCCTTGAGGTATTTTACTAGTTTGACATGGTCTCCAGACTAGAGTGATCTGCTATGAATAGCCAACAGCAGCTTTGCAGGGTCTCAGAATTGTCCTATCGCTTGCTATCTGATGCTTTGTTACCTGGAGATGCCATTGGTTGGATGCAGGACTTTGGGCAGGGCCACAGATAGTTAAAAGATTTTTATTGATTTACTTGATTGCCGGGGGGGGGAGCTGCCCCCCACACCCACATTTCTGACTGGGTAGTCTTCCAGGAAGCTCCTGCAGGTGAGGGCCAGGGCCAGATGTAAAAGTGAGCAGAGCAATGAATGTTATACAATGCTACCTTTGTATAGTTTCTACACACATGCACACAGACACACACCTCTATCCTCCATCTAGGCAAGTCAAGAATCATTATTGGAGTCAAAGGACAAATTCCAGCCAAGCAAAAACACTCAAGGAGGGTGCAAAGCAGGGCTGGTGTGAACTGTGGCTTGGGGAAAGAGGGTGTGTCTATGGAGGGGGGGGGATGTCCTGGGGAGAGTTTCCAAGGAGCAGACAGAGAGGCCTGGAGATCACATTCGGGCCCCGAGCCTGAGATTCCCCATCCCTGATATAAAGCTTATTCTCTTCCACTGAACTATGGTTTGCCCCTCACCACCACCACCACCACCTCAAGAGGACTCAAACAAACCATTCGGTATAGTGGTGCCTGCAGGCTGATATTTGCCAGCACCGACTTGTGTCACAGTTAAAAGTCCAGTGTGGATCATATCCTTCTATGAGATGTCCTTCTTTGGTGATTTCCTGGAGTTGCTGCAACATGGGTCCTTCCCAAATCACGATGGTAAGAAATGATGCTTTTGAATTATGGTGCTGGAGGAGACTCTTGAGAGTCCCATAGACTGCAAGAAGATCAAATCTATCCATTCTGAAGGAAATCAGCCCTGAGTGCTCACTGGAAGGACAGATCCTGAAGCTGAGGCTCCAATACTTTGGCCACCTCATGAGAAGAGAAGACTCTCTGGAAAAGACCCTGCTGTTGGGAAAGATGGAGGGCGCAAGGAGAAGGGGACGACAGAGGATGAGATGGTTGCACAGTGTTCTTGAAGCCACCAACATGAGTCTGACCAAACTGCGGGAGGCAGTGGAAGACAGGAGTGCCTGGTGTGCTCTGGTCCATGGGGTCATGAAGAGTCAGACACGACTAAACAACAACAAATGTCAGAAGCCCTGGGCAACATGGGAGAAGCAAATGATGTGACTCTTTCCTAAACCAGCAGTGCTCTGGTTTCCAAAAGGAGCAATGCTACTTGCTGTAAGAAGCAGCTACTAGTTCACGATTTGAGCATTTCTGATATTATCTTTCCGGGCTGCCACAGCCACAGCTCCCACACCATGAAGATACCATTGGGGCAAACCTTCTCTTCTCGAAACAGAAGTGCATTTTGATTTATTTTGCTCATGGGAATCGTCCTCCTTGAAAGCATGTGATCCTCATGACGGATAAGTAAGACGGGTAATCAACCCCTAACGGCCAATATATAGAAAAAGGCAGGCATTGTCACTTTGCAGAAGCAAGGGAAGTAGTGGGGCTGCAGTTCCGTGTACTTGGAAGGTGTGGGATTTGCCAGTAGCCACCCAGTTCTGCTTGCTTTTGAAAACAATCTGCTGCAAGATTTCAGCCACTGTTATTGGCATCTTCACAAATCTGAAAGTACACTTGCATATAATAATAATAATAATAATAATAATAATAATAATAATAATAATTTATTATTTGTACCCCGCTCATCTGGCTGGGTCCCCCCAGCCACTCTGGGCGGCCTCCAACAGATATTAAAACACATTAAAATATCACAGGTTAAAAACTTCCCAAAACAGGGCTGCCTTGAGGTATTTTCTGAATGTCAGATAGTTGTTTATCTCTTTGACCTCTGCTGGGAGGGCTTTCCACAGGGCGGGCGCCACTACCGAAAAGGCCCTCTGCCTGGTTCCCTGTAGCTTTGCTTCTCGCAGTGAGGGAACCGCCAGAAGGCCCTCGGCGCTGGATCTCAGTGTCCGGGCTGAATAATGGGAGTGGAGACGCTCCTTCAGGTATACAGGACCGAGGCCGTTTAGGGCTTTAAAGGTCAGCACCAACACTTTGAATTGTGCTCGGAAACGTACTGGGAGCCAATGTAGATCTCTCAGGATCGGTGTTATGTGGTCCTAGCGGCCACTCCCAGTCACCAGTCTAGCTGCCGCATTCTGGATTAATTGCAGTTTCCGGGTCACCTTCAAAGGTAGCCCCACGTAGAGCGCATTGCAGTAGTCCAAGCGGGAGATAATTAGAGCATGCACCACTCTGGCAAGACAGTCTGCGGGCAGGTAGGGTCTCAGCCTGCGTACCAGATGGAGCTGGTAGACAGCCGCCCTGGACACAGAATTATCCTGCGCCTCCATGGACAGCTGTGAGTCCAAAATGACTCCCAGGCTGCGCACCTGGTCCTTCAGGGGCACAGTTACCCCATTCAGGACCAGGGAGTCCCCCACACCCGCTCGCACCCTGTCCCCCAAAAACAGTACTTCTGTCTAGTTAGGATTCAACCTCAACCTGTTAGCCGCCATCCATCCTCCAACCGCCTCCAGGCACTCTTAAAGCCTTCCAACCAACAGAATTTGTACGTCCAAATACCCTCCAAATAAAAGAAGACCGGTTGGGTCAGGAGCTGCCATTGCTACAGCATATTCCATTTACAAGGTATGTGTCTCATATCTTTATAGCCTCCAGGCCAAAACTACTAGAACAAGCACAGGGATTGCACTTGTTAACTTTATAGAAACTTCAGAATTCACTGTCAGAATCTGCTGCAGCTCCTTCTGGGCACCAAGCAGGGCAGGCTGAATTACTCCTTTCTTTAACCTATACAGTGGTACCTCTGGTTATGAACTTAATTCATTCTGGAGGTCCGTTCTTAACCTGAAACCGTTCTTAACCTGAGGTACCACTTTAGCTAATGGGGTCTCCCGCTGCCGCCGCCGCGATTTCTGTTCTCATTCTGAGGTAAAGTTCTCAACCCGAGGTACTACTTCCGGGTTAGCGGAGTCTGTAACCCGAGGTGTTTGTAACCTGAGGTGTTTGTAACACGAGGTACCACTGTAAATTGATTTGATACAAAGTGCCAGAAGTACATTACTCTAAAAAGCTTGAGCATTCATGGAGCTGGAGTAAAAGCTGCAGCTTGGCGATAAATCACACACTTTGCTTGGAGAAAGTCCCGGGTTCAATAACCAGCAGGAAATAATACAATGTCAATATCCAGAGGAATTCAGTAGGGCATGAGCATGACCAAGGAGCAATCTTTATGGCTTCGAACAACTGGAAGGCTCCAGAGGGAGATCTTATATATTGTGGGCTCCTAAAGTACACTCTAGGGATGCGGGTGGAGCTGGGTTAAACCACAGAGCTTAGGGCTTGCCGATCAAAAGGTCGGTGGTTCGAATCCCCGCAATGGGGTGAGCTACCATTGCTCTATCCCAGCTCCTGCCCACCTAGCAGTTCGAAAGCACGTCAAAGTGCAAGTAGACAAATAGGTACCGCTCCTGTGGGAAGGTAAACGGTGTTTCCGTGCGCTGCTCTGGTTCACCAGAAGCAGCTTAGTCATGCTGGCCACATGACCTGGAAGCTGTACGCCGGCTCCCTCGGCCAATAATGCGAGATGACCGCCGCAACCCCAGAGTCGGTCACGACTGGACCTAATGGTCAGGCGTCCCTTTACCTTTAAAGTACACTCTAAACACAGCTGCTCACAGTAATGGCTTAATGGGGATTTCTCACTCATGAGTAGACTGCTTACAAGTCGGCCAATGGTTCTGGATCTGTAGACATACTTTGTTGTTGCTCTTCGGGCCTGGACTTTGTTACCAGTCCTCTCAAGGACTGTGGGTCACTCCTCTTCCTCCTCTGACAGTTTCAGGGGATTTTTCATCAGGCATCAACTTGGATCTTCAAGGGGATCCTCAGCCTTGGATTCGGTGTGGGGTGGGGCTGCCTGCTCTTCAAGGTCCTGGACCTGTGAGGTGTCTGGTTCTTCCTCCAAGGAGTCAGTGTCTGGTACCAGGTCAGGACCAGATATGACATCAGTGTGGTAAAAATATTTCTCCACCCAGTGCCAGATTTACTTATAAGCTAAACAAGCTATAGCTTAGGGCCCCACTCTCTTGGGGCCCCCCAAAATTTTTTAAAGGAAAAATAACTGGATGTACATTTCCAAAATATAAGATAAAAAACAAATAAAATAAAACCAACATAAAGCAACAGTGTTTTGTGTTGTGTAGGCTCCTATGATGTAAGTAATGGGCCCCTCCTGCTAGCCTGCTCCCTAAAATACCACTGGTTTGCTTATTTCTATATACAGTGGTACCTTGGTTCTCAAACTTAATTTGTTCCGGAAGTCTGTTCTAAAACCAAAGTGTTCCAAAACCAAGGCACGCTTTCCCATAGAAAGTAATACGAAACGGATTAATCCGTTCCAGACTTTTAAAAACAACCCCTAAAACAGCAATTCAACACAAAAAACAGCGACAATTTGTTATTGACAAAGGGCAGCTGGACATATAAAGGGTCCCATTACCTTCAGTAGCTAGGGCCTCATCAGACCTAAATCCGGCCCGGCCCCCACCCCCAAGGTAAAAGGAAGAACTTCCCTTGAAAACAAAACCATTTATAGCAATGATCTCAGGTGCTTGGTAGCCCTTCTCCTTTCCTTCCTGTGCTTCAGGTTAAGCATAGGGGAATATGTCCTGGAGTAACTTTTGCCTTCGTTCTTTTTCAGACTGAGCAGCACTGGAAGTCAGGGAGGCTTCAGATAAATATTTAACAGAAAAGGGAAAGGAAAAAAAAACTCCACCCTTGACTACTTTGCAATGATAAGGTAAAATTAAGCTTGCACTCACCCAAATTCTGAAGTGCCCTTAAAAAGAGGCGCAAAAAAATAAGAGCCTCTTTTGCAGGGAAAGTAAACCTCTAAGAAGCTGAATGACAGGTTTCGGCACAGCACAAGCCTTATCTACAAAGTGATATCCTTTTAAAAAGCATAACTGCCTGAGCGCCTCCTTTTTAAGCCAAGGTTATATTCCTTGGGAAAGCGAAATCAGGCCTGACATTCCTCCTCCATGTTTGACTTGTAAACACAGGAAAGGTGGGGCACGGTTCCAAAGTCTATTGCTCCTGTCATACAAGGCTGGGAGGTAGCAAGCAGAACTGTTCAGGTTCTGTACCCACCCTCCATTCAAATTTCGCACAGAGGAGAACAAAGTCTGCCTGTGGAAAAACGAGGCTTTGTTCTTGGATAATGCATACGGAATTGGCCGTGATGCTTTCATACAGAGCTGCTCAGCTTGAACACTTTGTTATGAATTTGGCTTTTGATTGTAGAGGGTCCTCCAGAGACATCATTTTTATTCAGTATTGCTTATTATATTATATTATATTATATTATATTATATTATATTATATTATATTATATTATATTTATTATATTATATTATATTATATTATATTATATTATATTATATTATATTATATTATATTATATTATATTATATTATATTACTTCTTGCCCACCCTTCACCCTAAGGTTCCAGGGTGGGTTACAACATGAACACACAATGTAAGAAGAAGAAGAGGAGTTTGGATTTGATATCCCTCTTTATCACTACCCAAAGGAGTCTCAAAGTGGTTAACAATCTCCTTTCCCTTCCTCCCCCACAACAAACACTCTGTGAGGTGAGTGGGGCTGAGAGACTTCAGAGAAGTGTGACTAGCTCAAGGTCACCCAGCAGCTGCATGTGGAGGAGCGGGGACACGAACCCGGTTCACCAGATTACAAGACTACTGCTCTTAACCACTACACTACACTGGCTCTCTTGTAATAACACAATATGAAGGGGGGAAAAGTTACAACTGCAAAAATAAGGTGGGTCCTAAAAATATACACCTCGGGTATCAAAAGCGAGGGCATAGAGGTTCAGCGTCAGTGAAAACCAGCATTTGACCTGATCCACCAGGCCTCTCATGTTCACATTGTTCGGCTTGCTTACTTGAGTCATCTATCGCTCTGTGCTTAGTTGGAGCTCTTGGACATTCTCGGAGTGGGCCAATGGGGGGGGGCATTCCAACTGATAATCCTCTCTGTTCCCCCAGAGAACTGAGATTACTGTTAGCATGTATGATGACAGGGCATTTTCTTCCTGTGACACCTGTCCTGTCATGTGTCAAAGCCCATCCACCTGTACATACACACTGCCCATATTTGTCGCTTGAGGTATCTTGTCTCAGCATCACGCTGTAATGTATGTGAAGCCTGTAATTTCCTGTGTAGGAAGCCTTATTGTGATCAGATGAGATTCTTCCTTGAATATCAGGTTTGGCTGGTTCCTTTCTTCCTGACCTCATACATCCTTTGGTATCAAGAACATCTTCTTGAGACATTGGATTGGAGGGTTATACTTTGGGTGATAAGATATTTCGAGGGGGCAGGGGGCAGTTTCCAAACTATTACCCACTTTGGTGTCATCCGCCCAGTATTATGGAATACTCTGCCAACAGAGATTCAGCAGGTGCCCTCTGTGCCAACTTTAACATGACTTTGTATTACCACGGATGCTACCTTATTCTAATAGACTTCCACATCAAACATGATACTGATACATCTTGATTCTGGACTATTATGAACTCTATCTAATCTTTAAAGACTCTCTCATCAAACGCAACATCAATATATTGTGCTGAAAGACTTATTTTGTAAATACCTTTGTAGCTTGAAGTTTATCACAACTATTGTATGGTTGCTGTTTTTGTTTTTGCTATTTCTGTTTTTGTTATTTATATTTGGCTTGCTAGTAGGGATTATTCTCACTATTGAATACTATATTGGCCCGAGTTCGTGGTCTGTCTCTTTTTGGTGAACTTTTACATGCCTGCTGATAACATTACTATTTCATCAAGCTTATGCAGGCAATTAAGAATACATATTTCCATAACAGCTAACTGATTTCTGGCTTCAATATTTTATGCATTTTAAGTGTTTTATGTATAATTGTTGCAAACCACTCTGATAATTTTTTAAAAAATGAATATGGGCATATAAATCTTTTTTATAAATAAAAAGTTGCAATCCCAGCATCGTTGATGAATTTATATTCCCATATTCCTCAGTTTCGGCAACATTGGAATTTTTTGCCGTTTTCTGAAATTTCCAACATGCAGTTGTCTTCCGCTGCCTCCCGCAGTTTGGTCAAACTCATGTTGGTGGCTTCAAGAACACTGTCAACCATCTCCTTCTCCTTGTGCCCTCCATCTTTCCCAACATCAGGGTCTTTTCCAGGGAGTCTTCTCTTCTCATGAGGTGGCCAAAGTATTGGAGCCTCAGCTTCAGTATCTGTCCTTCCAGTGAGCACTCAGGGCTGATTTCCTTCAGAATGAATAGGTTTGATCTTCTTGCAGTCCATGGGACTCTCAAGAGTCTCCTCCAGCACCATAATTCAAAAGCATCAACCCTGGGCTATTTCCTCCATTCCTTAGAAATCATGATACCAAATATTTACGTGCTATTGCATGCACTCCTGTAAATATGCAACCAACTACAGTATATTGGGGGCAGGTGATGTAGAAGGAGCCTGTCCTTAGCTGAACTAAGGCTTCCACAGTCAAACTCAAGCATGAACATGGCACCTGACAAATAATTTGCAGCAAGCATTGCCAGCCTGTTGAGAATGCTACTTTATGGAAGTGAGTCATGGGCAACTTATGCTAATGCCTAGTACCAAGATAAAGGTCTACCAGGCTTGCGTGTTGAGCACACTGCTTTATTGCCAGCCTAGTTATCAAGGAAGCTGAGCAGAGAAAGAGAAAGCTGGTGGTGTGCCAAATGTTCTGCAGTTTCTCACCCTGCAAAATAGGCTTCCACTTTTCTGCCTTATTCTCAGGACACTCCAGTCCTTCTGTGAGTGTGGGGTTTTGAGCTTACATCCTTGAGAGATGGTGGAGGGTGTGGGTGTGTGGCTTTCTTTACATTGTGCAGCCTTCCTGGCTGCCTCTACTATCTGATCTTTTAAAAAAAAGCCCTAGGGAAGGAATTACCTTATACAGTGATGGCTAACCTTGACACTCCAGATGTTTTGGGACTACAACTCCCATCATCCCTGACCACTGGTCTTGTTAGCTAGGGATGATGGGAGTTGTAGTTCCAAAACATCTGGAGTGTCAAGGTTAGCCATCACTGCCTTATAATGTCTTACTTTGGGCTTTGATTGAAGGGTGGCACCTGGGGAGGCTGCAGAGTGCAAATCACTGATGAGATGATTTGTAGAGTGAATACTAGAACACCCCTGGGCTACCCCAAAAGTAAGACAAGTACATCAAAATCCCAGCACCCTACAAATTGCAATTTCACCCCCCCAAAAAACCCCTCCCCCTTTTGATCATTTTCAAATACAATCTCTTTTCTCACTAAATGGTGAAGAATGGTTTAAAAAGAAGACACAATGGATTTCTGACACAGCATCTGTATCTTTATTGGGACCAATTGAGCCTATGTTAATTGTAAAATAATTAGAAGTTGTGACACATTTGAACCCCAATGCCACATGAGGATAAGGCTATCAAATGGCTCCTAGCTGTGATGACTGTGGTCTCTCTCCATGACTGGAGGCAATAATGCTCCTGAATACCAGTTGCTCTTGTGTAGGGTCCTTCTTTCAGGCTTCGCCTGAGCATCTGGTTAGCTGCTATGAGAACAGAATGCTGGACTAGATGGAATAAACAATATTCCAAAACTCCTTAATTTTTCTGCATGTCCACCAAATGTGGTAAAAAATATCCTACTTTTTCTCTGCACTTCCAACATTTATTTGAATTATTTTTATACATCTCGGAGAGTTTTGATGGTGTAAGATACACAGAAACTACATTTTCATCATATTTTCTTTGATAGTATAACATGTTAGTTTTCCAGAGTGATTCCCATTCTCTCATCATAACAGGGCGAAAGATAATCTTTGCATTCTATAATCTTCCCAAATTTTCTATGTATTCTTATTTTCTATCTTTACAAATTTTTCTTCTATCTAATGCTTCACATTTTAATCTAGGCATATTAGCATATCTCTTTTTTTGGAGCAATACTTTACCATATAATCATCAAAACATTTCCACTCCTTTTTTAATTTTTGATTCGACTGATTTCTAATAATAGCCGTTAATTTTGCCAGATAAGCATGCCAACCAAAGTGATTGTCATGGCCCTCCAAGTCCAATACATCTGTATTCTTCAGTTGGCACCAATCTCTTATCCAAGAAAAGCAGTTTAGACCACAGCGCCGCCCACATCCCCTTACCTATCAACTAATATTTCAATGTAGGCATGGGTACATGGCAGGCACAAGCATCTCCCCTGGAAACTTGGGTGGTTGTCATTCAAAGTTTCAAACCCCCACCCATCCACTAGCCTGGGCCAGCCACTGCCTCTCGACCTAACCTACTTCACAGGGCTATTTGTGGTACTGGATCAGTGCTGGCTCATTCACGTGTGCAAGTTACCTCCTGATGCTCCCATCAACAAGTGACTAGGATGCATGTGTAGAGTGAATCAGCCCAAAGAAAGCTGGTTGTTGTTACATCATTCCCATTAACTTAAATGACCAGTGCGCACACGCTCTTGGTGAGGTGAGATGAAGCATTGGAATGCCAGAAGCTGGAAGAACCTCTCCCCCGCACCCCGGTTTTTACTAGTAGAGGTCCCTAACAAAGCAGTTTAACAGCCTGATCTTATGCTTGTTTACTCAATGAGTTGAAATGCTCTGTATACTTAGGAAATGCTCATCCAGTCTAATGCTTCTCCAGTCTCTTTCCTCTTTTTACCTTTGTTTCTGCCTCTGTTTGCACCTACAACTTCCTCTCCTGTGTTTCCTGTTGCAATGCATGACTTGAGGGCATTTCGGGATGAGCCACTATTGGATAGAAAATGGCAGGAATCTGTGCTAGATCTTGCTGGATCAGCACAAACTGGTCCTTCTAGGCAGCTGCACAAGGTGTGCCTTCTAGCTCGTTTTAAAAGCACTCTAAAAGCACAGCTCCATTACAGCTGATCTGCATGTTACTTAACATCCATCAATGATGCTGAAAACACCTTTCCCCAGGCAGCAGAGCCACATGCTGGGGAGTCATGCCTAAATGGTGTTACCAGGTGCATTGGTGGCAGGGCCGACTTAAGCATATCCGGCGCCGTGGTGCAAAGATCTCTCCGGCGCCCCTCCCCCTTTCCCAGGCTTGGGAAGGAAGCTGCACGCCTGCCAGCCATATGGTTGACGTGGCACAGCTGGCGAGCTCTTCTTCTGCCGGCTCTGACGAGCAAGGAAGAATGAGATAGAACGGGGAAGGAGGCGCTCATGAAAAGAATCCTTCCAGGCAGGAGGGGGAGCTCATTGTCAGGTGCCATCAGGGCGCAGGCAGCGGCTTATCACCGAGCTGCTCTCTTCCCTGAGTGAGCCCGGGGAGCGGCCAAGGTGCCATCTTGAAGGCGGTAACATTTGGCACCTCCACCTGAAGTCCCAAGCAAAGCCGCAGCAAAGCCAGTGGCTGTAGGCTTGGGACTCACCACAGCCCTGCTTGCCTTATTCAGTCCACCTGGACCTGGGCTACCATCCGCCCACACCCCTTCAAGTCACAGCGAGCACAGACAGCGCTGCCCCACAATGCTCTGCGGCACCTCATTTGCATGCATGCAAATAGGAACACAATCAGCTTGTTGCTGAATAACTACAATGTGAAGTACTTGTGTCCACTCCTTATTTTAAATTAATTAACAGAATGGATTGTTTCTTATGGCTTGAGAAAGGGTTATGGGTGGTAGAGAATCTTGCACTTCAACAAGTGAGTGGTTTCTGATTAGGTTAAAATATGTTGTATTCAAGATGTGTTAAATGGTCAGCCATTAAACTCATCTTGGATACAACATGAATACAACATATTATAACCAAATCAGAAACCACTCCTTTTAAGTCTTAAATTTGCATTGCCTTTGTCCAGCATTTCAGGCTGCATTGATCTGCTTAAACTGTGTTCCCTGCTATCCTTTAATTACCTTTGAATTTGTATCATAAGAAGGATCTATCACAGGCATTTAATCTAGTCAAGTTTCCATGTGGAAATTAGTAATTTAGCAGTCCTCCACTTAGACCTCCTGCACATACACAAAAGACTGAAAACTGGTGTTAATGTTTAATCTTTAATATTATTTTTTATATATTAAAAACAAATATCTTGTGGGACATGTGGGCAATTCCAAAGTTCTGGGTCATCTCAACTTGAGGGATGCCTCAGGTGTGTTTCACCTATTGCCCTTGGGCAATCCACTTTTTCTCAACTGCTGCCTTTCATTTCTTAGATCAGGGAGGTAATTGGGTGCATGGGGCATTGGGTACTAAAGATCCCTCCCTTCTCCAAGAACTACAGTTTAACCAGTTCAAATCTGCTGAGCAGAGATAAGCCGATGGCGTTGAAAAACATCACCAAGCAGCCTACGCACGTAATCCAGATGAAATTTTGCAAACTGGGAGGAGGCACACTTCAGAAATGTGCTTATGTGGCAGATAGTTCAAGGTGAGTCTCAAAAACAACATAAGCCACATGCTCACTGCCAATCTGAGCTGGGAGGAATTTCCTTCCTGTCACCACAACCTATGTCAGAACCTGCCTGTGGTTGAACCTCATTGACGAAGTCATGACCAATGGATATTGAACTGAGTGCGTATCCACACCTGTCCCAGGCAATGGCTGCTTCCACACTGAGCCAACAAAGCATCCGCCTCTTATAGACTCATAGAACTGTAGACTTAGAAGGGATCCCAAGGCCATCTTGTTCAACCCACTGCAACACAGGAATCACAGCTAAAGGATCCCTGACAGATTACCACCACCATCCCACCTCTGTTTGAAAACCACCCGGGTGGGAGAGCCCACCACTTTCTGAGGTAGCCCATTCCACTATCAAACAGCTCTCATTTTTACCCTGTTTGGCTTCCGTTCCCCTGCCTCCCACCCACTCCAAAGCTAAGAAAATTCAACTTTTAGGAACCCAGCAGAATTGCTGCGAAATTTCCTGAGGCGTAGATGGCTTGTCACACTGCTATTCTGACCGGTATAGATTGCTTTGGCCATTTCCTTTTCTAAAGTCATTCAGCTTCTGCTTAAATATCCCCAGAGAAGCAGAATCCATCTCCCCTCAGATCAGTCCGTCCCACTGAAAAGCAGCCCTTAGCATTAGGAAATTTCTTTTGAAATTTGCCTTCTTGCCATTTCAACCCAGCAGCAGAGATGAAGGCTGCACACACACGATACTTTTGAAGCACATTTCCTCCCTCAAAAACTGTAGTTTGTTCTGGGCTACTGGGAATTGTAACCCTGTGAGTTTACAGTTCCCAGAATTCTTTGAGGGGAATAAAGGTGCTCAGAATGCAATCTTACATGAGAGTAAGTCCAGCTGAACTAAGTGGGACTTACTTCTGAGTAGACATGCGTAGGCTTGCACTGTTTGCATATTCAGGACACTGGGTGCTTAAATTGCATTGTAGCAAGGCGTGAGACAACTAATTTGCCTCAAGTGTTTAAAAGTCACCAGGGAAGCCTTGTAATTAATTTATTGCTTTAATTATACAGCATGTTAGCTTGATCCTTACAATGTCTCTCTTTCCCCCCTTTTGCATAAGATTTTTTTAAAAATTGTCATGTAAGTAGCACATGCAGGGCTGAAGGAGTCTGTTGACAAAAGTTGAACTCTTGTTATCAGGATGCATGCATGCAAAAAGGATAGGTATGCAAAATCAGTATGATAGATAAGAGGTTTCAGTTTGCACCAGCCTTAATTCCTTATATTGACTGCTGCATTGGAATCAGGTTAACACCACACCCTTAAAAGTAGATAGTGTGAATCTAGAGGCATTAAATACAGAGCATTAATGTATAACAATGAAGTTAGAGCTTTGCTGTCTAGGGTGGATGGGAGTTATAGTTCAACACATCCAAAGGATGCCAGATTGACATATTGTGACAGTGTAAGCGCTACAGCTGACGCTATAATTTAACTCCATTTCCACCTGAGAAACAAATTGGAGTATATTGGAGAAAGGACTGGTTTGCAACATTATGAGAAGAAAATCTTGAAGCAAAAATATCTATATTTAGTTTGTGGCATAGCATGAGTAAAGAAACACAAGGTATGCTAAATAGCAGTTATATGTTGTTTGACACCTGTTCTTTCTCAAGTGAGGAAGATTCCATCTGCTTTCCAGGCCTGCCTTGTTGAAACTAATTCCCGTGCTTGTCAGTGGAAGAAAACATGACAAGGGTGCGTGATTGATGGACCTTTCATTTCCTTGTCCAGTTTAGTGCAACTGTGATAAGGTTAAACTTCTAGGTTTTCTTATTTGCAGTAACAGTGGCAGAATGGCTGAGATACAGGTGGAGGAGAATTCTGTTGACTTTATGCCTGCTTTTCCACAGTGTGGACAGGAGCTCCCCTCTGCATGCAAGGAATCCTGCGACAGGGAAGGGTCCTCCATCCATTGGCATTTTGGCCAATCAGCAGGACTGGTGAGACTTCAGAGACGATTCTGTCTGTAAGGAAAGAAGAGAAGAATGATAGAAGATTCAGCTGCATCCATCTATCTCTATCTCTTATCCTGTTTCTAGATCTACTTATATCTTGCTATATAATATTTTTGAAAGAAAAAACATTATCACGCTGCAGTTCGTGTGCTGCCAAGTAGGTGGCGCTGCAAACTACAGTGTGAGGAGAAAACGCTGGGCAGTGGAGGTCAGCGAGAGAGAGAGTGGGTTGCAGGAACTTGGTGGGCTCAGCTTGGTGATTCATAGAAAACTAGCCATTAATTGCAGCAAATAAAAGTTGCATGCATATAGGAGAATAACAGTATCAAAGTTTATGCATGGCCACACTGCCCAGCCTTGTGTCCCAGAGACATCGTTTCGGTGCTGCTAACACAGCAGTTTGACTTCAGCGCTGGAGGCACAGTTCATCGGCTCTCGAGACAGACGGATGCCAAGGACAACAATAACGGGGTGGGGGGGAGAGGCTAGGCTAAGAGGAAAGATAACCTCAAGCCTTGCTCTACTGAAAATGGGTCTGAGGATGCAATTCTACCTGTCCTGGAGAAATAAGAAAGGAGGTCATCTCTAAGGTATGTGTAGCCTTCAACAGTTAAGATTTCGTAGGTATTATATCTTTAAAGCCCATTTAATCGGCTGTGTTTAGATACAAGCTGCAGTTTTGCTTCAGAAAACATTAACTATACATGAATAACAAATTCCCCAAGCCAATCATTTGGCACTTGAATGGCTTCACGAATCAATGACTTCTATGTGGAAACAGTCATTAGATTCCCTTCTGTTCAATTCTGCCTCCTTCCCATTGGGCCAGTCGGTGGCGCACATCAATTTTGTTCTTCCCTTCCTACAGCTGCTCTTTTAGAATCTACATTTGAAAATACAAGCTGTTAAATCACCCTGCCTTCCCAAAATCATAAAATCGTAGCAAAAGCCATGATAATTATCGTCTTTCGTCATCGAGCACCACCAGTTGCTATAAATTCAATTGTGAAATTGTTATAATTCCTTCTCATTGAAACAACTCCATTTATCGAAATGGTATTATGGTAGTTCTCTTTGACGAAGTAGCTTAAAGCCAGCATGAATCATAGCCTTCTAGGTTTCAGTAGGGCAGAAGCTTAAATACTAAAGCTTTAAAAGCCAAAATCTTCTGTATCTCTTGTAACATACAGTTGTACAGGTTTTGTTAACCTGTTTGTGCATATTGCTTTGATTTCATTGATGGCAACATGACCGCAAAGACCTTGGTACTTTGGTACTCATTAGGATCAAATAAATTAAAGCCTACTGATGTAGAGTTCTGAAGATCAAAATAAAACTCTGTAAATATACTTCATATCTGAGCACAATAAGATATAGAATCAGGGATGGGGAACCTGAGCTCTCCAGATGTTGTTAGACAACAGTTTCCATCATCCTGGAAAATGCTAATAGGAATTTATGGGACTTGGAGTCCAACAGCATCTTGAGGGTCACAGGATCTCCAAGGTGTAGGCCAGTGTTCTTCAACTTTGGGTCCCCAGATGCTGTTGGACTACAACTCCCATCGCCCACAACCAGCTTAGCCAGTGGTCAAGGATAATGATAATTGTAGTCCAACAACATCTGTGGGCCCAAGACTGAAGAACACTAGTGTAGACTGCCAGAGGCGGTTTTAAGGCAGTGTGGGCAGTGTGGCCACACTGGGTGTGCAGCTGAGGAGGGCCACCTTCTCAAAGCCCAGTTGCCTGACTTTGGAAAGGAGGCGTGAGGGCTCTGACAGGGTCCTAAAGTCTTCTTTCCTCCTTCCCAAAGCTGGGTAAGCAACTTACCAGACTTTGGGCAGGGGAGGGAGGGCTCTAGGCCCCTGCCAGAGCCCTCACACCTCCTTCCCAAACCCTGGCGCCTCTTGCCCAGCTTTGACCTCCAAGGAATGGGGAGATATGGATCAGAAAAAGTTCACTGCCTCTGGTCTTTGAAAAAACCAAACTTTTAAAAAATTAGTCCATGGGTAGGCAAACTAAGGCCCGGGGGCTGGATCTGGCCCAATCGCCTTCTAATTCCGGCCATTGACGGTCCGGGAATCAGCGTGTTTTTACGAGAGTAGAATGTGTCCTTTTATTTAAAATGCATCTCCGGGTTATTTTGGGGGCATAGGAATTCGTTCATTCCCCCCCCAAAAAATATAGTCCACTGCCCCCCCCCCAAGGTCTGAGGGACAGTGGACCAGACCCCTGCTGAAAAAAAATTGCTGACCGCTGAATTAGTCATTCAGGAACCGTTTGAATGCAAATACAGAGAAGCCCCCTGGAATTTATAGGACTTGATTGTGTTCCATTGCTCTCACAGGGAATTGTATGGGGAAAGAAACACTGCTGGGGGTTTTTTATTATATTTTATTCTGAAAATTCTGTGCCTGGGTGGGAGTCTTTCCTGGACACTCAGCATGCCAGTCAGTCTCTGAAGTACTTATAATGATCCTGTATGTCAAGCAACAGTGAGGGACAGACATTAGCGATCGCTGCTCTGGTTCCTCATCAAAGCTGCACCTGCGAACTGTTCTTGCTCGGAGAGTAATGTGACAATGCACTGCCACCTAATGCTGGTTTTCCTGAAGTGCAGGGGGAATTTAAAGTAAACAGGAATGCATAGCCTTTTTTATTTGCAGGCTGCGAACAGAGATGGCAACCTATTACTATACGATAGCAACCATTTCACTCTCCGATTTGCCCCAATGTTCAAAGGATGAAGCGAGTTGAAAGAGGGCCAGCAACTCCTAAAATGTTCAGGGGCTCCCAGCTAATTTAACTTTGCCGCAGGGCAGCTGATCATACAAATAACAGGCAGCTGTACTTGCCTGTGTTTCACCAGGACTGTCACCTGATTAAAGCAATATTAGCTGATTAATCATATGTGGTTTGCTCAATTAATTGATCAATTAAATTTGCATGCATTTGCATATGATCAAATTGCATAAATAAAGTGTCAAAACAAAAAAGTTTCTTCTCTTGTTGCTTTGAGATGACACCCACCTTGGATATAGGGATTCTCCCTTATAATAATATAGATTCAAACTATTATTTCAAGTCTGTTGTTGTTGTTCAGTCGTTCAGTCGTGTCCGACTCTTCATGACCCCATGGACCAGAGCACGCCAGGCACGCCTATCCTTCACTGCCTCTCGCAGTTTGGTCAAACTCATGTTAGTAGCTTTGAGAACACTGTCCAACCATCTCATCCTCTGTCGTCCCCTTCTCCTTGTGCCCTCAATCTTTCCCAACATCAGGGTCTTTTCTAGGGAGTCTTCTCTTCTCATGAGGTGGCCAAAGTACTGGAGCTTTAACCTCAGGATCTGTCCTTCTAGTGAGCACTCAGGGCTGATTTCTTTAAGAATGGATAGGTTTGATCTTCTTGCAGTCCATGGGACTCTCAAGAGTCTCCTCCAGCACCATAATTCAAAAGCATCAATTCTTCGGCGATCAGCCTTCTTTATGGTCCAGCTCTCACTTCCGTACATTACTACTGGGAAAACCATAGCTTTAACTATACGGACCTTTGTTGGCAAGGTGATGTCTTTGCTTTTTAAGATGCTGTCTAGGTTTGTCATTGCTTTTCTCCCAAGAAGCAGGCGTCTTCTAATTTCGTGACTGCTGTCACCATCTGCAGTGATCATGGAACCCAAGAAAGTGAAATCTCTCACTGCCTCCATTTCTTCCCCTTCTATTTGCCAGGAGGTGATGGGACCAGTGGCCATGATCTTAGTTTTTTTGATGTTGAGCTTCAGACCATTTCAAGTCTGCTGCCCAGTTAATTCTGGCATCTTTTTCGTTGATCAAAAGTTTTAGAATTGGTTTATTAATCTATTAACCTTTGCAGCAGCAGCAGCCCTTTTAAACATAAATGGAGCTGATACAACATGGGTGGTTTCAGTACAGTCCTAGCATAGGTGCAGAACAACTTGTGCCTAAGAGAAGCTTTGCACGTAGAATGTCTCAGGTCAGTCCCTAGCATTTCCAGTTAAATGGAGCCAGAAAGACACCCTGGAGATTTGCTGCCATTCCGAGTAGACAGTTGTGGTCTAAAACGACAAATGATCTGACCTTATATAAGATTGTTTCCTTGCCTTGTTTCTAAGCCTCAGAACCTAATACAATAGCAGATAGCATTGATATTTTTTTTCCTATTTGCAAAAGGCATGGATATATTAATGTTCGAGCTTACTCATGAAAACGAGATATTTTGGGTCTAGAGTCCAACATATGCTCCACTGCACAGTCTTTATTGCATTGCCCCATTGATTTCAATGGGAGGAGTGGGTGCATGCATGCAAAAGAATGCCCACGCACTCATTCCTTTGGGATGAAAGGTGCGGCACTTGTGAGCAAGCAAATTCTGCTTGCACAGCCGAGAGTTTTTGCCTTCTGTTTCGTGCGCTCGTAAAAAAAGCTTCAGTCATTCATAGTAATGAATTTGACATTCTTTCCCTTCGCCATCCGAGCTCTTCCCTGGAATTGGAACCAGCTTTTTGGTCAAGTGGTACCAGGTCTCCAGCCCATTTTTATTCTGACCCATGTGTAATTTATTCTAACTAGGAGCATCATATTCATTTGGATGAATGACCTTGGCATATGGTTGCTCGACTCTACTTTCTAGCCCATCTCTTTCTTTTGATATAGCATAGTATTTGTAACAAAAGCAGTAGCCTTGTCACAAGTCCAAATAAAACAGCCAGGGGAAACTAGCAGCAAATAGCCCTCTCCTTTTCGCTGAACATGAGATGTATGTTTGTCGGAACATCTAAGAACTTTGCCTTAGTTCAGTAATGGGAGCAGGTGCCTCAGCAGGGATAAAATGAGTTTCTCTGCAGGCTTGTAACTTCCACGGTCCAGACTGTGGAGCTTAAATAGTTCTGATAGCCACATGAAATGAATTTCAGGTTGCGATAGAAAATGCTGCTTAGTGGGCCTGAACACACATACTGTAGCAGATACTGCATTCGGAGCAAGTGCAACAAAACAAATGTTAATTCCTTTAAGGCCATGCTTCTCCAAGCGTGAGGAGCATATGCCTCCCTGAAGAAGCTCAAGAAATGTTCGTGAGTGGCAAGCCCAGAGGCAGCTTATGTGTGAGTGGAATAAACTACCACATCTGAGCAGTAATTGAGCCGAAATATGGTTACCAGTGGCTGTTGCTAGTAAGCAGCAATATGGGGAATAACGGTGTTATGTATTCAGTGGTCTGTGTTTGCCTGAGCTTGAGTCTGGACTAAGGATTCTGAGCTCCTGTGTTCTGATTCGATACATGATATCCAATCACAGAACATTTCAGGATTTGGGCCTCTACCATTGGCCCTTAAACTCTGAGTTACGATTCGCAGCTTGGAAGTTTAGACAGCCAATCGCGTTGGGAGTGGGAGTGGCCCAGGCCTTCAGAAATGTATGTAAGCAGTTGCTTTGCCCCTGTTGTCCAGTTCTGTTAGTTCAATAAAGATTCTTGCTGTTATCACTGTGTCTTGCCTCGTGGGAACCCACCTACACTTCAAACAGTACCTTGCAAGGTTGTTGTGAGGATTGCAGCATAGAAACTGCCATATAAATTGTAGGTATTTCTATTACTTTCATCCTTGATCATCCTTCAGGAGTTGAAGGGTTATCTTCTGAAGCCTCCTACACTCATGACTCCCCATGTGCTTTGGAACACAGAAAGGGGAAGATCATGATTTATGATAAACTGCAAAAAAAAACTTTTGCTCCTCCATGAAGTTTAATGTGAAAGATGGCTCTTCTTCTTCCTTCCCAAAATGATTAAGCTCATATGCACAAAGTTTCTCTATCGTTTCATGAGATAATTATTGTAATTAGCCTCTTAATTTGAATCCAGAAGCAATTTCCTTTTTCTCCTTTCCCATTTTTCTCTCTTTTTCGTTTCTTTTCTTTTTTTGGAAATCTAAATTACCGTATTTTTCGCTCCATAACGCGCACCGGACCATAACGCGCACCTAGTTTTTTGAGGAGGAAAGGGGGAAAGCCCCCCTTTTTGAGGATCAGTTCAAAGTTGTGCATCTTCTTTTGGAAGAAGAAAAGCCCCAGTTGCAAAAGGATCAGCTCAAAGCCCTTTCTACAGTTTCCAAACAGATAATCTAATCAGCCAGTCACATGTAGCTGGGGAAACCAACAGCCTCCTCTGCAGGAACGACCTTATCTCTCCTCCCGATCTCTTGCTGATCAGCTGTAAAGGGCAGCCTTTCAACACCCCCTTCTCTCTTTGTAAATGAAAAAGCTCGATCTTCTTTTGGTCCCTGGGCAATTCAGCTCCAGGGACCATGCATTCGCTCCATAACGCGCACAGACTTTCCCCCTTCCTTTTTAGAAGGCAAAAAGTGCGCGTTATGGAGCAAAAAATACGGTAATTCCCTAGGAAACTGATGAGGATTTTTCAAACTAGGAATAAATGCCTGTAATAAATCAGGAGATAAGGGAATGGCTGAGATTATTCTGCAATTAAAGTTTACAAAATTAATTCCGTTTGAAATCCTTAGAGCTTAATGCCAAAAATTAAAAACCCAGTAGCCAAGTCTCTGCAAGATGCCTGTTTGGATTCACACATACACACACACATGAAAGGTTGTGGAAAGGTGGAGAACAATAATCAATATTCATCTGCATATTAATAATCAAAGCAATATGAATGCCATCTTTCTCAGTTTGACATTTATATTAGACAAAGACATAAAAGAATCCAACAAATAGCTAACTGAATGGGAATCTGGACAGGTGATTGGAAGCTGAATGAGCATACTTCAGCTTTACCCTGATGAATGTAAATTTCATTAGCTGATAATTAAAAGGAAATTATACAGACATTACATTTACTGCCAATGGCATAAGTGATGAAGCTATATGGTGCCACAATTTAGGAACCCTCATTGCTGTTCTTTTTTGTCAATTTGGTTACCAAAGAAACCAAGTATAAATAATGTACTTGGTGGCTCTACAAATGAAGCACTGATGTTGCTAGGCTGTTAAAGCTTAATGCTGTTGCATAAAACAATAATGTTAAACATTATTAGTTTTTTAATTATTTCAGTTAATTAGAATTGCTCCTGTTAATTGCCTATGATTCATCTCCAGATTAATATATATATATATGTAGAAGACCTTTCTGGGGAGGGGGTGTTCTCCCTCCCTAATGCAATATAGTACACGCATACACATCCTAATCAAAGTTTGCCGATGCAAAAATTTACATCCCACCTCTCCTCTCCAAATGACATGCCCAAAGTGGCTTACAAGATATTAAAAACAAAGACAAGATGTGGCGTTAAACTAAATAGTTGTCCTAGTGAAGTACAAAGGGACGTCACCCTATGCTATTCCCCAAATCTGATGTTCAGTGAGCAAGGAGAAATCCTTGCACTGATCAGCTTCATGCTATGTCCTAACAGTTCGAGAGCACACCAGCTCAAGTAGATAAATAGGTACCGCTGCAGTGGGAAGGTAAATGGTGTTTCCGTGCACTCTGGCACTCGTCATCGTGCTCCCTGTGCCAGAAGCGGTTTAGTCATGCTGGCCACATGACCCGGAAAGCTGTCTGTGGACAAATGCCGGCTCTTTTGGCCTGAAAACGGAGATGAGCGCCACACCGTCTTATGTATTTGGTGGTCTGTGTTTGTCTGAGCTTGAGTCTGGACTAAGGATTCTGAGCTCCTGTGTTCTGATTCAATACATGATATCCAATCACAGAACATTTCAGGATTTGAGCCTCTGCCATTGGCCCTTAAACTCTGAACTATGATTTGCAGCTTGGAAGTTTAGACAGCCAATCACGTTGGGAGTGGGAGTGGCCCAGGCCTTCAGAAATGTATATAAGCAGTTGCTTTGTCCCTGTTGTTCAGTTCTGTAGTTCAATAAAGGTTCTTGCTGTTATCACTATGTCTTGCCTTGTGGGAACCCAGGACTTAACTGTCCAGGGGTCCTTTACCTTTATATTTACCTGAATATAAGCCAAACATAAAAATCACATAGGACAAAATTCAATATTGCCATTCTGCTCTTGGAATCCATTGGAGTTGCCCACTAATGCAAGGGAAGAGGAGACTGTTTAACCTGATTTATACTTCTCAAAGCAATATGCAAATAGAAACACAGCTACCCTGAGAAATTCACACTTCTCCAAACCTTCAACCAATAATGTGTACAAAAAATGCATGAGTTAGGATAGTGTGTGCATAATCATGCATATATTAGTGAAAATAATAAATTATATTATTAGTGAAAATAATAATACAATAATGAATTCTGCTTTGGCAAATTGCTTTGCAAAAATGTCAATATCAGTCAAAACTGCATTTAGTGTTATTTAGAAGCAAGTTGCACTAAATTGCTGATGAATTTTTACACAGATGTTTTAAAAAAAAACAACCTGCAAATTGCTGCAGAAATATGGAGAACCGAATATAAGATTGGAAAATGAGAAACGGAGAGAAACTGAATTTGACAGATTCTTCCATCCCTACCTTTTGTATGCCAAGCACATAATAACCATTTTACCTGATGCTTTAATGCAGAATGTTTCACATTTTGTTTCCCCACGTAATCAGGGCATCCTAATCCCCCCCGCCCCCGCCGCCTTTGCATTCACTGTTCTTATATTTTGCCTTCTGTAAGATTAATGTTCCTTTGATTTTCTTTCAATATCCTTTGTGGATTATGCTTACATCTTTCATAATTGGCATACACTCCCTTATCCTCTGCTGACGTAGCTTACAATAAATAAATAAATAATCCAAGCTGATTTCAGGCTCTGATCATACCATGTTATATAGCTCCCTTGCCCATCGGTGCAAGTGAAGGACCTCATTTTCACACAGAGGAGGGAAGTCCAGTTTCCTTGATCTGAATACGCCTGCCCAGGTTCCAGTCTCTCTTTCATCTGGCTGCCTCTGCCTAAGGACTCACCCTGTTGCTCCTCAACCAATCCAACTTCTCCATCTTCTTGTGTCTGTTCTCCACCCTTCCCGGCGCTATAACCTTGAGCAGTGGATGACACCTCTCGTGACGCTTGGCCACATTCCAGAAGTGATCAGTCCCCCTGTTAGAATTAACAGCAGAGTGGAGCCACCAGACCATATACCTAAATCCTGTTTTTTGGACAGTAGCCTGGGTTTCCCCTCAATAAGCCACCAGACCATGCTTAAATCCATGTTTTGAACACTAAGCTGGGTTTTTCCCAGTAAGCCTCCACACTCCTGACATATTCAGAGATGATTATAACATTTCTGAACCTGGAGAGAGGGAGTTTGGTGGGTGGAGACGTCAATATCGTACCACAGTGAGAATATATGGCTCTTTCGGTATTCCTCAATCTGTTAATTAATTTCCCCTTCCATGTACCACTCCTCAGCTGAGCACCTGTGCAAAGAATAGACCATACTGTCGCACAAAATAAAATGCAAACAGACATTGTTTATAACACATAATCTTTGAATACAGCTTGACACTGCTTAGGTGAAAAATGTTTGGTTCAACTAGATGTGTCAGAAAGAAGTGTGCATTAGCAGGTTGATTAACAAGCTATTCCGTGGCTAAATTTAACATCTATTGTTGCCAACAGAAAATTCTTGATGGTGATGGAAGATTATCCAGCTTTGATAGGGGCTTTGTAGTTTTGTTGCTTTAAGCTCTATTCCCGCCCACCCCCTTCTCAGCCGCATAGTTTGTTTCCAAATAGCAAATGAGAGGATTTTAAAGCAGATTTATGATACAGGATTTGCCATTAGGTTCCTAATTTGCTTCGGAGATTTCAAGGGTTACGCAGGGCTGTGTCTGAGATACAAAAACAGGCCAAGCTTCTTAGAGACACTAGAATGGATCCAACGAAGTCATTGCACAAGTGGAACGACTTCCGCTCGCACAACGGAATGTCTCCTCTTGTCGCGAGCCCTGCAGTGTGTGGTCAGGATCAGGTCTGGATTGGCGAGCCCTGGAGGAGAAGGAGGAAACAGAGTGGGGCTTGAATAGTAGGAATCGGAGCTGATGGAGGAGGAAATCTCCCTGTTGTGTCTCAATTTCAGCCTGTTCTGAAGAGAGAGAAGGGGTGTCAGCTCCTTCCCTCAACTTCTGGTGGGATGAAGAGCCTCAGTGGAGATTGTGGGGAGCCAAGTGGGAGGCACCTCAGGAGGAGGCAGTGCTGATAAGCGGCCAGAACAGGAGGATACAGTCTTGTTGCCTAGAACCAGGTGTCACAACTGTAGGTGGAAGCAGACCTAGCCACTGCAAAGGAGCACACTGTTGCAATCCCAACATTCCCGCAAAGTGAGAAAGTCTCAGGAGTGTTCACACCACGCCTTACCTTAAAATGCTTGGTGAGCAGGGTGTGGAAAGTGTTGGGACATCTTCGTTGCTTCCATCAGTTTCTGAATTTCTCGTCTGATTGCTGAACTCTTGAAACATAAACTTTAGGTCTGCTCCTGAATGTGTTGTGTTACTTGCGTAGATAAAGAGCCAGAGTGGTTTAACAATCAATCTCTCTTCCCTGGGAATGCTTGGGAATACTTCCCTGGGAATGATTGTATCTCCAGCAAGTAAATGGGGATCTCCTAGCAACTCTCAGCACCCTTAACAAACTACAGCTCCCAGGATTCTTTGGGGGAAGCCATGGCTGTTTAAAGTGGCATATAGTCGTTCCTTGGTTCTCGAACAAAATCCATTCCGAAGTCCCTTTGACTTCCAAAAACATTCAAAAACCAAGGCGCAGCTTCCGATTGGCTGCAGGAGCTTTCTGCACTCAACCCGAAACCTTGGAAGCCGCGTCGGACATTTGACTTCTGAAAAACGTCCGAAAACCGGAACACTTCTGGGTTTGCGGCATTCGGGAGCCAAAACGTTTGAGTCACAAGGCGTTCGAGAACCAAGGTATGACTGTAATAGCATTTTAAATGTACGGTGTGAATGAGGCCTTACTCTGAATAATAAGAAAACAAAGAGTTCTAGAAAATTATGAATAACGTCTGAATATTGCTTCAGATTTTGAAGTGCAACAACCCCAGAGATTATTATTTTTTCACTTTTTTATTTTTTTTAGGCCAGTGCTGTGCTGTCAACATCTTCTATGGATTTGGCAATCAGTCCCCTTTCACTGTTTAATACTGAGAAGTAAAATTTCAGAATGGTCGATATTGGATGGTAGAAGCAGCACATATATTTTTCAATGTGCCATCTCCAGTAATTTAAATTTACTCTACATCTAGTCCAGTAGATTATTTGCAAATGATTGCCAGATTTCTGTTCTGCTTCATTTTCTTCATCTTTTTCCTTCTTCTTCAAAAGATGGTTTTTAGTCTCTCATTTTTTGGGGTTTTTTTTTTTTTAAATAATCTGGTTGATTGGCAAAATGTGACTGAGGGGAAGCATAATCACGTCTGATTTTGCTTGTTGCTGATTCAAAAGCTGCATCGAGCAGTACAAGTAATCCATTTATCCCTATTCTTGATTTTTTTAAAAAAAAGAAAATATATATTTAAAAATCCTTAGCTTTTATTTTATTGAGTGTTAGTATTAACATCACAAAGATCCTGCTTCCCCGTATCTTTGGAGTAACAACCTGAATGATGCTTGTTCATCGTTCATCCTATAGGACTAGAAACTTTCTTTTTAAATGCATTTTCAAGACACTTGCATTTCTTTACACCTAATAAAAAGTTTTTGGACTTGTGTTTCTCACAGGAGGGAGTTCTACAGCCTAGGGGCTGCCACTGAGAAGGCCCTTCCGTGGGCCACACACAGAGAAACTTCTGAAGGTGGTAGAACTACAAAGAAGGACATCTCTGCTAATCTGAACACCCAAGAGGGTTTGTGTTGAAGAAGGCAACATTTCAGATTTTGGGGGACTTACTTCTGTGGAGATATGTATAGGACAGTACTGCTATTGGTTCCTAGGGAGAGAGGTGTGATGCTCACACATGGGACACTGCGATATCATGTGTGCATCGCGCGCGTGCGCGCCCCCCATCGCAACCTGGCACCTCTGGCCCTAGCTGTTCCCCTATGAAAAATTTCACTGCATGCCACTGTTATTGTTATAAATTCATATACACCACAAGACTGTCTTAATTATGAGTTCAACACCTTACCAAAAGCAATGCTGCACTTTTCGGTTGTCCTTCCTAAGTTTATGTCAACTGGCAATTTCAAGCCGTTTAGGTGGTCTAACCCTTAGTAACCTTTTGCAATGATATCTTTAAGAAGTTCTATTTATTTTTGGACTGCTCACCTTGTTCTTTTTCGTTTAAATTTTTGAAGCTCCTGGAGCTCTCAGTAAGTTTGGATGAATCATTTTCCTTTGAGGAAACAGGCAGTATCCAGTGAAACGAGTATTATTTATTTAATTAGCCGGCGTCTCATCAGGAATTTCAGTTCAGAGGTTCTCGTTTTGGTTTTGTTCTTATCTTATTAAGTTTTGTAGAAGAATGGTTTTCTCATATATATCCTTGAGTAACGTTTAGTGCTAGTCTTCTTTAAAGAGCTCAGGAGCAGAGCTATCTTTGCTCCCACAGATGCAGCGGCAAGAACTGAGTATCTGCCTTCTAAGTGCCGCCATTTTGCTCTGCAATTCTGGCTTCTTAACATGCTGCCCCGTCTTCTGGCTGCTCTCTACCAAATGTTGGATCCGCCATTTCTCCCTCTTTCTCAGTCAGCCTTTATACCTCTCCGTCTAAAAACAAAGAGAAACAAAGATCCTAATTATACCCACAACGATTATTCTCTGAAGAAGTTCCCAGTAGTTAAATTTTAAAGAAAGAAATTATTTAATGAGCTTTCTCTCTCTCCCCCCACCAGTTAGAGAGCCAAGCAAATACATATTCATGTAGATAGTGATTAAGATGAAACAGTTCTAATTTGAATGACTTGATAAAAGCCCTCACTTCATGACTGTGTTTTTTTAATAATTGTGTAATTACACAGAGGAGGGTCCCTGTAAATATCGCTTGTTTCGGAAGAGAATGAGAGACATAGAGACGTGCTCTTCCTCAGGTCTTCTCCAGTATTTTGAAGCTGTGATCATCTCATGTCATGCTGGAGGGGGGGGGAGGAATCTCCTAGTCTGAGTACCATGGAAATACTTAGATGTCGTGCAAAACACCAGCTGCCTAGCTGCTGCTAGCACTTGAAAATCTTTATCCTTGACCAGGACATTATTTGGGGGGGGGGTGAGTTGGGGGAGACACCTGGGGCATTTGTCCTGGGCCCCAGCTCTCCTGCCCTTCTCCTCCAAAATCACCCCATCCTTTCATTTGCACTTTATTATTCAATAACAGCAATAATCCAGAAGGTAAATAATAGTGCATTCAGAAAAAATAAGTAGTGTACTTCATTGCATACAGTACATAGGCATAAGTATATAACTGAATAAGAGGAAAAATGTTTGCACATTTACTCCATATATATGAATATTATTATGTTCTCAATAAAGTACATGGTTCTATATTATCTTGCATCTTATTGTTCCGATACATGACTTTTTTTAATTAAAAAACACAACCCACCCCTCCATTTTTCAATAAAGCGATTATGCGGTTTGCTTACCCTCACAATGTTGACTCATTTTATCATTTGAACTACTTCCCAAACCCTTAATATCTAATTCTCCAATGATGGTACATTAGTGCCCCCACCTTCAATTATAACTGATTGTCATGTGCGGGCAGCTGTTAGCTGATGCATAAATATTTATCTGCCTTTCTCTTTTCTCTTTTTACTTTGCTTACAGGGCAGCTGGGTCTGATAAGAAAAGGGAAGGGAAATTGCCCTGGAAAGTGCAAGGAAACAACCACTAGCTGGCAATGTCGTCTAACCTCCACATGAACACATCAGGACGAATGCTCAACAAACAGGTTGGTGTCGTAAAACCTCCTCCAGTTTGGGGTCAGCTGCCAACAGGCTTGCAACCGGTACTTGTGTGTTGGCAGCTCTTTGCAGACTCCCATAGGATGGTGCTGTGGGATAATGTGACATGGAAGGTTGAAGGCATACAGGTGTTTTTCCTGATGGGATGAACATTCCCACTGTAGAACTTGTGCTTTCACATCCTTGCTCCAGATCATGCCTCCCCCCACCTCCCAATAGCAAGTGTGGGTAAATAATTGGTTCCAAGCTCACAACTGTGACTGCTTGTTTAATGCAGTTTTGCCCCACTTGGAAAACCTGAATGCTGAACCACATATTTGCCGTGGAGCTGTATGGTTGATTTATATCATATTTTGCTGGTTGTTTTTCACACACACACACACACAATTATATATGCCTATATGTATTCAGCACCAAAGTGGTAGTTTTCCCTGATTGAGATTCTTAAGCAGGTTTTAATAATAATGGTGCTACTAATTTGCAGAGATAGGAGACTACGTCTAAGTGATGTTATGGAAGGGATAATTAAATAGGGGAAAAATATAACGTTAGCTCTGATTTTCCAAGCAAGGCTGCAGGTGATTCTCTGAATATCTATTTTGCCTTCTGCACCGTGATTGCATTTGGTAAATCCCTAGGCATGTTTTCCCAACATATTGTTCTCCTTTATTATATATAGACAGATACGAGGATAATCAAGTTGTGTAGCAACTTGCATTCATTTTGCCTGTAATGCAGTCAACATTTCTGCAGAATTGAATTAACCCTTCTTGAAATCTATCCGCGAAGACCTATCAAGTGGTTTTGCTGACGCTCTCTTGCAACGTTCCTCCCCTAAGTTGTGGGTGGGGTGGGGGATGTGGGAAACGCGTCTGATTTCCTAGCCTGCGGGAGACAAGTTTCCACTGAAAAGTTTGTGAGTGTGAACATAGTGCATGATATCTAGGCAGGCAGGCAGCGGCCTGAGCTTGTTGCAAGTGTGTACCTGGGCTCACATGTATGCAACCCGCACTCAAGTACTGTATGTTCATATATGCACTGCTGAGAGGTTTAGGATCTTTGGCTGGAGTTATAACACACACTTTAAATAGGAGTGACAGAAGATATAAATGCTGTCTCAGACATGCAAAATTACAATTTAAGCAGGCAGCAATTCCTACAGCAAAGCTGAAAGAATGAGAGAATCCCTAGCTTTAAAAAAAAAAAAAAGCTACGGAAACATGGGCACGACAATTTTCCCATAAACCCACACTAGAAGCAAAAAAAGGAGGGGGAAGAAAGTCTACCTGTCTTTAAAGCAAAGCAGAAGTATGCTGAGTCCTGGGGAGCATTGGGTAAGTTCTGTCCTGTTAAACAGATAACAGAGCTAGCTAACTTTTGAATCTAAGGGGGACTTTATATCTTACCGTCAAGGCATGCCGATGGAGAGAGGAATGGGCCTTGAGTTGAGCAATTCTATTGGCTTTCCCAGAGTTCCTGTCCATTCCTCAATGGAGAAGATGGAGAAGGGAAGGGGTTTGTGAATGAGTGATTTCTACAGTTCACATACAGTTTCAGAGTTTCCTGCCCAGTTCTCACCTCACCCATCTTGCTTAATGAAAAGGTGGAAGACTGTGATCCTAGCAATCCTATTGAGCAATTGACTAAACCTGGACATTTTTTTGTTTGCTATCTGCCTTCAAATCACCTTACCACCATGTGGATGGCTCCCATTGAGGAGTTGAGTATTTGGCAACTAAATTTGCACGTGTTAATGTTTAGTTCCGGTGTAGGCGAACTCAGGCTACATCTGAATGCCTTTCAGGAGGCGAGGCTGGATTCCGGCTTGTAGCAGGGTCACCAAAGTTTATCATGGAGGGTCTCCTGTCATGATCTACATTGATAAACTATGGAAATAAGTTCAGACTGTTAAAGGTAAACGTAAAGGTAAAGGGCCCCTGGATGGTTAAGTCCAGTCCAAGGTGACTATGGTGTCGTGGCGCTCATCTCGCTTTCAGACCGAGGGAGCCGGCGTTAGTCCACAGACAGCTTTCTGGGTCATGTGGCCAGCAGGACTAAACCACTTCTGGCATAACGGAACACTGACGGAAGCCAGACCACACGGAAACACTGTCTACCTTCCCACTGCAGTGGTACCTATTTATTTGCTTGCACTGGCGTGCTTTTGAACTGTTAGATTGGCAGAAGCTGGGACAGAGCAACGAGAGCTCACTCTGTTGCGGGGATTTGAACCGCCGACCTTCTGATCGGCAAGCCCAAAAGGCTCAGTGGTTTAGACCACAGCGCCACCAGCATCCCATAGTTCAGATTGACAAACACCTATTACAAGCCAGAGCAACTCAAATGGTGCATGCTATGCCAAAAAGAACACCCTACTCTGCAATTTTCCTGTATCCCCCTGCCACAAAATGACTAGTTTCCATAAAAATTGAAATGATGGGAATGTAGCTCAGTAACAGAGCACATGCTCTGCATGCAGAAGGTCGCAGGTACAAATCCTGGCATCTCCACTTATAATAATTTGGCAGCAGATGATGTAGAAGATCTCTACTGAAGACTGACTGCAACTCTCCAGAGTCTCTCATGTAGAGTATCTTTCCCATTGTCTGTTAAAGGAATGCACTTTAACTGAGTGATCATAAAAAGGAAAGCCAATGGATTGGATCCAGACTTTCACACCACTCCTAATCATGTCTACTGATAAATTAGTCCTGTTGAATTCAATGGGGCTTCCTCCCAGGTGAGTGGGACCAGAATTGCAGCCTTCATCATGCTTCTAGTGTGTACTTGCTTAAGTTGATTTCAGTGGGCCCACTCTAAGCATGACTAAGTATGGATCCAACCCAATGAAAATAGCTTGCTTTAGGTGAAGGATGTGTTTGATAGTCTGAAGGCAAAGAAAAGAAGAGAATGGATGGCCGTAAGAACATAAGTAGATTAGCAGTAGGTATTTGAGGGGAGCTCTGTGGCAGCGTTCCCCAAGCTGTTTTGGACTATAACTCCCTGGAGGGAAGGCTGATCTATAGGATTTGGAGAAATATGAATATATCAGCAAAAGAAACCGACACTATTAACTGGCCTCTTGATCCACACATAACCATTTTTACCAGTAGCATTTCTTTCTATATAATATAGCCTAATTGTTTCTTGTGTTAATATTATGTTCCAGTTGAATGTTACAGATCCATTACAATCCCAAACAAAAACAGCAGCTGAGTCATGATCTTCTCTTTTCAAACTCAGCTTTATTATTATTATTTTTCTGGAGGAGTTGTTCCAGGTGCACAGATTTCATGCCACAACACATATCTGTATTTTTTTAAAAGTGACTCAGCCACTGTTTTCATTCAAATGAAACTTTGCATGTAATAAAAATACAGTTGTTCTATCTAAACCACCTAAAGGTTAAACTGCTTGGCACAATTAAAAGGAAAACAACTAACGAATTCATAAATGCATCACTGCAAAATAATGTGTGTTAATCACCAACACTGTGAATGGTCCAGAGGGTGGAATACTGAGCTTGTAGGTTTGGGTTCTGAACCAAATTTGGGACTTGAATGCTTTCAGCGTAACCTGCAAGGACGACATGAAATGTGATAAATCTCCTAAATAGAAAGCATGCCAGTGCCACTAAGGTATGAATCCAGTACAGGTAACTGGCATCTTATGCTCATTTTACTTATTTGATCACAGGAGAGACAGACAGACAGAGAGAGAGAGCGCAGAGGAAACTCAATCTCCATTTATTTATTCACCACCATGCAAGCAAAGCTGCGATCATGGGCTTTGGGAAGGCAGCGTGAGGGCTCTGGCAGCATCTTGCCTTCCCAAAGCAAGACACCGGGCTTTGGGAAGGTGGCCAGAGCCCTTGTGCCTCCTTCCCAAAACTGGGCAAGCAGCACCCCCCAACCTCGTTTTGGGGGAGCAGCTCCAGGAGTTCTATGGCTTTATGCAATTTTACTTTTATGGATGGACCCCCGGCTGGAACCGAACCCTAGAAGAAGATGTGAGTTGCCTGTATTGCAAGAATAACATATACACATGCAAACAAATAATTCTGTGGCATGCTGAGGCTTATTGGAGTGGGGATGGTCAAGTTCTGTAATTTTGAGAAATGGGGGGGGGTGATCAGCTCCATAATAAAGAGCCTTGCGGCTGCTATGGCATGCACCCTTATGGAAGATGGGTGCTGGGTTTATGTGACTGATTCTGTAGGTGTGTTAGAAGATATAACTCTCCCTGTTATTTAGGTCTGGAATTAGCTATTTGAGGTAGTGTTTATGAATAAACAGCAGCCAGGTATTGCACCTCTGTGAAGGCTGCCACTCGCTTCCCAACCAGAGGTTCAAGGATGAGAAGGCACCTCTGGAACAAAACTAAATTGTTTATTTATTTACACTCAATGACAGCATGATGGTTATGCAAGTGAGACACAAAACTTAGTTTAAAACACACTTCAAACACTCTTTTCCAAACCAAATCTCAGGGTAGATTTTCCCCACCTAGAATGGCTAGTGGTGTTTCTAACCAGCAACACTCACTCAACCCTTTCTAGGATTTCACTTTTCCCTCAGGGAGCCAAACCGGGTTGCCCTGCCTAGCAATCTCCTGTTTCTAACAGGCCAGTTCCCACTCTCTCCAGGTCCCTGACTTACAGTCATTGCCTATCTTGGTTCTCTCAGACAATCCTTATCTAACTGTCAGATTTTTTGACTCACCAGTCCCTTCTGGTTGGACAATGGTCTAACCAGCTCTTACTGGTTGCTGGGTCACAAGGAGGCTGAACCAAGGCCTGTCTGTCACAGCACCTTAAAGACAAACAACTTTTATTATGGCGTAAGATTTCTTGGACCCCACAATAAGGTTGAGGAGCCATCTAATGAACAGAGCTACACAATTATATCCAAGGGTTTATAAGTTCTTAATTGCACAGGAATGTAGCATTATAAATCCAATTAAGAGAACTGGGAGAGAGAAATTAATATTGTTGCAATGGATCAGCAGTGAGATCTGTTTGTGATTAGTCTGTGGAAAGTGTGATTAAATTAAATTTAAGGAAGAATTTAAGATGGAATTATACTCCCGTTTAATTAGCAAAAACGTTTTCAACCTTTTCTGATCCTTGAGGGAGATGTCAGAAGACCAGAAGTGCTTCCGGGCAAATATGGTAGGATTGTCTTCTGGTCAGAGGTTTTGGGATGAAAATCCAACAAGCTATCAGAAAGGTCACAGTGGTAGTTTGCATTTACACCCGGTAACTGTGCTGCTAGGTCAGGCATTTGGGAGCATCAGGGCCCCAGGTTTGATTAGGCCCTAAGCTACTGAAGGCAATGAGGCCATTTATATGTCCAGCTGTCCCTTGTCAACAACAAATTGTCACTGTTTTTGGTGTTGAATATATGCTATATGGTGATTTATGGACCTAATAGGTATCCATTTGCACATGCAGAATGTAGGCACCCTATATATAGAAATGAGCAAACCAGTGATATTTTAGGGAGCAGGCTAGCAGGTGGGACCCATTACTTACATCATAGGAGCCTACACAACACAAAACACTGTTGCTGTATGTAGGTTTTATTTTATTTGTTTTTTATCTTATATTTTGGAAATGTACATCCAGGTTTTTTCCCCCTTTACATTTTTTTGGGGCCCCCAAGAGAGTGGGGCCCTAAGCTGTAGCTTGTTTAGCTTATATGTAAATCCGGCACTGGGGAGCATTACAGCCTCTGACCGGGGAGGTAACGCATAGCCATCATGGTCAGTAGGCACTGATAGCCTTATCCTACAGGAAGTTGTCTAATCCCCTTTTCAAACCATTCAAGCTGGTGGCCATCAGGAGCAAGCCATAGAGTAGCTGTGATAACGAGGAAGAGATTCACCCACTCAGGGACTGAATTTACTCCAAAGATCCCCCCAGAAAGCTGAGACACAAATGCTTCCAAACTATTGCACTCAAGTTCTGCTTGGGACCACTGTGAAAACAGGATGGGGGACGGGGTTTGTTTGTTTGTTTGTTTGTTTGTTTGTTTGTTTGTTTGTTTGTTTGTTTGTTTTCTTAGACACCTATAAAAAGGTAAAGGGGCCCCTGACCATTAGGTCCAGTCGTGTCCGACTCTGGGGTTGCGGCGCTCATCTCAAGCTACTGGCCGAGGGAGCCGGCGTACAGCTTCCGGGTCATGTGGCCAGCATGACAAAGCTGCTTCTGGCGAACCAGAGCAGTGCACGGAAACGCCGTTTACCTTCCCGCCGGAGCGGTACCTATTTATCTACTTGCACTTTGATGTGCTTTCGAACTGCTAGGTTGGCAGGAGCTGGGACCGAGCAACAGGAGCTCACCCCATCACAGGGATTCGAACCTCCGACCTTCTGATCAGCAAGCCCTGGGCTCTATGGTTTAACCCACAGCGCCACCTGGGTCCCTCTTAGACACCTATACCTACTACTAAAAATAGTATTGAGGTGATTTATAATATAAAAGTACATTGAAATATGTATTATTTATATGCTGTGCTTCCCAGTGGAATATACGTAAGACGGAATAATAATGATACTTAAGATAATAGATAAGGCTTGATAATGAAGATGAAACTGTCTAGTGAGAGTTGCATGGAAAACCAGGAGGATGAGGTCGGGGGAAGTCCCCCTAAAATATGAAATGGAAATGTGATGGAAAAAGAAAATATTTTTGTTTGTGTATGTTTTGTCTGTAGATGTTTGTGGGTGTTTGTTTGTTTATATTTAAAAATTTAATAAAATTTTTTTTTTTTTTTAAAAAGGAATATACGTGAGTTGAACGAGAATGAAATACTGTGCAGTTTTCTTTTGCATGTAGCTTGTACAACCAGAGAAGACAGAGGCTGGCTCTCTTGAGAAGCCTCTCCTTGCAAAGGGAGTAGAGACCTTTTTCATCATCTAGCCGAGGTAAATATATAAGCCAAATAATAATAATAATAATAATAATAATAATAATAATAATAATATACTCTTTCCCCCCTGGTGGGACTCAAGGCGGCTTACAGATAAAAACAGGAATTGCTAAAATCATAGAAAAAACAATAAGTAAAAAACAATTAAACATTAATAGAATTAAAACTATATACATGTATCAAGCCTGTTTAAAGCATACAAATAATCGCCACAAAAACAGCACAATGCCAGCCCTTTCATGAAAAGCAGTCAGTTCCCAAAAGCCTGTTGGAAGAAGGTCTTCACCTGCCAGTGGAAAGACAAAAAAGAGGGAGCCAATCTAGCTTCTCAAGGAAGTTGCAGAGTCTGGGAGCAGCCGCCAACAAGGCCCTCTGCCGCGTCCCCACCCAGTGCCTGCGCCAGGACTGAGAGAAGGGCCTTAGCATTTTTCCTTTATTAAGTATTGCAAAGAATACGACTATTCCGCAGAACTGTTTTCCCCTGTAAGAAAGAGTATGTTTCCATACAGAAATGAGTGCATGAAAACAATTCCACACAATTCTAGGTAGGACTGCTACAGAATTCAGAGACAAAAACATGAAGAGCTTTGAAGGCACAATCAGAGGAAAGCGAGTGTGCTACATCTGCCACACTTTTCAAGTGTTCTTACTCTAAAACCAAAGCCTTCTGATATTTGAAATTCCGATTGTCAAACTTTTGCTTTAGCTCTTTTTTCTTTCTTTTTTGGGATTAGTAAGGAGGCAAGCAGAAGTGACTGGAGCTAGATAGGCCTTTGGTCTGATCTAGGAGGGCTCTTCTTATGTTCTTAACTGCAATTAGTGCCTGGCAAAGCCTGCCCTCCTTTTTGTGTGTGTGGAAAGATTTCCTTCCCTGTGGGAAAAAGCTTCAATTTTCCTGCCTCATTCTAAATATACTTAAGAAGGATAGATAGATGATAGATGATAGATGATAGATATAGATAGATGATAGATAGATAGATAGATAGATAGATAGATAGATAGATAGATAGAGATGATAGATAGATAGAGATGATAGATGATAGATAGATAGATAGATAGATAGATAGATAGATAGATAGATAGATAGATAGATGATATAGATATAAACATATACAAAATACAGCAAAAGTAATAATCAGTGCAAATGCATGAAGAAATAGAAAAGATAAAATGAAGTTACAATGGGGAGGAGAATCTGAAAGCACTTGAGAATATAACTGGGGCATAGAAAGGGCTATGCAATTGGATAGTTAGGTAGGAAGGTGAGAAAGACCCATACAATGAGCCCCATACATGTAGGCACGCCATTCAAATGTGCTCCCCTGGCCTTCATATTTCTTAAAGTGTGTGTGTGTGTGGAATGGGCAGATTTTATGTAGCACATTGCAAGTGGTTAAGGAAGACTCACTTTCAGATTATAGAGACAGTAGGGGAAGAAATGGACGCAGTGAGAGATTTTACTTTCTTGGGCTCCATGATCATTGCAGATGGTGATGAGATAGTTGGACGCTGTTCCCGAAGCTACTAACTTGAGTTTGACCAAACTGCGGGAGGCAGTGGAAGACAGGAGTGCCTGATGTGCTCTGGTCCATGGGGTCATGAAGAGTCGGACATGACTAAACGACTAAACAACAACAACAAATGTGAGAAGCCCTGGGCAACATGGGAGAAGCAAATGATGTGACTCTTTCCTAAACAACAATAACTCACATATGAGTTCAGGACAAAAACAACATTAAGAGCACCTCCTTCCTAAAGGGTTTCAGGGACCTGGCAAAGAAGTTTGTAAGATGGACAGTATTAGAAGAACTCCGAAAAGCCCAAGGCAGTTATTACAGATGACAGCGGTCAATTTTTGCTCATACATTTGCCCAACTTATTTGATTATACAATGGCTGCCGAGCCAATGCCGAACAAGATTACAAAGTCTAAAAACCTATAAGTGATTGTTATGAAAAGAAAACTCTGCCGCATATTAGAGTGGCTTAGTTTTTCATTAGATCATGACAGAATATCTTTGGCCAAATATTCACTGTGGGACTGGTTTTAATGATTTATGGGTACATTTCCCCCCTTGCCTAGCAGCTGGGAAAGCAAGCATCTCTGCTTTGAAAGATAGTGATATGTGACGTTTGCCTAAAACCCATGGAATAAAGAACAAAACAGTACAGATTGAGCCTCCAAGGAACCCAACAAATTATGCACAGATTTTCTGTTTATTAACTCATTCCCACCACTAAAACAAACATAGATAAAGTTGACCCAACATGAAGATGTGTCAGAACTGATTTTGTAGCATGCCACATTCCATAAAACCTCTACAGAGGCTGAGAACTTACAGCCTGCCAGCTGGATTCAACCCAACGCTCGATTTCATCCAGTTTACCTGAAGGGAGTTTTGAAGATACAGAATAGGTGGCTGAAAACTGCCCAATCTGTGCCTTCAAAGCTTTCACTTTTTCATCAGGACATGGTCCAGCACTGGGAAGAGTCCCACCTGAGGAACCCATCTGAAAGTGTAGATTAGCTGTTTGGCAACCATACTAATGTATCTTCTGCTTCTTTGGCAATCGCTCGTAGCCGAGTAAGATTGTCTTCCATGAACACAGTCTTAACCATGAGTCCGTAAGTGACTGTGGAGGCCAATTCTGAATCCACATGTCCTCCCACAGTGGGGGCATAGGTTTCCAGGTGCGAGTTGATCATGGTGAGGGTTTGCCAAGCGTGCCTTCCTCTTAGCATGTTTCTGCCTTTCGCCCTGAGTTTTAGGGTCTTCAAAGTCCATGACACCTTTGGTAAAGGCTGTTCTCCAACTGGAGAGCTCTTAGGCCAGTGTTTCCCAATATACTAATCTACACCTTGTAGATGAGAACATGGATTGGTACAGCTGTCTGTCATCTTGTTCTGTGCCCTCAAAATTGTCCTTGAAGGAGAGAGGTTCTCTCATATACATATCATGAAAGATAATCAAAATAATTACAGAAGACAGGTTCAAAATATCAAGGCAGAGACAAAAAAAAAAGCAGGGCAGAGACCTCAGTAATACATTCCAGAACTCATAATATGTCTATAACAGTAAATACACCGTTAGCATGGAGATCCCTTTCCCAGGGAGGTGTGAGCTGCCTTGGTTTGTGAAGCTCTATGTGCATACAGGTGGCGCTGTGGGTTAAACCACAGAGCCTAGGGCTTGCTGATCAGAAGGTCGGAGGTTCGAATCCCTGCGACGGAGTGAGCTCCCATTGCTCGGTCCCAGCTCCTGCCCACCTAGCAGTTCAAAAGCACGTCGAAGTGCAAGTAGATAAATAGGTACCGCTCTGGCGGGAAGGTAAACAGCGTTTCCGTGCGCTGCTCTGGTTCACCAGAAGTGGCTTTGTCATGCTGGCCACATGACCCGGAAGCTGTACGCCAGCTCACTTGGCCAGTAATGCGAGATGAGCGCCGCAACCCCAGAGTCGGACATGATTGGACCTAATGGTCAGGGGTCCCTTTACATTTACCTTTATGTGCATTTTATTGTATTATCCACATCCATTTATAAGCCAAGTGGGAAGTTGGTGATGTCTCTCCAGGCATGAAGACTCGCAGTGACTTCTGGCCTGTGCAACTTATCATCCATCAAGCTGAATACAAATCACCAGCAGCATATTGTGCCCTACCAAGTTGTTGGCAACCCCATCTAGGCAGAAAAGCAAGAGATTGAAAAAGTCACTGGTGGGATATGCTGCCAGGCTGGGAAGCTCTAATTTGGCTTCTTGGGTTGCAGCTTATGGAGGCCTGTTATGGGTGTCATTGTGGAGCAAAGGAAGGTTTTTCTGGGTGAGATTCTGATGTCAAATGCAGTTCCAGTATGTTCACTGACTTCAAGACATGTGAACTTGGAGACAGGTCTCAATGAATTGAGTGGGGATCCCTTCCAAGGAAATGTGTATGAGGATTGCACTGTCAAAAGTAAAATAAATATGCATAATATTGTCCACAGCCCTTTTTCAGAGCACTGGAAGTGGTATGATGACTGAGGTCTCTTTGCTCATCCCACCATGTTCAGTATACAGTTTCCTGCACGCTTCAAAAACCTGCAGAACCTCAGAGACAATTGTGAGATGTGTGTATACCAAGGACAATGTGGTTTTCACCACAGCATTTCCATATATCTTAAAAGCCATTGCCCATCTCCAGTTTTAGCATAAGCAGGCTCCAGCGCTGCTTTCAAAAAGAGCAGAAATGGTTTGTCTGAATAGCAGACTCGAGGTTGACTTCTAGAGATGCAACTCTGCCCTCACTAGTTTTAACCATGTTGCGCTCAGGAAAGTTAATTGCTTACAATTTAATTAAGATCTCTCACTCATTAATGCTCTAGTCACTTAGCAAGTTTGGGTTAAGCGCAGCATGCCGCAAAGATTTCATTCTATCCGTTATCTTTCCATTAAGTCACCCTGCATCGGTAACCCTGCTTGCTTACCCTTCCCTGCCCCAGGTTGCTAAACCATTTGAGATTTCATTAACTAGGAGGTTCCAAAGATTTGGATTTCTGGATTTGCCCTGCTCAGCGTTAGGTTACCGTATTTGTGCACTTTGACGTGACTTACTCCTATGTGTTAGAAGTCATGAGTGATACATGACACTTCTGGTCTTTAAATGGACATTGCTTAACATTAGGCAAGCAAGTCATACATGCAAACTTGTGTGAGAGACTATCAAGCCAAATTTATTCAATTTTCAACCCATGGATTTCAACGACTGCATAGGTGATGCAGGGTACTTAAATTTTTCAGCTCTTAGGACCATAGACACAAATCACAATAAATTTGATTGGTTAATTTGTACATAAGCAAATTTAGAATTTAAATATCCAAATCATTGCAGTTGTTTTTTTTTTTAGTGTACTCTATTCCAGATCACCCCAAATCAATTTCTTTTCCATTCATTTACCCCTAATCAATTCTGACTCCAAGTAGATTAAATTACTCTTTGGTTACCCCAATTTATTATCCCCAAATAATTTCTGTATAAGGCACTTGAATGTTACGTATTTTTGTAACTGCCCCGTGATCCTCGGATGAAAGGCAATATAGAAATTTAATTATAATAACAATATAATAAAATGTAATAAACAACCCCATAAACAAGATCTCCCAACCCAAAAAAGCAACTCCCCACCCCAAATTCTTATTGATATAAAAACACTTTGGATGCATAGCAAATGATTTGGAAAATGTGGAAAACTGGACTTCAGATTGGAAAAATGAGAAACTAAGAGAAACAAAACTGATAAATTTGTCCATCCTATCAGGGTGTATGTGTGTGGGAATCTGTGAGGGCTCCTTTTTGGGGGGATAGTTTGTATGTAGAGATGGCAGAGCAAATATCTGAGTACTGGCCTAACTGCTGGCAGGACCGGTGCTGGCAATTTTGGCGCCCTAGGCGAGGGGGTGGGCCACATGATGTCATTGTGTATGATGCACGTTGCGGAGCGGTGCCCCGCCCCCTGCCCAGCCGAGCGCTCCCCGCCGCCGCGGTTTGCTTGCTCCGCCGCTGGTTGGGGCGGCGGGGGGGGCAGGCTGGCCAGCGCCTCCTCCATTTTGGCGCCCTCGCCGCCGCGTTTTTTGCCCCAACCTGCTTGCTCCGCCGCTGGTTGGGGCGGCACTGGGCGGCGGCGGGTGGGGGGCTGGGGGCGGGGGGCAGGCTGGCCAGCGCCCCCTCCATTTTGGCACCCTAGGCAATTGCCTAGTTCGCCTAAATGGACGCGCCGGCCCTGACTGCTGGATAATCACCACCTGCCATTTTATCATATCAGTTGCACATCACAAATATGTTTTCATGGTGTTTCCCTAGCAAGGTAAACACTACCTTTCGCAACAAGTGTAAGTCTGATGTATTCACCGTGCGAAATGGATGGCAGTGAAGTCAGCTTGTGGCGACTGCTCCTTACCAAAAACTGGTGTGAAAGGACAGCCCTGACTTTAAAATTCTGAAGTGTTTTCTTTGCAATCTCAGACTCCGTCTCTTGTTTGCTATATCAGGAACCACAGAGGCTAAAACGAGGGTGGCAGAAGATAAAAGCGTTAGCAAATGCAAAGCTCAGAGTCTTATGCTATTGGCTCTCAGAGACACTCTAAAATTATGCTGAGTGAGGGGAAAATGACACAAAGACAAGATGATGTTTCTGCTATTGTTGTAAGAGCTAATAATAGCTGTGGCATTTGCTTATGCAGAATATCATAATGAAAAACGTTTTCCTCTAAGGCATGGGCGTCAATGGATTTAAAATAGCTCTCGCAGGAGTCTGTTAGAGGAGCAAAGTTGAAAATGCGGGGGGAATGACATCTTTGATTGAGAGGAAAGGGAATGGAGCTGAGGTGAATTTTGGAAGATTCACAACAGGTGAAAGAACAGGCTTCATGCAACACATGAGGCGCGCTAACTCTTAGGGGCAGGGGCAGTTTTGCCCCCACCCCAGGTACTTTTTGAGGGAGTCAATATTCAGGGGGTGTCACATGCCTAACGTCATGATGTCACGCATCATCATGCAGCAGGGTCCTCCTCAATTCCCCTAAGAAGATGGCGCTTCTACAACACATAGTGATATTATGGAACTCCCTCCCTCAGGAAGCAATGATGGCCACCAGTTTACATGGACAAATTCATGGAGGAGAAGGCTATCCATGGCTACTAACCATGAGGGCTGTGATCTGCCTGCACAGTTGGAATACTAGTTGCTGGAAACCAGAAGGGAGGAGAGTGCTTTTGTGCCACGGTCCTTCCTGAGGGTTTCCCACAGGCGTCTGTTTGGCCACAGTGAAAACAGGACACTGGCGTAGATGGGCCATTGGCCTGTTCCAGCAGGCTTTATTACATTGTCACGAGGGAAAGGAGACACAGTCTGGTTCTGAGAATGAATGCAAAGCTGGGGTTCAGACACGCAAGACGATTCCCAGCTTCCTGGCCTTCAGGTGTTCTGGACTACAACTCCCATCCGCCTCAGTCAGCAAGGGCTGATGGGAGTTGATGTCCAGAACATCTGAAGGACATCAGATTGGTGAAGGCTTCTGTAGAACACCAAAGATATCTAGTTATGGGTGACTAAACGCAAAATCCTGTGCATGTCTACTCAGAAGTAAATCCCACTTAGGTGCATGAGATTCAGTCCCAGATAAATGTGTGCAGGACTGAAGCCTAACTGGTCATATTAATCTGACACAGAATAGACATACTAAAATACAGAAAGAGCTTTTCTCAGCCCAGCCCATCTATTCCAGCACAGTGTTTGGAGCAGTGTGCTGCTGAGTAATAAGAAACAGGCATCCCAATCCTCTCAGAATTCGCAGCTGAGAGATTGGAAGGTATGCTGCCTCTGACTATGGAGGTTCTATCTGGTTGTCCTGGATAATAGACCTGTCCACCATTAATGTTGTCTCCCCCCCCCCTTCCCTCTCTCTTGAAAGCAAACCTTGAAAGCAAATCTAGGATGGTGGCCATCTTGTGGCAAGGGGTTTTATAAGCAAAGCTTTGCTTTGCCTAAAGAAGCATTTTTTTTTTTTTTTTGCCTGCCCTAAACCTACAGTCAGTCAGATGCACTGGGTGATTCCCCTGAGTTCTTCTGTTACTGTATATGACAGAGGGAGAGAAACGTATCTCGCTCCACACCATTCAAGCATTCCCGAGGCATACTCTCCAGCTTTGCTGAACCCTTCTTGGAGGTGAGATGAATAGGCCTCTGCACAACATTCCAAACGTGAACAACCAATCCATTTATCTAATTTTATTTCAATTTTTTAATTGCACTTATGCACTGTTTTCCCTTTGAGAGCAGCTTGCATATGGTACCCAGGTGGTCCAAACATTTTACAGTGCTAGCCCTGCCTAGCATCAGCAATAGAAATGCATGATCAGACCTTTCTCTGGACCATATAATGGCAACAGAATGCTTGCTACTTTATTACCCATTTCTTCCTTGCCTAATTATCCCTACATTGGGTTTGCCTTTGCAGAAACACACTGAATTGGGTTAACCTTTTAAATGCTCCCTTTCCGAGGCCTAAAGGCTCTTTCCTGTGCTTTATTTACATGTCCTAGACGTTAGCCAGGTTCCCCCAAAACACACATGCTGGATAATCCTAAAACAAATGCTAGGCCAGATATGAGCAGATGGTTAGTTGTGCTTTACGTAGACCTTTTTTTACATGCAGTTTCCAGGCTTAAGTTTTATTTAAATTTTGCACTAATCTGTCCCATCAGAAGTCTGTAGGGAATGTGTTGGTTAAAAATAAAAGGAACTATTCTCTACATTACACATTATTTATAGACATTCATGTACATAGCACTTTACGGGGCTGCGTATACATGCATGCATGGATATAGGAGAGCTGCCAAATCTAAATTTCAACAGAGGGATGGGAAAGGGGATAAATATGGAACATGCAAATGCATTCTTAGGGTTGATTTCAAATAGATACTGGCAAATCTGCTGATGTAGTCTTCTCAGTTATTCATCTTTCTTAAGTTCTTCAGTTCTGCACATTTCCAAATAATAATAATAATAATAATAATAATAATAATAATAATAATTTCTATACTACCCTTCATCCAAGGATCACAGGGTGGTTTACAATACAAAACATCAGTTTATGATCTGGTTTTTAAAGTGCTCAGCAAGTTTCACCCGCATTTTAGTGTGACTGCCTCCTAGTACCCACATTTTGTTTGCGATTTTGTCCAATATATCCATTTTTGCAAAGCAGCTTTCCTGAAAATAGTGCTTCCTTTGACATGTTGTTTTTGATGAATATGTGCATTTTTACGTGGGTGGCACTGTGGGTTAAACTACAGAGCCTAGGGCTTGCTGATCAGAAGGTCAGCGGTTCGAATCCCCACGACAGGGTGAGCTCCCATTGCTCGGTCCCTGCTCCTGCCAACCTAGCAGTTCGAAAGCACGTCAAAGTGCAAGTAGATAAATAGGTACCGCTCCGGCGGGAAGGTAAACGGTGTTTCCGTGCGCTGCTCTGGTTCGCCAGAAGCGGCTTAGTCATGCTGGCCACATGACCCGGAAGCTGTACGCCAGCTCCCTCAGCCAGTAAAGCGAGATGAGCGGCGCAACCCCAGAGTCATCCACGACTGGACCTAACGGTCAGGGGTCCCTTTACCTTTACCTTATGCACACTTTACCCTAGTATATTATTTATTTATCTTTTGTACTTGGCTGGAGAACTGCATTGCAAATTTGATGAAGTGCAAATTTCAATGGTTGGCTGTGTTTGGTTCTTGTATTTATACAGAATAAACCTCCATTTGCCCTGCTGTTTCCCCCAGGAATCTCAGTCTTTAGCACTGACTCAGAACAAACAGCCGTCGGGTTTTCTGCAGATTGCTATTTGTTCTGGTTTAGCACTAAAGAGTGAGTTTTCCGGCATTCCAGCTGAGGGAAGATGGCCGCCTGACATCAACAGAGGCCACAGAAGAATACAGCTGAGGCCGAGAGCGCCACAGACACCCACAGACACCTCACCCCTCGGTGCGGAGTGTCCAGATCCCACCAGCATCGCCTTGAGAGCCACCACCCGCGGTCAGAAATACAATTTGTTGAGTCCTCTTGTCTCTAGTTAAGAAGATCATATAACAGGTGCCAGGAGGAGACAAGGCCTTGATTGAGGAGCTAGGCCTAAGCAAGCTGAACAAAGGTAGGCCGAGAAGCCCGAGGCCTTGCGACAAGCAGCAGGCCTGTCAGAAACGGTGGCAGCGTTGCTGCAGCCACCCCGGGGAGAAAAAAAATAAGAAGAAGGGGGAGGGAGCCCCTCTCCACCCCCCAGCAGCCTGAAACGACCCACCTCGCGGAGCGCCGGTGCTCTGGAGGCCGAAGAGGGTCGCCTCACACCCACCGCCATCACCGCCGCCGCTGCAGCCGCCCCCGGGGAGAAAGGAGAGGAGGGGGAAGCCCCTTCCCGTCCCCAGCGCCCCCAACCTTCTGCCGCCGCCGTGCCATCACAGACCCAGGGAGGGAGAAGTCCCGACCCGGCAACAATAAAGGGATAAGGAGAGGTAGGCAGAAGGACTCAAAGAAACACAGGCCCTGTCTGAGCCTACCTCCCAAACGACCAGCACACTAAAAAAGAAAAAGGAAAGGAAAAAGAAGCCCAAATCCAAAGAGAGGCCCTCCGGTTTTTCCTTTCTCCATATATATATATTTCTTTATTTCTTTATTTTTCCTTTTAACCCCCCTTTTCCCCCTCCCCCCCCTTAAATTTTTGTTTGTCTATTTGCTGGTTTAATTCCCCGCCCCCTTCTTCTTTATTTCCTATATATTTCCTATATTCCCCTTCTATTTTAAATACAAAAAGGAAGCTTTTTTTAAAAAAAAAACAACAAACTTTTTTCTCCTTCTAAATTAAAATCAATTGTTGCTATTTTTATTATTATTATTATTGTTACTCCTTATTTTTTATTATATATATATATATATATATATATATATATATATATATATATAAATGACTATCTCTTTTCTCCCTCCCTTCCACCCCCTTAAGTAAAGGAAAAGAGATAAGTAAAGCAAAACAACTCCCCCCTCCTCTCCCCCCCAATTTCACCTTTGCTCTTATTGCTTGTTTGTCTATTTGCCCGCTTGGCCCCTGCCTTCTCTCTTCTCTGCCCCCTCTCTCCCCTTTCCCTTCAACTAAAGGACCATTTCATTTCTTCCATCCTCTCCTCTCTCTTTCCCCTCCCCCTCCCCCTCTCCTCTTCCTCCTAGTTCTTTCTCCCAACCCCATATCTGTTTTCTAGCCCCATCTCTACCCCCATCTCCTCTCCTCCCCTCCTCTCCTTTCCCCCCCAAATCAACCCCCCCTTCAGCCTCACTGCCAACCTGTCACAGAAGGGGGAGCCCCCCCACCTTAAAATAAAACCGCCCCCCAATAATAACTATAGCTCCCCTACATCCCTGCCTATCGAAACCCCAACCCCACCCCTCTGTAAACTGTCTGTCTGTTGGTCTACCCATCTACCCATTTTCCTTCTTCCTAAACTGACGTCACTGCCGAGGCGAAAACGAAAACCCGCTGAGGTGTATTCATAAAACAACCAAGAAACGACACAAATGGCCGCCTAAACCACTCGCTCTGTTAAAGCCACCAATTAACAACGCCTGATCAACTCAACACCCAAGAACCACCAATGCCACAATCCCAAATACCAACCAAGGAAATGGCAGAACAAACCGAAACCATCACACACCCCCAAGATATTGACCGCCCACTAACAGTACGAGATATGATGGAAATAGAAGCGAGACTAAAAGCAACACTAGAGGCAACAGTGGAGTCTGCAGTGGAGTCCGTAGTGGCTCCCCTAAAGGTACTACTCAATGATCTAACCACCAAAGTAGTAGCTCTAGAACAAAAGAACCAAACGCAACAAAGAATCATAGAACAATATCAAGAGGAAAACACACGTATAAACAAGGAAATGGAGAAACTAACAAACTATCTGGAATCTGAAATAACAGAAATGAAAATCAAACAAGCAGACCTCGAAGATCGAAGCAGACGCTGCAACATCCGCTTCCGCAATTTCCCTGAAAACGCAGAGGAGAAAAGTCCAGCAGATCTAATTGTAAACTGGCTGAAAAATACAATCCCAAACCTGACACTCGAGACAGACGACCTGGAGAGGGCTCACAGAGCCCTGAGAGCTAAGCCGAAACCCGACGCCCCCCCCAGGGACATCATTGTGTGCTTCGCACGCTACAAAAAGAAGGAAGAGATATGGAACATCCTCAGAAACTCAACCAACCTTCGGTACAAAAGCAATCAAGTCTTGGCCTTACAGGATTTATCCCAAGACACCCTAAATCGAAGGAAAAGCCTACGCCCATGCACCCAGCGTCTCCAACAAGCACAGATCAATTACCGATGGGGCTTCCCCTTCCGCCTCATCGTGACAACCAAAACAACACAACACATGGCTACCAACATACTTGAAGCCCAACAACTACTGGAAGACCTCGGACTCGACTCTCCACTGGAATGGCAACAGAAAGATACACCAAGCGACAGCCAAGGCCACGACAGTGAAACAACAACTGACGGCTGGACAACAGTGCAAAGGAAAGAGAGAAAACAGAAGCGGCACACCAACGACTACCGATACAACCAACTACCGGCACGCACAGAATCATCCTACCGAAGAACCAGCACGAGAATCCAGTCCAAGAGCAACCGAGTCAACACTTCACAGAAGAACGACTCTACAACAACAACCACGACTGAATGAAGCAGCCGGAAAACATCCTAAACTGCAGGACTGGTAACCCTCCCCCCCATCCCTCCTCCCCCTAAGCCATAAGAGTAATTAACATCAACAACAAACCCCCCAACACAACACCCCCACAAAATCCCCCAACCCAACACCAGTCTAGACAACATCAACCTCGTTTCCCAAAACCCAACAACCTGCATCTTCAACACCCCCTTTCACTTCACACTAAAAGAAAACAATCCCCTCAACCTTCATAACACTACCCACAATCAGGCTAAAATATGATAGCTAACCAACACAATGGTGGCACCAGAGCGTACCAAATACACACACACTCACTCAAGCACACCAACGATGTTGCTACTTACATTAGCAACATTGCTTCTAAACGTCATAAACGACATTAGCGTCACAAAGACGCATCATACCGTCTCACTGGACACCCCCTATCGCAAACGACTAGGGGAACGGCCTGCCCCTGAGCATGGCCCTCCACACCAGCTGAGACCCTGGACCAAACGGCTAACTGCCAAGGGGTCCAAAATAACCCAAACTAACACCCATATAACTATATATGGGAAATCTTTCAAAACCTACCCCCCAATTTTTAACCCAAATCTAACTCCAACCTCACCACTAGCCCCCTACCCACCACACCCTAGGTCAGCGCAACTCCACTGGTTCACTAAACAACACAAAGTGAGAGATACAGGACAGCCCGGACGGGTTGGAAAGGAAGCGCCCTATACAACAAGGAAGCATGATGGCTGACTTAAAAGCAATTACACTAAATGTGAGAGGATTGGGAAACCCCATCAAAAGAAAACGCATCACCTCTTACATACATAAAATGAAACCACACATCACCTTCCTACAAGAAATACACAATCCACCCAAAGAGAGAAAACTCTTAAACCACCCCCACTTCAGTCAACAATGGGTGGCAAACGGCTCAGGAAAAGCCCGAGGGGTAGCCGTGATACTTAGTAGAGACTTGAACTTCGAAGCCACAACAGTCCTAAAAGATAAAAAAGGCAGATTCATCTTCGTTAAAGGGACACTAGATGGCAGAACCAAACTGACAATCGGCTCTATATATGCCCCAAACTCAAAACAACTAGAATTCTTTCAGAAGACACTAAACAAGTTCCTCTCCTTCTCTGAAGGGGAAGTAATCCTAGGAGGCGATCTCAACCTAAATATGAAAGGCATATCCTTGAAAAACATCCACCCTACAACCTCAGGGGTAACCTTCCTCAAAAAGAAACCCCCAACAACTAGGGATTCTTACAAGCTACTAAAGATGCTGAAAAACAGGGGTCTCTATGATATTTGGGGTGAGCAGAATCCAAGAGATACCAGCCATACATTTCAATCTGCACGTCACGGCACGGTATCCAGACTGGACAGCATTTTACTTACACAGGGTCTGATCCCTTTAGTAAAATCGTCAAACATAGGCAACATCCGAATCACAGACCATGCCCCAGTAGAAGTCACAATTAAAATTGGAGTAGGAACACAAACCACCCCATCATGGTCCTTCAGTCCCATCTTAACTACTAATAAACAAATTCGAGAAAGTCTCACCAAAACTCTCCAAAACTACTTCAAAGAAAACGACGTAGACAATATAATAACCCCCCTCTTATGGGACGCAATGAAAGCGGTTACCAGAGGAGCATGCATAAAAGAGAAAACACTCCTTAAAAAACAAACCTCCTCTAAAATTAACGAGTTAGAACAAGACATCACCGCCCTCTCGTCACGGTACAAACAAACAGGATCTAAAAAACTCCTTCAACTCATGGAACAAAAAAGAAGAGAAATAGACTCCCTAGAAATCAACAAAACAATGATCAACATTTTATACTCTAAACAGCGTTTCTATGAATACGGAGGGAAAAACTCCAGACTACTGGCAAATAGATGTAGGAAGAAGGCACTCAAAGCAAGAGTGCACTGCATCACCAAAAAAGATGGCAGCACAACATTCTCCCCCGAGGAAATTTCTTCAGAATTTGCAGATTTCTATTCCAACCTATACACCTCCCGCAATCCACCTGAAAAGGAAATCAGAGAATTCCTAACAGGACTGACCATGCCTACACTGACTGATGAGGAACGGGAATTTATGGACAGTCCTATCACCCCAGAAGAAATAGACACGGTCCTCAAAAACTTGAAACCACACAAAGCCCCAGGCCCAGACGGCTTTACAGCGGAATTCTACAAGAAGTTCAAAGAACCCCTGATACCCTACATGACACGTCTATTCAATGACATCATGAAAGGAGGGCCCATTCCCGGAACCTGGACCCTCTCCAAAATAGTCTGCATCCCGAAACCACTGAAAGACGGTCTCAAAGTAGAATCATACCGTCCGATCTCATTAATAAACCAGGACTATAAGATATTCACATCAATCTTGGCCAACCGCCTGAAAATATTCTTGTCCAAATTAATTGCCCCAGATCAGACTGGCTTCGTCCCTGGCCGTAATATAACAGACCCCATCAGGAAACTACTGAACTTAATTGAACACAGTAAGACAACTAAGCTCCCATTGACAATTATGTCCCTAGACATCCTCAAAGCTTTTGATTGCTTAGAGTGGAAATATCTATTAGCAGTACTAACCAGCATGAAATTTGGCCCCAACTTCCTACAAATCCTCAAACAAATATACTCCCAATCCTCAGCAAAATGCAGAATCAATAACCTGGACTCAAATACTATAGCAATCCAAAGAGGCACGAAACAAGGATGCCCACTGTCTCCTTTCTTATTTATCCTGGCTCTGGAACCCCTAGCAATCCGAATCCGAGCAACCACAAGCATCAAAGGAGTGGAAATAAAAGGTAAAACCTATAAATTAGGGCTTTTTGCAGATGATCTAATGATCACGACACCTGATCCCTTAAACACAGCACCCTTTCTAATTAGAGAACTCAACACACTTGCAACGGTGTCGGGCCTACAAGTAAATTTTGCAAAATCAGAAGCCATGTGCTTCCACACCCCTCCTCATATTCAAAGAGAACTCACTAACATCACCAAGATAAAACTCTGTCATACTAAATTCAGATATCTAGGGGTACAAATAACCAAAAACCTCAATAAATTATACCTCCACAACTACAAGCCCCTGTGGCAACAAATAAACAAAGACTTAAAAAGATGGAACAACATGAATTTCACTCTCTCGGACAAAATAGCCATGATCAAAATGATCACCCTTCCTAAACTAACCTATCTCTTCCAAACCCTCCCAATCTGGATTCCTCCAACACAACTCCGCAAGTGGCAGAGAAGGCTACACTCTTTTATCTTTTCACACAAAAAACCAAGAATAAGCATCAAATACCTACACCTCCCCACCTCAGAAGGAGGATGGGGAATCCCCAACATAGAAACGTACTACAATGCCAACCAAATACGCCATATAATACCATACATACTAGAAGATGAGACAAAACAGTGGATACACTTGGAGAGGGACACAATTGATAATATCTGTACTACAGCATACCCACTCCTCCCAAACAAACTAAGAAAAATCCCCACAACACTTAGTAGGTACACACAAACCATGTTCAAAACGTGGAAAACAGAAACAAGCAAACTACCCTCAACCCCATCCCCACTAATTCCCCTAGTCTATCACCCATTATTCTACCATGCAGCACAGAACCTCCAAATAAAAACCTGGCAAACAAAAGGCCTATATCACTTAACAGACTTCTACAAAAATAACAAACCCTTGTCAATACGGGAAATACAGGACAAATTAGAAGACACCCAAATGCCCTGGTTAGCACAACACCAAATACACGCCTTCTTAAACAATCCAGCAGTGAAATCAGCAGCAACTAGACCTCTGATGGCCCTCGAAAATCTCATCCTAACGACAAAGGGACAAGGCAAAGGAATGGTATCCGCAATATATAAAATACTGCGCAAAGATCCTACAAACTCCCTAGAAGCAATCAAAAAACAATGGGAGGCCGACATAGGCTATGAAATCAACCCCACCCAATGGACCAGAATGTGGTTTAAACCACCCTTTAAATCCATATCAACAAAAAGAAAAGAACTCGCCCTAAAACTAACCTACAGATGGTACCTGACACCAAGAAAATTAGCGTTGATATGCCCAGGAACCTCACCAAAATGTTGGAGAGGATGCATCTCCACAGGTACATACCTCCATATGTGGTGGGAATGCCCCGAAATTCAACGATTCTGGACAACAATCATGCAAGAAATAGCTAAAATAACCAAACAAGTTCTAGAAATCACCCCCGAATTGGTCTTGCTAAACATCTTCCAAGACAACAACGCCCACTCACAACACAAAGAACTCATCACCCATCTACTCTCAGCAGCCAGAAACATCATTACCAGGCACTGGAAAGACCTGTCAGGAGCAAACATGGACCAATGGTACCAAGTAGTATGGGAAACAGCCCTTCTAGAAAAACTAACCAATAAGCTGAAACTGACACGGGGACAAACAGAAGAAGACACCTTCATCCCGGTATGGCTCCCCTTCATCACATACACAGCCCAAATAGACAATGACAGAAATCTACCGGCAGCATACAAATCAATTTGGCTAACCTAACCAAAAACACTCACCCACCCCTCTCACACAGGAAACCAAAGATCACCACAGCCTACCACAAATGAACAATCACACCCTACACCAACCCTGACCTCTCTCACCACTAAAAGAGCACAAGCAAACAACAGAGAACCTACACAAAAGACGCTGACACTCAACTCTGCATATATTAAGTAAAATAGAAATACCGCCACCCCATCCTACCCATCTCCCCATCCTACCCACACCTCTCCCCCTTCTCTCCCTAATGTCTCAACAAATGAAACTGCTGTATAAAAATGTTACATGGAAAGAACAAGAATGAAACAATGCATATACCTTTACAAATCAAGAATATCCTTAATTTAAAAAATAAATAAATGAATGAATGAATATATGGAAGATAACTATAAAGCTGAAAACACTGGCAGCACCATGATAATTTCAACAGAGTAAATAATTTTTGATGGCTGTAAAAGTGGAAAACTGATTTGCATGGAAAATATGCGGGAATGATATGTAACATGAGGGAGAAGAAGGGCAGTCATTGGTTATTTTAAAGTTTGTAAAATGTTTATTTTGAAATGTAAAATTGAAAAATTTAATAAAAATTATTATTAAAAAAAAAAAAAAAAAAGAGTGAGTTTTCCAAAGGAAAGCAGTGGGGCAAAGGCAAAACCACTCAGACCATTGCCTAGAAAGCATGGGTCAAGAAGAAAACCAATGTGCTTTCTAGGCAAGCAACAAGCAGAAGTTTGGGTGAGCCCTAGGTCAGATCGCCTTTATACATGCATTGCAGGGGGTTGGACTAGATGGCCCAACAACTGTGGTCTACCTTCACTGTCACAGGCAGAATGCTACCCTTGTGAGATTCCCCATGGCATTTGGTCGGCCACTGTGATAGCAGGATGCTCAGCTAGGTGGGACTTTGGTCTGATCCAGCAGGGCTCTTCATCGTTAAGTATAATAGTTTAATTGACGCTGAAATGGAGAATAGCTAAATATGTATTGCTAACATTGGGGGTTTTCCATAGCAGCATACTATTGGACTCTGAGCTTTAACCATTTGATCATGAACTGAGAATGTTCTCTGCTCTTAAACTGAGTGTGTGCCTTTGATCATGTGAAAAAGGTATTTGGTTGCAAATCTCCATCTTGAAAGGGAGTTGCCATCAGTCTTTTGTTCCCAGCCAGAGTGGAAGTAAGATGTGATAATGAAGCTCACTCCAGGAGTTGCAACGCCTCAGGCTGCAATGGAGGCTGGAATGGGGAAGGCACAGAATTTTGATCTCAGCCCTGTTTAAAGTTATTTCTAAGATGCTGAGCCTGTGCTAGACATGGAACTGTTAGGATGTATCATTTACTGTTTTTTTGTTCTGTTTTGAGGAAACTTCTGCAAGTAAAGCTTTCAATCAGACTTATGGGTCTGGACAATGTTTTATTCCAAAAGGAGTTCGTTTTTATGCATCCAGTCACTTCAAGCTGCGCAATATTAATATATGCAACATTATTATGTCCTGCTTTACGGATGTGAATGTAGATTCATGTAGGTAGCCGTATTGGTCTGACGCAGTCAAAATATATATAAAAATTAAAAAATTGTCCAGTAGCACCTTAGAGACCAACTAAGTTTGTTCTTGGTATAAGCTTTCGTGTGCATGCACTCTTCTTCAGATAGGTGAATGTAGCAACACCTATGTGCAAGAGTGCTGCAGGCACCTTGAAACCCATGGGCCATTATCGGATTGTGTATGTGATTGTGATCCAGGAAACTACATGCATGCATACATAGTTAGTGTAGAAGTTCCATGTGCTTGCAGTAATTTTGGACGGCAGCTGATGTTTTTATTGTTTCGCAATACCCGTGAGTGATTTAAGACCAGCATTTGGAAGCACATTCTTCCCACCATGACCCCAAAGAGCAATGAAGGGATTTGAAAAACCAACAATCTCTTTTAAAAATAGGAATTATTATTACTGCAGTTAGAACAACAATAACCAGATCCTCCTTGTTTCCTTACAAAGGCAACTCAGCAATGCACTCTAGTCTAGCCAAATGCTAGTCACAGTCTTAGTATGATCCTGCATGCATCATGGAAAACTTTATTGAATTTTGCAGGGCAGACATGAATATTATTTTTGTAATACCTTCTCTTCCTCTCAAATCCTCCTATTAATCTTTTTTTTCTCCTTCCCAAAATGCCTTTTGAATTAGTTTCTTGGGTCAAGGCTAATGAAGGCAATTACTGAGGGATTCTGACTTCTGAGGCAAAAGGAAATGAGCCAGAAAGCAATGTTGTTGATCTAGTTTCCATCTCTTTTCCGCAGATCCTATTTATTAAATGGGGGGGGGGGAATCTTGGTTATCAGAAGTAGAGTACACAGGATCCAAGTACAGTTAGAGTGAACGGGCCAGGAATCTGGAAGCTCATTCATCTTAATCCAACCAAAGGGTGATAATCCAATTTATTGGAATTGAATACTTAGAATGTTGTCAGCTAAATTAGCATTATTAGGTGCTTAGGAACAGAGCCGGCCAGCTAAAGGACAATGAGTTAAAAGTACCAGTCAAAAATTACCAAATGGATAATCCTTAGCAGTGCTTTTATTCGGCTTTCCTTTGAATACTTTTGATATTGGCCCAGTGTGCACATCATACTAGGCCTGGGGGCCAGAGGCGCCCTCCTCTCCTCTCTGTTTGGATTTCAGGACTCTCCTCGGGCCACACCCCCTCCCAGAGGCCACACCCTCCTTGAGTGCTTTTGCCTGCCTGGAATGTGCCCTTGAACTTTGCTAATTCCTTTTGCTGGTCTGGAAGGAGGATGGAGAAATGTGTGTTGGGTGTGGATATGCGCTGCAGAAATCTCTGCCATTTGCATGCCTGAAATGTAACCTACTGTACAGAGGCAACATGCAGAGGTATGTGGCCCTCAAAAGGTTTCCCATGAGGGAATGTGGCCCTTGGGCTGAAAGCAGTTCCCCACCCCCACAATACACCATAATTTAAAGCTCTGGTTTGATGAGGATGAACAGCATGATAGTACATGGTATGCAAGAGATTCCCATGGCACTACTACTACTACTACTACTGTTGCCGTGCCACGAACAAAACCAGTCTCGTACAAGCCTTGTGTACAAGCCTTCGGGGCTTGTGGTTCGCCCCGAACAAACCATGAGTGCTAGCCAATATGCATTCTTGGCTTACTGTCTGTGATCTCTACCTGATTACTAGAGTCTTTAGGGGAGTTGCTGTTCGTGGTCCCCCATGGTTTGGGTGCACAGCTTGTACTCACCAGGAGCCATATTGTGGGCCCAATTCTGCAGGACTCTCTCCCAAGTGAAATCAGACAGGCTCCTTCCATGTTGACCTTCCCTTGTCTAGTGCTGGCCTTAAAAAAAAAAAATTCTTCAAGCATTCTTCAAGTATTCTTTTCTGATTTTATGGTTAAATGAATGAATGAATGTTAACGTGATTGCAAAAAAAGATCGTGGCCCCGAAAGACTGTGTGTTTTTTGACACCTTTCTATTGTGCAAGATTGCAGCCCCGAAAGACATGTGTCCCAGTTTCCCTCTGGGACATGCTGGAGGGTATGGAAGTACCACCTTGTCTTTGTCTCAGGCAGCAAAACCTATTGGTCCAGCCCTGCCATTGAGGGGACACTTGTGTATTGTCAGGCTTCAGGGAATCAGCTTCTTCCCCCATAGCAGTAGGTAAGCAGAACAAAGGAAAAGGAATCTTCTTACCAGTTAGAATCTTTAATAATCACAGCAAGAGACAACAGAATGTATCTCTCTAGAATGGCGGTGCTCCCAATTTAGGCTTACTCCCCTTCCGTCCCTATTAATCTACGTCACTCCTACGTCTTGTAACCTGAGCTTGTACTCTCTGTGCTTTTTGTTTGGAGACTTTCTGAGCTCTCCTAGACCTGGGGTGGGGTGGGGGTGGGGGTGGGGTGGAGGAATGCTATCCAGAGACTGTGAATCTGTTAACCCTCTCTCTTCCAGTGTTTCTTCTCCTAGCTGTTCTCCACCCAGTATTTCCCAGCTTCTGCTTTCTGAAATATGCCCTTCTGCAAACCACTGTTCTAAATCTATACTGTCCTCCTGCTCATGGGGAGATTCAGGAACGGGGGAGGAGCAGGAGGCTCCCACCATGCCTCCTCATTGTAGCTCTCCTCAGCACAGTCCCTGACAAGTATGTAGAAACTCACCAGCACTACACTGAGGACCTCCTCAAGTCAGGCAGCTACCCTCCTACTGCTCAGTCCTTCAAATGTGCTCTGAAAACAGAGAGGAAGGAGGCAGTCACCCTTATTTTCTATGGCAGTGTTCACTAAGCTGATGTCCTCTAGAAGTCTTGGACTTCCACTCCCATCAACCCCAGCAGGCTTCTGACTGTTGAAGTCCAAAGCATCCTGAATGTCACCCGGGTAGTGAACACTGCTTTACAATAACAACAACAACAACAACAACAACAACAACAACACACACACACACACACACAAGTTTCTCTGAATACTGTTTTCCAGTGTGGTGTAGTGCAGCGTTTCCCAACCGGTGTGCCGCGGCACACTAGGGTGCCGCGAGACACCGGCTGATGTGCCGCGGAAAAAGGGACCTGCAGCCCAGGGCTGCACAGGACCGTGGTGGCGGCGCTGCTGGAGCCTGGCGGCGAAGCGGAAGCCAGGGCGGCGCTGCTCCCTTGGCTGCTGCAGCAGCAGCAACAGCAGCCTCGCGCGAGAATCCCGACCGGAAGCCTCGCGCGAGAATCCCGACCGGAAGCCTCGCGTGCGCCGCGCTACAGCTGATCCCAGAGGTAACTCTGGGTCAGGAGACCCGGCACAGCCGGGTGGGGGAGGAGCGGTGTGCCGCGAGATTTTTTCATTGATTCAAGTGTGCCATTGCCTAGATTAGGTTGGGAAACACTGGTGTAGTGGTTAAGAGCGGTAGACTCGTAATCTGGGGAATCGGGTTCGCGTCTCCGCTCCTCCACATGCAGCTGCTGGGTGATCTTGGGCTAGTCACACTTCTTTGAAGTCTCTCAGCCCCACTCACCTCACAGAGTGTTTGTTGTGGGGGAGGAAGGGAAAGGAGAATGTTAGCCGCTTTGAGACTCCTTCAGGTAGTGATAAAGCGGGATATCAAATCCAAACTCCTCCTCTTCTTCTTCTTCTTCTTCTTCTTCTTCTTCTTCTTCTTCTTCTTCTTCTCCATCGGTTCATGCAATGAGGAAAAAGAATAAGTAAGAGTGAATTCAGGTATTGAAATAAAAGATCTAAAGAAATTGAAGCACCACAGCTGAGAGGGAGCAAGGTAAACAAACACATGAGTATTAAAATTTAAGCTCTAGTAGCTAGTGGAGAAGTATAGGGTAATAAGCACAGTGGGTGTCCCTCAAGGTACTTGAGCATCCCACTGTTTTTATTGCCTAGTATCAGTAAGGAAATATATGCCTGACTACATTTATGGGGCCATTTAGAACTTTAAAACAGGCTCTTCTTCCCAGAAAGAGGTCATTAAAATACTCACCCTCCAAGGTCTTTCTGCAGATTAGTCTACTGCCGAGTCAGCCATGGTATGCCTGATCAAAGATGTTCTCCCCCTGTAGTACTTTGTAGGAGAAGGGTAAGCATTCAAAAAGCCCGTGGTACCATACAAGGTGTGTGTTGTGGTGGCCAGAGCATTTGAAAGGGAGCTGGCTTCATTGCAACACAAGCCTTATGACGAATCTCCCAATAAAATCAAAACAAAAAACAACAACACCAAACCTTGCAACCCGTGTCTCTCTTAGGCCACAGAAAAGTCCCTCTTGTGGGACTGGTGAGATTCCAACTCCCGTCAGACCCAGTCAGCAATGGTCAACAGTCAGGGAAGATGAGAGTTGTAGTCCACAATATGCAGAGGAACAGAAGTTCCCTATCCCTGTGATATGTAAGGTCTTTAGATTTCAGAGCTTTACACATTTTTTAGTGAGACAGAGATTCCAGGAGTACAGTATGTTTGCCTGAACCTTTCCAAATTGAAATATATTGTGATTGTGATTCATGTGCAGAGTGTTAAAAGTGCAACAGCAAATATCATTCCATCTGTTACTTAAGGGGTAATTCTGTTATCCATTGGTCCACAAATCAAGGGTGAGGGAGGAGTTGCTTAGCAACCAAGCAGCGTGAGGTAGCATGTGCTCTGATTGGCTGTGTAGTTCTGTGGGAGGTTTTTCATCTGTATGTTTAGTTTAATGTCTTCCTACTATGTACAGGGTCTGTTCGTTTCTTCTAAAATGATGCACTGTTTTGTTCAGTTTTCTCAGTAAAGTGTTATCGGGATTTATTTTCTCCCTGAACTCTATTTGCATTATTTAAATGATTTTGCTAACATATAGCACTCTCAGTGTACATGGCACTTTGCAGAGTGACATAAGCAAACGTTTCCTGAAAGAAATGTGAGATAAAAATGCAATAAACAAGCAGCCATTTTAAACTAAGCTCATCAAGTGCAAATAGAAGGGATACACCTGTGAATTCCATTGTCATGAATTGTAGTCAACCTCTAATTGTTCGGGGTTAATTCCACTTTTTAAGCCCTGTGCAAACACCTCCACAAATCATCTAACATTGACGTTGGAGAAGAGTTGGTGTGTATAATTGAGGCCCCCAACTTCAAAGTCTCTGTGCAAGATCACTTGATTGAACAGTACTGTCCTTTTGGACTACATGTCCCATGGTGCAGTGCAACTGTAATATTTCTGTATGCACAAGAAGTTCTAAGGGAACCTTTGGCCCTCCAGTTGTTGCTGAACTACAGCTTTCCTCATCCCTGCTTTCTGGGGATGATTGGAGTTGTATTTCCACAACATCTGGAGGGTCAGAGATTCCCCATATATGTTTTAGGGCTTCTAAAATTGTTGGAGCATATTTGGCATAAATCATGCCCCCAGGCATTACAGATAGTACTTGCAGATGCTATGGCTAGGACAGAGATTACCTCTAAAGGGGAGAATGCAAGGTTCTGTCCTGGGCCCATTGTTCTACGTCTTTATAAACAACTTGGATGAAGGAATTGAGGTGATGCATATCCAATTTGCAGATGACACCAAACTGGGAGGAGTAGCTAATGCAGCAGAGGACAGAATCGAGATTCAAGATGACCTTAACAGATTGGAGAACTGGGCCGAAACTAACAAAATGAATTTCAATAGGGAAAAATGTAAGGTTCTGCACTTAGGCAGGAAGAACCAGCTGCACAAATATAGGATGGGGGACACTTGGCTTACCAGCAGTACATGTAAAAAAGATCTAGGGGTCTTAGTGGACCACAAACTTAACATGAGTCAACAGTATTTGAAGAAGTGTGCATGCACACAAAAGCTCATACCAATAACAAACTTAGTTGGTCTCTAAGGTGCTACTGGAAGGAATTTTTTTATTTTGTTTTGACTACGGCAGACCAACACGGCTATCTACCTGTAATGAGT